>JAFBJU010001039.1:779184-916039 GCA_016785305.1 Colistium nudipinnis
TTCGTGCAAATGGAGGCAATGTCCAGTACTTCTGGCTCTACAAAGGACACATTTCAGTGAAGCAACAGGTTGAAAGAGTAGAGCTGAGTGATAATCACCACGGGGACGATTACAGCTGTGCAGAAGAAGGAACATTTCTTTTCGATCAATCGTCGGGTGAAGCGTGTGGAGCACAAAGCTGCGCCTATGGACGTACATGAGAATGAATGGAGGCTTTTCACTGCTATGCCCTTCCTCCGAGTGCTGCACAACACAAGGTCGCTAAATCACACGCAGCTCTCCTCCCCGTGGCATTCAAAGGCCGCATCTGATGCGGTGGGTGGTGGGTGGTGGGTGCACCCCCCCGGCCCGCCCAAAAGCCGTGAACCAGGTGCTTCGATGAGCAGACACCGCTGGCAGCAATAAGAGAGCAGAGGAGAGCAGATCTCAATTAGCCCGAGCTCCAATCCCAGATCCTCTATTGATTTGCCACGGATGAGGAACGGCAGGACGGAAGAATCGCTCAATCACACATGCCGGCGGGACCTGTCACGAGTGTGTGTGTGTGTGTCTGCGTGTGTGTCCGTTTGTGTGTATGTTTGTCTGAGAATCCCCACGGGGACGATTCGGTGGCAGACAAGTTGCTGGGATCAAGGGGGAACACATTAGCGATCCATAGTCTTTATGCATAGATGATGGTCAAGTAATTGTGTTTGGCGCACAAAGTGACGGGGGTCACTTTAAACCGTGTTTAAATGTGCTGTGCTGTCCCAACACCAAAATCAAAGGGAATCAGAGATTGACGTGACATCGGGTTCCCCGACGAGGGCGAAAAAGGAGGTGGGCTCGCCGGTGCATCTCCGGACAATTCCATCCCTTTCTTAAATGGACCTTCAGGAGAGGAACGAGAGGGACCGAGAGCGGAAAGTGACAAACCCAATACGTCCTTCACACTTATTTCCTATGTGCATGGTGTACAGGAGTGGATTCATTTAAATGAATCGCATTGTACAGAACTGTGACAGAAGTAAGCAGGTGTCATCTCACATGCGACTGTACTCTGTGCCTCCACCCAAGCCTAAGAGGGACTTAAAAATGGGAAGTGATTACATGTACAACCAAAAATGGTGCCGCGATTCATCTCACAAACACGCACAACTACACAAAAGGACCAATGTGCACCCACTCATGTGCAGGTCATCATTCTATGGACGTGTGCTTTGCTAAGGTTGCACAGTTGAGTTTTGAACTCTTGCCCTGTACGCTGAAGCTTTTGAATGGACGGCCTTGAAATACACCTACATCCAAATCGCCCACACCCCCACCCTCCCTATCGACACACACACAAACACAACCTATACGCTCATATGAGAACACAATCATACTGTGGGCTGATGCGAATGGCCAAATACGTATGAACACACAGACCAATTACCTTTTTATTCTGGATCAAGGTGAATATATTGCAAGGTCTAACGCGGGGTCAGTCCCGTCTGGGCTTTGACTTATAGGCTTCCGCGTTGCCGCGGTGATTTTAAATGTGCTGGCGCAAAAGAGGTCCCTTGACGCACACACCAAAAAAAACGAGTCTGTATATGTCACTAACACGGGGTTTTTCATGCAATGTAAGCAAATCTGCTGGAAAAACCATTATATGAGTTGGAGACCTTTTTCATGTAAGGCCAAAACCAACACAATGACCTAAACAGCCCATAGCTGAACAAAGATGAAAGGTATCACCCGCAGAGCCACTTCTCCCTTAAAGCACACACTCCTCCGCACACTATCTGTCTCCTGCAAGCAATGTTCACTCTTCTTTGGCCTGTCGACAATATGTGTTAACCCCAGTGCGTTGGCTGGGCCGGGTATTTATCCCTCTATTTAGTACTCGAGTAATATTGTGCGCACTGGGAATTAACCCTATTACAGCAGCGGCTTGTTTTCTCCCTTTTCTCGTCCTCTCCGTGTTTAGTTTTTTTTCTTTATACGTCGCCCGTGTTTATAACACCGGGAGCCAGGCTTCTCCCCACAGGCCCTCGGCTTCGGGCGCAGCGGTGATTTATTTCCCTCTAAAATAACCCAGCATGGGGCTCACACATCACGGTTGACTCTTGTGATTAGAAGTTGTCAGGAGTCCCGGGGAGGGGGGGGGGTGGTGGTGTGCGTGTGCAGATGTATACACGATGAAGGTACCGCTGGGTATTTGCACCTATTTGTGTCTCCGCTCAGTGACTGATTGAGTTGTGAGATTTCCATCGCAGCAGTCGTGTGTCGTTGCATCCTAAGGACACAGCTTTGTAAACCAGGGCTCTTTTTTTTTCTGCTCTTTCCTCCACAGCCCGAGGATAGGACGACGCATTTTTTTTTCTTCCCCCTATAACACATTTCTCTGGCTCACCTGCTTTGGACCAGAGGCGCTGCCTTTCTCTTACTCTATACATGTTGAAGCACATTAGACACGGGCTCAGACGTCTCCATACGAGCATGAGAAAGACCGTGCCAGGGCTCTTAAAGGATTTGGCCAGCAGGCATGCAACTGAGGGGAGCTCCTCACATTGACTTTAATAGGATTTACCCAGATGAAAGGCTACGGCGAAGAAAAGTGAGACACAAAGACGCAGAGAGACGTCAGGAAGCAAAAAAGGAAAGCGAGAAGGAGAGGAAAGAACCTCAATAATATGAGAGACTGAGAGACACTATACTATACGAGACACTATATAGGGTACTATACGGTAAATGTCAAGTTATGCGTCACCACACGGGCAGTGGTGTATAATAATAATAATAATAATAGTAGTAATAGTAATAGTAATAATAATAATAGTAATAGTAATAGTAATAGTAATAGTAGTAGTAATAATAATAATAATAATAATAAAATAATAATAATAATAATAATAATAATAATAATAATAATAATAATAATAATAATAATAATAATAATGAATCTTCTGAATTGTGTTGGAGATGGAGGAACAGTGGTGCGTTCCCTGCAGAGGTGACGATGGATGTGTGTGTGTGTGTGTGTGTGTGTGTGTGTGCTTGTGTGAGTGTGTGTGTGTGCTTGTGTGAGTGTGTGTGTGTGTTTGTGTGTGTGTGTGTGTGTGTTTGTGTGTGTGTGTGTGTGTGTGTGAGTCACAGGGGACACAGTGGAAAGTGGTTAAAGGGGGAGCACAGGTGAGTGGAAGCAGGGGCACCGAGCTGGAAAGAGGACACGCAGTATGGCGTACGCAACATTAACACGCGCACACAATCAGACCTCCAGATTGGCCTGGGAGGTTCGTCACCCAGCCGAGCGGAGCACTTTGCGTGTGGGCAAAGAAAAAGAAAAACAATCAAGCACGGCAGACGACAGCGGCAAGCAATAAGTCGCCCTTGTTTGCATTATGTTCAGTTGATCACCACGCAAGCTCGTTTTGTGCCTGCTCGCACGCTCCGCTACACAAAACAAGATGTTCGCAATGGATTCATAAAGCGCAGTGTCTCCTGAGTTTATTTACTTGCAAACTCCAGTAGAGACAGTCGAGATTATATTGTTAAACTGTTCAATCTGGCTGTTTATAGTCTTTTGATTGTGATGCTACTGTATAATATGATATCATTCTGTTAAAAGAGCAGCATAACCTATACGTTGTTGTGTGTAGATCTATAATTCTACATATTTTTTTAAATTTTTCTATGATTAAATGTATTCTTATTTTTGGAAGTTTAGGATTATACATTTCCACGATAGAAAATACACTATTTAATGGAGTCAAAATGAACAGATGGATTTGACTCATTAATAACAACATAATACTAATGTTGGCATTCATTTGGAATATTTTAATTCATAGATGGATATAGCGGCAGCCCAAACAGGGCTATAGACCAACAAATGTGCGTTTTAGAAAAATGTCATTTACTCCAGCCGGTAAAATATTACACATAACAGCCTTCAGCCCTGAGAACAAAATGGATGTGGAGTGAGACCAAACATCCATCTGCCACTTTCTTTACAGCACAGGCACAAGGCAATAACGAGGTTATTTGGCTGTTGGTATTTGCTGCCCAGGCCTTGCTTGCCTACAGGTGATGAGAGGGAAACCTCAATAAATTCAGCCATTCTGTCAACAGACTCTTCTATATGTGGGTATGAAGGAAGTGGAGCTATTTATTTTAGCATGAAAAATAAATATGTGCTCACTTATAAAGCTGGGGGGCAAAAAGTCGAACAAAGCGGAATGGTCTATTGGAGCTGCACAACATTGTGCATATTTAGCGTGCACACACACACACACACACTAGGCTACCCAGATGCTGCATTATTATAATTTTTCTCCAAATCGTTTCATTTGAACTTTTTCCAACTCGTGTTTCCCCCACTTCACATACCGTATCACTGTTTCATCGATTTTCTCTTCCTCCTTCTTCAGAGAATAATAATGTTTAAGTTAATGAATGCTGTGCGGGGCAGATAGGGGGTAGGAGAGCAAACAAGAGAGAGGAAGCTTTGTCATCTCTGCTATTCAGTTCCAGCAGAAGAGTCACATCGCTTCCATTCCTCTCAGCACAATGAGCCAGAGACTTCAAAGCCGAGACGGAGTGGGAGAGGGCGAAAAAAAAAAAAAAAACGAGGATGCTTGGGAGGGAGGGCGGTTATAAAAAAAAAAAAAGTGAGCGTGGAGCAAAAGTCAACGTGGCAAGCAAATATTCACGTCCGCTGCAGAACAGTGGCGGCCTACCAACAACAACAACAACAGCCATTGAACTGATCTCATGCTGTAGCAGTGAAAGTATCCAACACAGTCAAAAATATGATCTTGTTGAGAGGAGGAAATGTCTTAAAAAGCAGAAGAATAATGGTGTAAAATGGTGTTCTGCGTGGGATTTCAAACTGACTACACACTCAACAAAGAGCAATGTAATCCAGGGACCATTGGCACCGATTTCATTTATCTTTGAGGTTAATAGGAGGAGATGCCTCATTCACACATGAAACGCATCATTTTTGCCTAATCATCCCCAGCCACATTTTTTTTTCAATTTCTTCTCGTATTTTTGACTTGGGCGAGGTAATTTGTGCAAAACAAACAAAAAAAGAAAGTAAATGCAAATGAGCATATCCCTCCCTCCTTCACTCCCTCCATCTCTCTCCTCTTTCTCTCTCTCTCTCTCTGGTACTCCCTCGCTCTTATTCGAAAATGATTAACATTCTCGCCACAGATCAGAGCAGGTTCCTCTGCACCCCTGGTTGAAATGCTAATGGTGCTTACAACCCAGTTTAATGTCAATCCTATTCCGCTTCTCCCCCCCCCCCCCTCCCCCTGTTAGGGAGGTGCTCCCTGTCTCCATTTCCACACACAGCAGCAGCAGGATGGACAGGCAGCGGGGCTTACTCCCCCATCTGGATATGTGGAATCAGCCCAAGACAGAAAGAGAAGGAAGAACAGGAGGTGCCCACTTGTGTTTCAGCGCAGAGTGCAAACTGTTAAAACCCCATTTGGCTTCACCTCATTTTAAAAAATGGCTTCAATAACAACAGATGCCCCATACCTGGGCGAGAGTGGCAAGTCTTTGTAGTTTTCACTTTCCAATATTGATCACAATTTTTTATTTTTTTTTTGTTCTTATATGCCAGAGTCATTCTTTATTTTCCCCCTCACAGACCACTGGGTTGAATCCATGCGAGAACAAACGGAGTCAACACACAGAGGAAATGCGAGTAAAGCAATGCATCTCCTGCTGGGCTGTTTTGGTCGGTGGGCTTTTAACATTCATGCAAAGGTTCAACACTGGTCTGCTCACTCCAGTGTGATGAATATGAGCCACTTTGCGGAACCTCACCGCAAACAGTGAGCCATACGGATAAACTATCAAATGAAATGAAAATAATCCACAGCGGTAAAAATCTCCAAAAATGACACCACTGGGGATTAGGTGTGCGGGAAAATCAAGTTTTCTCTTACTATAATATTCACAGAATATTTATCTTAAGAACCGTGTGTGTAAATGGTAATCACAACCTCACTCACAACCTCTACACGTTTAAATTTAGCAAGCCTTAGACTTACAGAGACAACGTGTGAAATTTAAAATAAAAATGCTACCTCGTGCCTGTACTGAACCGTCGAGGTATATTTGCCTAGCCGGTTAATTAGTCCTGGAAATCTGCTGTGAAATGGTTATTTCACAAACAAATAAAAAAAGTACATTTAAACTAAATTGGAGAAGCGTAGTGAATTGGTATGAAACGCTGCTCTGTATCTCATAAAAAACCAGAGCTGCTAACACAGAGGCAACTTGAGCCCATTACGAGGACGTCAGAGTGACAGCGGCGGGGAGGGAATTAGCGGCGCGATGACTGTCAACACGCCATCCGCTCGGTGGTGTCGTTACAGGGCTCACCGTGTTTGCTTTGGAGTTATTAGCTTTCTGAACATAGCACTGAATCACTTGTGAAAGGCCCCAAGCTGCCACTCACCCTGAGCCGCAGGACCGTCAGTGGGGCGCGCTTTGGTGAAAGCTTGTTTGTTCATTTTGGCGTTTACGCAAAATGAGCTTGTGTCTTGTGTGATAACATGCACACGCAGTCGCACATGTGATAACGAGTGTTTAAAAGCCACGGGTTCTCTTTATGCCGAGTACGGAAGAGAGATTGATCGCGCCACAGCAACTGAACAATGAAAACGATATGGCATAAAATGGCACGGGCTCCCAGAGTCAGTTTCCTTCCGTGAAACGTGGACATGTGCCAAGGTCCCCAGTATAATGAGCCTTGTTGTCTCGGTAACAAAGCACTAACCAGACCGACGAGGCTTTATGCATGTGGAATGACATGATACATGACGGCAATATCAAAAACCCAATTCCACAGGTGGTGAGCCTGCTTATTTTAGCAGCACTTCACTTTTTCGAAGATGAGCTGTAAAATATGTAATAACATCATGTATTTGCTGATGGCAATCAGGCTTGGTGTGAGAATAAGCGGCGTGTCATTCCCCTACCTTGGGATCGGCAGTGAGCAGCTTGAAGGCCTCATACACCTGCCTCTCTTGGACTCCTCCCCCCAGGTCCAGGAAGTTGGCGGGTTTTCCACCGTACAGGTCGATGATGTCACACGTGGCCATGGCCAATCCGGCGCCATTCACTGCAAAAAAAAACACAGTTTCAGTCAGGTATTGTGAAATAACTGAACAGCGGACATATATGAAGGTGAATGGTGACTTTTCAGAGTGACATAGTGTAAAGTATGTTGACTGTCAATGGCATGTATTAACTGTAATACATGTATGTATTTAATGTAATGTATTTATCAAGCATAATACACGTAAACCTGGCCACGAAGTCCTAACTTATGTCCACACATTGAATCAAATCTCTGTGAGGTTATAATATTATGCCAGTGGCTGTGAGTTAATTAAAATTACATCACCACATCTGAAGGAACTATGACATGAAATGTAGGAATGTAGCTGTAATTTATCAGAGAGAAAATAGCTGACAAATCAAATCAGATGGAAAAATCGGAAAAATTCAACGTGTGGAGGCGAGCAACAGAGAAAATGGGATTATGGGCCGACTCTCGACTTCAGAGAAAAAAGAGCGTTGATTAAAAGCGGCCTGTGTCGTCATTTAGCCGAGTGCCGGCACGGCCACCCCCCCACGCTGAGTTGTGTGGGGGAGCCAAGTGAACGGGCAAGAAAATGTCTTGCCTCATTTGGTTTAGTCGGGCTGAATTGGAGTCCTGGCAAGCTCCCCCGACCGAGGTCTCAATAAAAGGGAAATTTGCTTTAACAGCTGTCACTTTGGTGGCGTACGTGGCTCTCGAGGAAGCTGCAGGGCCTTAAAAGCTGTTGTTGCTTTAAGAGAGGCTGGGAGCTGGGGATGCCTGTGTGTGTGTGTGTGTGCGCGCGTGTGTATGTGTGCGGTGCTAACAGACAGATCTAATGTGTTTACGAGGCTTACAGGGTAAGAAGCGAGAGAGCACCTGTTAGCGCTGCTCTACACAGTAAAAGCTTTGATTTATGACAAGAGAGGGGGCCTTTAATGAGAATGCTAACAATCTGGCTCACCGGAGACTTTCTGGGCGGATTATAGCTAATTAGAACGCATTGGTTATGGCAGCATTCCTTCTGGAGTCCTCAGAAAGCTGCTTGTACCGTTGGACTGGAGGAGAGCCCAGACAGCCTTTACTTTGACGAAGTTTTAACTGTGTCCGAGCTTTTTTTTTATTTTTTTTTTTAAACTTAAGTGACTTAGGAGACAAATTAAAATCTTAAGTCTGCGTTCGGCTACGAGCCAGGTCTGCGATGGAAGACGCGTTTGCGTACCAAAACAAGCGATGTTCCCATCCAGGCCGATGTATTTGAGGTCCCACTTGGCCGCCGCCATCTCCGTGGCGTCGCTCTCCGACATGTCGTCCATGGCGAACACGGCCTTCTGACGGAACTCGGCGTTGTCGTCAAAGTTGATCTTGGCGTCGAAGCAAACCACTGGAGGAATGACAAAAGGCAGAGTTAAAAACAAATGAAAAAGTAAACAACGGACGCACAATTGTGAGTCAGAGGAAAGCGGCCGAGGGCAGAGAAAGAGGATTTCAGAGATAAAAAAAAAAAAAAGGCCATTGATTAAGAATAGCAACATTATTATTAAATAACATAGTAAAGTTTGACATTTCCTTTAAACTTCAGAGTGCATTTAAAAGCGAAACTAACCACCTGAAAAACAAATAGGCAATAAATGTAATAAAGTTGTTGAAGCGCTATATGTAGAAAAAAAACAGTACTTATGTATTGACTGTTGGGGGAAAAAAAAGGTATACAGAGTACAATATTTGTTAGAGTAAGGTAGGGTCAGAAATCCAGCCTACCACCATTTCCAAAGCTCAACTTTTCAGATTCCTCCTGGTGTAAAATGTGTTAAAGTGTGAATACAAATGATTTTGTCCTGGCTTTAAAAACCAGGACAAAGAAAACGTAACTATTTTAGGAGATTACGCTAATGCTAGCCTTGGTGACCTCCGGCGCAGTTTCCTAACGTACGGCACAAAGGCAGGCTCAAAGATAAACAATATTATAGAGAGGGAAGGTAACGTAATACGGAAGCAGGGGAATTGACTTCGAGAATGACTCGCAGACACAGACGCACACAGAAAAAAAACAACACGCACTTCGACACACAGCACACGCAGCAGACAAACTCTTCTGGGACCTTTCTGTGTCCTCCAGGTAAAGCAGCTCCCCCCGCAACACGGTTCCCTTTGTTGTTTTTTTTATTTTGACACGTCTATTATTGCAGTCCATCTCCAAAATGTATTCAGCCATTACCAAATGACACACAAAAATACAAATGTTCCCCTCTTGAGAAATTCTCCTTATTTTCTGATTCCACATTTGGCAAACGCCTGCAGGAGAATAACTGCGCTCCCTTGTGACTAACCCAACAACGAGCTGATTTTAATGCGGCGCTTGTATACAAAGCCTCAGCCACAGCCATTTTCTCATCTGCTGGTAGGAGAGGCAACTCCCACCTTTCTGTGGAAAGGAGCCAATTTAATCATCAATATTCATTAGAAATCATGGGAACAAATAGCTTATTTTGTCAATCTTTGATAAAGCATACTGTGAACAGGAATCTGATGAATAAGCGGACTAAATAACGCGTTTTAATACGTACCAATAGTGGATATTACAGTGGATTAGCGTTCTGTCATATTATTATATATAAATATTATCCGTGACCATGTATAATATCTTTGTTACCTGAATGAAGAGTAATGTATAACAATTTGACCTGCTGTCAAGCGGCAACAGGGTGGGACTGAAATTGGAGTTACGTTTGTTTTTTGAACAAATTCAAGTGTTTTCATTCAATCAGGGAGCACTCAGCAAGGAGAGAGGTAAGCGCATGCACCGGAGACGATGGGCTGCGGACGGGTCTGAGCTCATGATTTCATTAGAGACATTTATTTCCCCTCTGGAAAATACATTCATCCTCTAACTCATTATTACCTCAAGGTTCATTTCAATTTGATGTAAGACTGAACATGCAATAGGCTAAGCTGCATTATTAAAATAATTGAGAATGTTCTTTTTTTTATGTGTTAATTATTCTCATCGCAGTTTCATTAATTCACAAATATTAAACGTGTGATACTATTAAACAATGAAATACTCCAACTAAGTGCTATAATTCTGTTAAGCACATTTTTCAATGTTTAGAATAAGGCGTAATCATGTCTGAATGGGGGTTAAATGGGAAAGAAGGTAAATCAATCTAAAGCTTTAAATGATTGAATTTGTACACGATTTTAACTATAATATTCAGTACATTATAATTAAGAATGGTTTGGCTTTTAGCTTGATATAGAGAGTATTTAAAAAAATGAATCAGGACCACACTTTGTATGGGTCTGTACCTGCTGCTGTAATTTGCAGCTCTCACTTAAATCCGTGTGTGTGTGTGCTGCACCTTCATGCTGAATTGTGGACTTTTTTCACTTTGATGGATTAATATATCATGAAATTACAATTTGGTTTGGGGGGTAGTTATGGGCAGGTAAAAAATAAAATATAATAAATCGATGCACAGACTCGCATAATGCACACAAGACATTGGCCAACACGGTCAACACAGTCACACACATTCGCCGACACAGCCTACCTTGTCCTTCAGGAGTCTCTCCGAGAGGATTGACTTCGACTTGAGTGGCGTCCACTTTCAGGAACAGATCATAGAGCCTCTTTATCTGATCGGCTGCCTGCGTGGTCCACAGAGAACAGTAATTACCTGATGGTTCAGGTCTGAGCAGCCGGCCCTGACAAGGCCACTCGGCCTCCCACACGGGCTACATAAAACATGGCAAATCACCTTGAATGTCGTGGGTTTGTCTGGGTTTTTTTTTTTTTTTTTTTGAGCAAGAACAGACGAGCACACTAAAATCGAATGTGGTTGCATATATGATCATGACACATATCTGAGTAGATTTTGTGGTTGTCATTGCTTTTTTGTTTTTCTGTTTTTTTTATACACGATTGATATGTCTACACAAAACAGTGAATCTGTGATTATTACAAAAAAAAAATTCAATGATCAATGTAAAAATGCTCATTTAAAAAAATTATATGATATATGTTGTTGCAGCTCATGAGCTCCACAAAGCATTTTATTTTGGTTAGACACTTGCTTCACAAATAGAATGTGTCATCCCGTCACTTATATAAAGAAAGAAAAGTGTGTGTTTTGGAAAAAAACTGCAATTTTCCCCTGAATTAGCCCATTTCAAATCAATGCCCATGCAGAATCCTGCAAGGGAAAAAAGGATCAAGTGCAACTGGTTCCAACCAAAGTTTAAGCACTCCAACTCCCAGACCTCTTTTGGGTCGTGAAAAACTGACTCTGGGCTAATATGAATGCTCATGCCATGGAGTCTGTGGACAAATGAATTACCTGATGCCAAGAGATAAAATTGGCCTTGAAATTGAGTCTACATCTAAGCCCACACACACTCATTGTGAGTTGCTGTTCTTTCTCGGCTACATATTTGTTCCAGTTTGTAAAAGACACGGTGACGGGGTGAAATGTTGGTTTTAACGTCCTTAGAATTAAAGTATTTGTCCTTTGAGATGAAATTTGCCACTTACTGCGCGATTCACTAACCAAATCAACGCGTGGCACATTCTGCCACACACAGTGTCATGAGTGATGTCGGCTCCCTCGTCCTGGCACAGTGCTGTGCTTCACTGCCAGATATGACAATAGACCACCTGGCGATTGATTCTAGAGTAATGACACTTCACAAGTCGCTTCGGAAAAACGAATAATAGCCCAAGTTTCGGTTTGTGGAGTTTGCCAATGAGCAAACATCTGCCTGTGTGTGTGTGTCCTTTACATTGTGGCTTTAAAGCCTTCGGCGCCCATTACCTGTCTCTGCAGAGGTCCTTTGAAACCCAAATTAGCCGCCATGCCGAGCGCCTGGTTGTCGCGCACGCCTTCAAATATATCTATGACTTCCTGTGAGATCCGCAGGGAGAGTGACGCCGAGGTGGAGAAAAACAAATCGAGAAAAGGGGAGTGAGGGAGAACAAGAGGCTCAAACACCGGGCTATAATTTGACACAAAGTGAGTGCTCACATTAAACTGCCAGCGTCATAATTAGGCCGAGGCAGGGAGCCAGGCGTGGACCAAAAAAAAAACGACAGTTGGGAGTGAAACGGTGGATTTATGATAAATACTCCCTCGTATCTTTGACTTTCAGAACTTTATACACAGATATAAAAATGCATGAAGGATTTCCCGGTGCACAGAAAAAAAAAAAACTAAAGGATAAAATTGGATTTGATGGTAGCTGGTATGGACCAAGGCCCCATCAGCTAAATCTGGAGTATGTAGGGTAGATTTTAATGAGCTTGAGTATATTGTTTACCTTAACGTCCTGCGTGTTGTATAGCAACACCACACCGGTGGAACGCATATATGATCTAAGATAATGAAGGATTTAATTGTCAGCTGGATCTTAACAATCTGCTCCAACATCTGTAGACGGCAGCTAGAGAAATATACGTAAATCCATTGTAAACGCTGACGCACTCCATCTGTAATGCTTATATGGTACATCTGTTTACAATGTCCTGCTGCCAAGTAGCAAAGTGACTACGGCGGACTGTAAACGGGAACCTAATTAATAGCATTATAAAAAACACAGAAGGCTTCTTCATGTGTGTACGTGTGCGTTTGTTTAAGTTGTGTGTTTTTTTTGGTTTTTTTCTGGGCACTGTTCCGCCGCAGCTCTGTGCATGCAAAAATGAGGATACCTTTAATCGAGAGCAAAGCTTCCACCTGTAAATCACAGCGGCGAATCCACTCCTGACTTCAGTTCAAGCTAAATAAAATAAGGCAAGGGGTTTAACTATTCCAAGTTCCCTGAAACCAACGGAGATGGATTAACTTAAACCTCTGCACCGCTTTTGAAGCAGATTCATGCGGTGATGGATATTGCCCACAAATCATTTACCTTAAAGATGAGTTCCGGGGTGCTGGCGGCCACCTCCTCAATATCCATACCTCCCTGAGGACTTCCGACCATGACGGGACCATTACAGGCGCGATCCATTAGGATGGCAAAGTAGGTCTCCCTGCTAATGTCCAGGGCCTCAGCAACCATCACCTTTACACGGAGCAGCAAAAACAAAGCAGGGGATGAGGACGGAAGGACACTATTAAACGTAGTTAATAATGCATTTTTCAAAAGGTACATGAGATTTAACACTGGACTGAACACAGAAAGATGGTGAGCAGGGTCAACATCTATAAAGCACCTTCTCTGAGGATCTCACCATATGTCCTGAGTAGAAAAATAAGGGTGGGGGGTTTTAAGTCGAGAGTGGGACAGATACGCAGAGAGAAAAAAAAAGGGGGGGGAGGGCTTTTTTTGGAAGACAAAGGGTATAAAAAAAAAAATCAAAGTTGTGTGCATGTCGTCAAGATGGACCATACAGACCTCCTTTAAGTCCCGCCTCTACTCTGATTCCCAGCCTATGAGGACAGAATGCCTTTGCTTTGCCACAGTGCTCCTCTGTCCTTTTCCCTGCCAGTGAAATTTGTGGTCACGTTTTGTGACTCACATACATTCTTCATTTTTGATATATATAGTTTACTTTCAGGTTGCTTGCTTTTCTCTTGTGCTTCCAAGACATGGAATTTTATGTGGAGCCCATGAGCGTCCGCTGCTTCAGGTGCATCCTATAAACTGAACAGGGGGAGGGGGGGGAAAAAAGGTGACACTCAAAAGTGTGACACTCATTTGATTCCACCTAAACTCGGTAGCGGTAGGAGCTGGGGAGCCTGTGGGGAGCAGCAGGGATAAACAAACATGGGTAGAGAGAGGGAGAGAGAGAGAGAGAGAGAGAGAGAGAGAGAGAGAACCCACACAAAAAGCCACAGACCGAGAAGCCTTTGTCACCTGGAAATGTCTGTTTGGAGGAGGCACAGCATGCAGCAGCATGAGAGTAGAGACAATGATATTCCTGCTTGTTAGTGGCACACAGAAGCAGTTTAAATTGACATTGGGCCTTCTGTTCATGCAGCGAACCATAGTAACAACAAGCTCGAAACATGAGGACAGTGAATATCTAAACCCATCGAGAGAAAAACAAAATAAAAACCATGGAACCAGAAAAAACAGACTGCCTTCACGGTCATTAATTTCAGTGGACTGTATTACTGCACTCAAAATGCCTTGAAATGAGGTCAAAAAGAGAACAAAGAAATAGCGGCGTAGCTCTTTCTTTCCCTTCATCTGCGCAGTGGCTCACCGTTTTCACTTTGACTCCGTCTTTAGGCGTTTGCTTGGTGGTGAGGTTGAAGCCCAGCATCTTGTTCGCCAGCTCACCAACCACTGCGGGGCTGAATAAGAGGTCATAGGTCAAAAGGGTATCGGATGCTAAACAAGAAAAACGTAAATAGAAATAAAACCAAACAATAGCTGAAAATCATGTACAGTCAAAATGAAACATGAAGTGGACAAGTAATTCCTATATATTTCCAGAGTTTGAAGAAAACTGTGTGTCAGCACTTTCTGCGCATTCATGTAACATAGTCTGAGACATTTGGTACATTTACACGTTGCCGTGAAGGAACCTCCACTCCCTCTCTGTTTTTTTTTTTTTTTTTTTTTTAAAGCAGCCTGCATGCAGAGCTTTGCTCCGGTTTTTGCAAGTGAATACAAATGAAGCCAGAGGTTGTGCTCGTCCTATGATAGATGAGAGGAAGATGAACTGTGCGCTCATCTCTCTGTCTGGGGACGATGAACTTTAGCATATCTCACTTTGTAAAAGTTTCCAGCCACTCTCAAGCCTGAAGTGAGGGTGACGATGATACATGTCGGGGCCAATTGTCATAAATCACCTTTTTTTTTTGCCTGTGAGGCAGAAGTAAATGGTAAAGGTGCCTTTACTACAAAGAAAGCAGTGTTTCAGTTCACGGAAACTTGGGAAACTGGGAAACCAGCATCTGAGAATCTGAGAATTCAGACTGAGCTCTCATTGAAGGAATATAGCCATCACACTTTGTGTTTCTACGCTGGAACAAAATGAACCTCAGCAGTGGCACAAAACCCAATCAACCCCGAGAAAGGAACACTCCGTATTGGGGTGCAGGGGCCTTCTGCCGACCTCAAAATCCCTTTCTCAACATTTAATTGTGGGTAGTTGTTCCAAAACAGGACGGCGACGAAAGAAAAACGTGTTTATTTGCAGCACAAATAATCCTGAGCGTGTCTTGGTGCCTGGGGAACATCTTCACAGAGCCCTTTGCGCCTACTCGCTCCAAAAGCCGACATCGTGGGGGAAATAGTGTGAATCCATCTCCAGCATGGGACTCGGCGTGCAAATTCACAATGGGGTATACTCACTCCTTGGTTAAGTGGACTCCACCTTTAAGGCCGCTGTCGAACACACCCTTGCCTCGGCCACCGGCCAGGATCTGAGCTTTCAGCACAATCTCCTTGGCTTCTGAAATACAGAAGAAAAAAAGAAAAATTACTTTATAGATACGAGAAAAACAAAGAAAGGGAGACAAAATGTTTAAGATATAGACTCCGCCCCACCAATGCCCCCTCCACGTGTGCGTCTTTCTTATGGCAGGAAGGGTCGAGGAGGAAGGACTGAGAGTTTATACACCAGAGCCCAGCTGCCATCCAAGAAAAATGACCCCCGGCGGCACGACTAATTACAGTGTAGTACAGGAATACCAATGGCCAGAGACGATCTTTCAAACAAGGTTAAGAGTCTACAGCCTCACTCAGGTGCTTGGAGCTTAATTTCAAATGGCACCTTAGCTCAAAGTGACAACGACAACACGCTCAATGTTCGGTCAGTGGGAATGACTCATTAAACAGGTATTTGATCCTGGACCAATGTACTGAATAAATAAGAATTACGACCGAATGGTGGCACCGGAAGAAAAGTCAGGGATCGATCACATTCTTTAGAATTCTCTGGCGAGGTTATCGTTACCCAGAGAGGGGAAATCAGCCAGTGATGGCTGCCTGCCACCGGGGTGGACGTGGGGGGCAGCGAGAGTGGAGGGGGAACGATCCTCGCAAAGTCAAGAAAGACACCTCAACCTTGTTGGCCGGACACGAGCTCCTCGATTGATCGGGTGATTAAAAAGAAAAGGGAAAAGAAAAAAACTCTAACCTCTATAAACGGCATGAGAAGAGAGTCTCGACAGAAGCTGGAGAGCAAAGAGAACCTATAAGAAAAGTCTCAATGTGCTCACTGCTGCTGAGACAAGGACCCTGAGAAAATAGCCTCTGACAGGGTGGCAGGGATTAAACCAACACTGCATTAGTGAGGACCGTTCTCAGCGGAGAGCGGAGAGCAGAGGAGGTAGGGAGGGAGGGAGGGAGGGAGAAAGAGAGGGGAATAAAGGTGTGCACTTATGCAAAGGGCTTTGAGAGGAGTCATAAATGAATAAATATGTTAATAAAAAACTGCTACTGCGCAAAATTAGAACGAGTTCAGAGCCAGATGAAACGGTGTCCTGCGGGCGAGTGCAGCGGAGGGGGGACAGCACGGAGGAAATTACTTCTTGCTGTAAAAGAGGGAGGGGGGACGACGACTTGAAGAACAAAGGGTGTCGTCCAAAAAAGGGACGCCGCCTCGTTTGAAGTGTGGACAGAGAAAAGAATATTGACCCATTGATGACGACCTTCAAAAGCCAAAGATGTGGTTTTCTAAAATGACATAAACGGTATAAAAAAAGGAGTGCCAGGGGAAGGTAATGGGCTGAGAAGGAGGCAGGTGTTCATTCCTGCCGCACTAGTAATTGATAGCAAAGCTGCTTATTATGCGACATAAAACAAGATATTGCAGCACTATCAGCAGCGAAGAAGCAATGTGCTGATAAGGAGAGGAAAACTTTGTAAAAGAACAGAGCGGAGCGGGAAAAGTCCAAATAGACGGGAAACAAAGGTTTTCACACCCAAATCATGGCTTGAAAAAAAAAAAAGAAAGAAAAAAGGACATCATTCTCATAGGGAGAAAAAAAATACTTTTGGTTGGCGTTATAACAAAAGTATGCGTTGTAAAACACTGGAGAGGATAATGATGGCCTTTAAAGATCACGGTGAACACGGAGCAATGGCAAGGGGAAGGGGGGAGGGCGAGGGGGGGGGGGCTGGCCTCTGACAGACAAAGGTTGGTCACTAATGAGCGAGGAGCCAGGTGGAGAAAAGTGAGTGGGGGGGGGAAACAGTAGTGGTATGTACAAGTAGAGGCGAGTCAGGCCTTTTTGTGTTGGAGCCCCCACACACTGTAGAAGAACGGCACCTGCTTGATGCTGATCAGTGGAGACACAGAGTCAAAGCTCAAGGTGTTCATGAAGTGCAATATTAATCCTGTAAACTGAAACGCGGCCCGGACGAGGGGGGCGCCGCACGCCGCGGCACATCTTTATCACACGGCATCGTGTAGCCTGTCCAAAATACTTCCCCCGAATGCTTGTGTTCATTACCCGGGCCGTAGGCAAGGCACAGGGCGCCGATGTACTCGGCGCCATAACAAATCTCGTTTTTCTTTCTGCAGAAAGGTGTTTTGGTTATGGCCGAATAAAAAAAAAAAAAAAAAAAAAAAGGGTTTTCTTCGGAAGAGGGAGACATTGTTGCATCGCGGTCCTCCACTTTCTCTCCGCACCACACATGACCCAGCGTGAAGGTGCGGAGAAAATGTATTATTCCTTTTCGTCTCCCATTTATTTTCTTATATCTCGGGGACACGGATGAGCAGATTAACATCGCGACAACATCTCCAATCGCATCACATGCAATCGGAGTAATGTGGTTATGGTCCCCGGGCGCGACTCATTCCCCAGTAATGAGTGCAAATAATCAACTCCCAGTCGGCTCGCCAGTGACAGCAGCCGGCAAAAAGAAGCTGCAATCACGGTGTCGTTTGCCCTCTCTTTTTTTCCCCACTTTCTCTCTCTCTCTCTCTCTCTCCCTCCCTCCCTCTCTCTCTCTACATGTGGCCCGTCAGTGGCCGGCAGCAGAGTTAGCGTGGGCCTGATATTTAATTAAACCATCGAGGCTGTGCCATGAGGGAGAGGCTGGCTGGTTGGGGGACAGATGTAGGCCGTGAGCCAATCCAGAGAAACCCAAGATGTGGCTACCATCTGCAGGGGGAGAGAAAAAGATCACGGCGCCTCCTCCCCGGTGTGTGTTCGCGCCATAATGAAAGTAATGTGGCAGCTAAATGGAGACGACTAATCAAACTCTTGGGAGAGAGGCGGGGAAAAAAAAAACAAACACGAGCGCACGCACGCGCACGAAAAATCAAACGCCACAAAGAGCTCGAGCACACCTGTGAGTACGTGCCATTAAAACTAGAGGTGTGAGGGGAAAACTTAATTTGTGTTAGGATGCAGTGAGAGAGTGATGATTGCTGCCAAACAGGTGGGAGTAAAAATGGAGGTCCTAAATGTCAGTCTCAAAGTGAAATCAAGTTTATAAATCAAGGGGTTTTCACAGTACTGTGTGTGGCAGCAACCACAATATTTGATGACTGGGTTATAAACACTTGAATCTTTTTGTAGAGATCGGTTTTAGAGAATTGCACAGCCATAAGAACTGAGGGGACAAACGAACCATGTTTGGACACAAAAAAAAGTGTTACATCCTCGTTTGGCCACAACTAAATACGTCATTACCAGCCCGCTGCCTGGTCTGGATAATCCCTCCATCGGCGTGTCCATCTCTGTCTCTAATGATGCCAGTGTTAGTTAGGCAAGGCGAGCATCAGTGTCCCAGACAGACAGCGCGGCACCTCCTTCTGTCCCTGCTTGCGCGACGGCAGGATCCTCATTAGATGACAAGTCTACCTGGCTCTCCGGCATCGCCCGCACCTCTAATGACAACCTGACACGGCCCTGGTGTCCGCTTAGTGACAGAGAGGTGAAGTACAAACTTCTGGCGCAGAGTTTTTCCTTTTTTAGGCCGAAGAACCAGAGAGGTGACACTAACGATGGGCGCGAAATGACCACGGAGATATGTTAAAGGGGGAACGCCACCGCAAGAAAAGAATGTTCTGGTCACATCGTGACAAACTACACAGGAAAAAATGTTACTCTAGTTACAGACAAAACAGAAACTGTTCAAATGAGTGAAAAACACATTTACCATGTATTTCTTAACACTTTTCACTGGTCCATCATCAACAATATTAGACAAACTGGTGCTAAAAGTTGAATTTGCACATTTCCCATCCATCTCTTAACTTCACTCTCCACTCCAGTCCATCCCGACACCACCACGACGCAGGCTGTATTTATGCAAAGCAACAGATAACAGGCTACGGCTTGACTTCTTCTGGCACATTAGAATCATCCTAATATGATAGAGGGGAGGTGTGAGAAATAATTCCGCATCTCACCGGCTACGTGAATGGGTTAGGGTGCGTAATGAGGAGGTGGAAACACTAAGCTGCTTACAGAAATCAGGCCTTTGAGAGACAGGCCGCTTTGCCCCGCAAAGCCTATTTACAGCTGCTAAGACAATTTGAGATGCACAGCTTTTTTCTTTTTTTTTTTTTTATCCTTCACTTTTAGCAAATAAAAGAACTGGGAAGTAGGCAGGGCGGTAAGGGGGTGCAACAAATCTTCAGAGAGGCCAGAGAGTTGCCTACCCGAGGTCTAGATTTGTCTACATGCTCAAGTCCGCCAAATTTCTGTCAACTATTTTTGCTGAGGATGTGTTTGCGAATGAGCCTTCCAACCCACCCCCTTCCTCTCTCCCTTTCCTCACTGGTTGTGCGTTATCTCAGCAGGTAGTGTAGACTAACATTTGTCTTACTGTGTGACAGGCCGATCTAAAAGGACAGGACGTGTTGAGTCCATCGGCCGGAGCACTGCAGGGAGTGAGAGATACCCGCAGCACCACCTAACTCCTTGTTCATTTCCTCCGCCATGTGATTAAAGTGGCAAACAAGAGCACCGAGGTTGTGTGTCGTGTAACGGAGGACAGGCGAGGGACGGCAACGGCAGACGGCACGAGATACGAAATGATGGGGCTAAAAAGGGAGGGAGTAGAGGTCAGAATGTGTGAGGAGTAAACCAGCACAAGCAAGAACAAGGTTGTTGTGACTTGACATTCGCGGATAATGGCTATGTAAATGAGCCTCGACCCATTTACGTTGAATTTACGAACACAACACCGGTTCCAAACTTTGTCCGCGTAAAAAAAAAAAGAAAAAGGCAGCAGCACGGCTAATGGCTGTGTATTTGTCAAGTGAATTTCTTCCATTAGTGCGCACAGACCACATCGGTCTCCTAAACATAAACAGACTACACTTCAACAATAATGGGGACGTGTTACGCAGGAATGTGAATTCAGACGATATTTTTTTTTCTTGTAGAATGATGTTCATTTGTCCTTTACATTTACGGTGACACAAAGATGCAGCACTGGGTAACAAGTGGTCAAACAATAAATGGCGCAGCGGTGCCAAGATTCACTGGTTAGGTTTGGGCGACTCAGTTTAGATCAATCAAATTCTGACACACGCCTCTCAAACATGGAAGCTTATTTCTTTTTTTTTTTTTTTTTTTTTTTTTAAATCACTAAATCTGATGTCATTACAAAATACAGACTGTGATATACACTGTGTGCACAATTATTAGGCAAGTTGTATTTTCGAGGATTAAATGTATTATTGAACAACTACAGTGCTCTCGGTCAATCCAAAATGTTAATAAACCTCAAACCTGAATATTTAAGAAAGTAAAAGTGAGGTTTTGGCTTTCTTAGGAGAATATCTATGTGTGCACAATTATTGGGCAACTATTAGTGTGCAGAATTATTATGCAACTAAATGAAAAACGAAAATTTTCCCATCTCACTTGTTTATTTTCATCTGTTAAAGTGAGAATAATAAACAAACAACTCAAAATTTACAAATAAACATTTGACATTAAACAAAAAAAAAAATCAGTGACCAATATAGCCACCCTTCTTTTCAGTCACAAGCCTTCCATTCATTGAGTCTGTCAGTTTCTTGATCTGTTTTTTGTGCAGCAGCAACCACAGCCTCCCAGACACTGTTCAGAGAGGTGTACTGTTTCCCTTCAATTTAAATCTCCCGTTTAAGAAGGGCCCACAAGTTCTCAATAGGGTCAGGTGAGGAAGGGGGCCATGTCATTCTTCTTTCATCTTTAAGGCCTTTACTGGCTAGCCACGCAGTGGAGTACTTGGATGCATGTGATGGAGCATTGTCCTGCATAAACATCATGGTCTTCTGGAAAGATGCAGACTTTTTGCTGTACCACCGCTTGAAGAAAGTGTCTTCTAAAAACAGGCAGTAGGTTTGGGAGTTGATTTTGAGTCCATCTTCAACCCGAAAAGGTCCAACTAGCTCATCTTTAATAACACCAGCCCAGGGTACTGGTATGGGGCTTTTCGGGTTGAAGATGGACTCAAAATTGTGACTGTTATTGAAAAGAAGGGTGGCTATATTGGTCACTGATTTTTTTTTTTTTGTTTAATGTCAAATGTTTATTTGTAAATTTCGAGTTGTTTGTTTATTATTCTCACTTTAACAGATGAAAATAAACAAGTGAGATGGGGAAAATGTTCGTTTTTCATTTAGTTGCATAATAATTCTGCACACTAATAGTTGCCCAATAATTGTGCACACATAGATATTCTCCTAAGAAAGCCAAAACCTCACTTTTACTTTCTTAAATATTCAGGTTTGAGGTTTATTAACATTTTGGATTAACCGAGAGCACTGTCGTTGTTCAATAATACATTTAATCCTCAAAAATACAACTTGCCTAATAATTGTGCACACAGTGTACTTTTAGAAAATACTAATGTGATTGTGCACCATATTGTCTGGTATCTGGGATGAGCTGCCTCGCGTACAACTCCATAATAATTTCAATCAAAATTGCAATAACCTTAAGTCTGAGGCGGCACATTCTTTTGAAGTTGAAGGAGCCATCATTGCATTGGTTTCATCAATAGATGAGCAGCTGCTCCAGTGGCCTCTGCTCAGCAGACCGGCGAGAAAAGGGATGCGACACGGGGTTCAGCTGGTGTACATGCGTACGGGACGCACAAAGCTCTAAGAGGGTCGCTTTATCCCTCGCCACTTCAGGCGCACGCAAAAGTGAAAGGGGGCCAACGGTTGAGCCAACTCTTCCAAGGACTAACCGCTACTGTCGGCGCTTTTCGCCAGAGACTCTGCCTCGTTCTCTGAAAGGGGGAAGATGAAAGTGGTCTTAAAAGGGCGCTTGAAATGTTGAAGTGTGGTGCGGCGGCAGCTCCAGCGGGGAGGCGGGCGAACGCGGAGCGAGGGGATGTTCGTTCTGGCCACGTTTCATGTTTTAACCATGTTTGACAGACGTATATTTGTCTGTACCCGGTTGAAGCCGGTCCCATGTGTCCATCAGACGCAATACAACGTTGTATCGTAATGCTGGAGTTCAAAAAAGAAGCCCTAATGAGAGAAGGTAAAAGACTAGAAAAAAAGAAAAAAAAACACTGCACTGCTTCTTATAAATTCACTGCCCCGTGAAGCATGGCAGAGGCTAATCAAATATTCTATTCAGTGCCAGTGTTATCGAGATAATAGCTTCAATCACCGAGCAAGCCGTAGAACACAATGATATAAAAGACCAAAGGAAACATGAGTTGTGCAGATGGGACACGGATGCCGAGAAAACTTCTGGGCCCCCCGCGAGGCTTCAAAATCTCTTGATTTGTGATGACCTTCTCCATTTCACATCATACCGCAACAAAAATCCAAAACTGAATTGCATTGTAGTAGAGCTTAATAAAGCAGACGTGTAGTACAACTCACTTGTATCATTTAGGGGCAGACCTGGTTGCAATTTATTTGGCATATTTTAACATTTATTTTCTATTTCTCTCCTCAAAGCAAAAAAGTACTAAAACAGAAAATTGCCAAATTTAAAAAGCAGGTGGGAAAGACTTTTTTTTTTTTTTTAAATGAGACATAAAAATTAAAAAAAAAAAAAAAAAGACACTCAAGCCTTAAAATGATTATTAAATGTAAATGTGAATTAGTCTACCCTGAAATAGAAGTAGATTTAAAAAGAAAATTCTCCATCCACAACAATTGGAGCCTTTTCAATCGGCACGCCGATGGTTAATATTCCCCTCCAAATCCTCAGAAATTGAATGAGCATATGAAAACAAAAACCGATGCGACAGGATAAACGGCCAACAGAGACTCCTGACCGGTCTGTGGGTGAGAGGCGAGTGTGTGGGAGGACTCAGGTGAGAGGAAAAACGACACGCCTGGCGAAAGCACAGTCCCCAGGACGGCTTGTGGTGATAATATATAAATAGCAGGGAGGAGCGTCTCTGCGACAGATGGCGCGGGCTAGGCGGAGTATCGGGTTGGTGGGGCAAGCATATGGTCGTCTGCAGAGAATCTCAAACACCAGCGCCGGGCCCAGTTGGAGGTGTAAACGCATCTCCACCCTCTGCCAGGAAAAAATAAAATGTGAAGGTGTAGCATGCGAGAGGTGTTACACCATAATCTTCACACACTCACTAACAAACCATATATATATATATATATATATATATATATATATATATACTGTGTATATAAATATATCAGCACCACGCAGAATGTATTTTTACTTTTAGGGATATACCTATATATATTTTTCTCCAACATTCACACTTACATTCAGCATAGCATGTTATTAAAGCACAAAGCTGAATATTATATCTATCGCTTTCTCGCGTATATTCCACCGGTGCAAAAAAGGGCACTGATGTACAGAATAGCTTTTTTTAATGGGCTGCACACATTGTGCTTAAACGCCATTGTACATCTATGCTCCAGAGAAAACTGCAAATGCACCACACCTAAGTGCAGGTACAGCACTAGCTCTTAACTGTGGTAATATCCTATATGTGGTATGGAAGTAATTGAAGTATAATGGCATGGCTTCCTTCGCCACACCTAAGTGGAAATATTCTGGGTTTTTACAGCCCATGAACTGCCTCGCTGTCCTCGCACAGACGCGGAGGCCCTGGCTGTCTTCTAAACGTGCCCCCGGCTCTGTCTCTGCTGTATCCCCTTGATGGGGAGACGGTGGGTAAATCTGGGAGTCCGTCCAGCAGGGGCCTCTGTGCGCGTTTTTTTTTTTTTTTCCCCAGTCACACTTCACTGCACAATGGAAAAAAAAAAACTCAACACTGTTGGATTCCATCGAGTGCGACATAATTATCTCACTCATCCCCGGGTTGCCGGTGCACGTCTTCGCTCCTCGGATGCTTTAAGGCAGGTTTGGATGAGACAGCGTGCACTGGGGTGAGAATGTAATATCCTTTCTTTTTTTTCTTTTTTTTTAATAAAATGTCAACTGACATTATCATTCACACATTTGACTCAGAACTCAACACCGAAACCCGCCGTGCACGACACTGATTGCTACACGGCTGGGAGATCTTCTGGGCTGCGTGGACAACACGAGAGTTTCATCTTTAAATCATCTGAACATGCTGGATTTAATGCATGCATCCCATCTTAACCCCGAGGCCCATAATGCTCAGGTGAAGACTGGCATTTTACACAATGCACTTCAATCCAGCTGCTGGTCTGCGCCGGGATCTGCCGATGATGTGCAGATCACAGGCCGGAGACCGAATCACTTTTGGACACACATTACGACAGCGTCATTGGCCCTGAGCTGCTGGTGTATACGCATCATCGGAGACACAGGGTGAGTCCAACGCAGATGACTTAGGGGCTCTTTAACATCCACAGTAGACAAGAGATCATCTCTCCTCTCTGGAAAAATAAAAATATATAACTACATATAAAGTATGACGCAAAAAAAAAAAAAAAGGTTGACGCAGTGACGTCCACGTTTCAAAAATGTCGGCTTGAGCCCTTAAAACGTGATTGAAACTGAGGATCACGACTTTGTGAGACGATTGGACCCCATGCATCTCTTTCTATTTGAAGTCATACAAACCATCACATCCCACAATCAAATCTGTACTCCTTCATACACACGCACGCACGTACGCACACACCCACACACACACCTGCCTCATCAAAGAGTTGGCTAATGTCAAGGTAGCTCGCTATTATTCAGTGAGCCAACATTTCACACTAACTATGCCTCTAATAAGCACACATGAGATTTGACAGCCATGCATAAAAAACCTGCTCTGTTTACACTGAATATTCATAACCGAGTGAAATAAATTAAAATGTTTCCTACCTCTGTTAATTGTCATCCTGGCAGTGAGGCTGTGCATAAACAAAAGTGGAAAGGACCAGCGGAGGAAGACTGAACCGAGGGAGAAATTATTTCACTTTAGGAACCGAAAGCCAGGCGGAGGGAGGGAAGCAAAATATGTGGAACAGATTGCAGCAGAATTTGCCAAAAACCATTCAGTTTTACTAAAGATTGAGGGACGCCATATTTCGAACTCATCAGAAACCAAGCGCATAGATACTCAGGCATACGACGACGCAGCCATTCATCACACGGGGTGGACCACGTGACGAAGATAAGAATCTGAAGCAATGTTTTCTTCGTTCGCGGCTTTGTCAAGGAACGCCTGCTGGGAGCCGGCAGGAGACGCGGCAGACACGACGGGCCCTCGCTGAGAGGACGGGGAGGAGAAATGTGCTTTGGATCCTGCATTCAGACGGCAAATCCATCAAGATTTGCTGAACAGATGCATCTGTCAAGCGGGTGGCGACACAAACAGCGGACTGCATCATCACATTCTCTACGGCTGTAACGGGGGGGCCCAGGTATACATCTGTGTGTGTGTGTGTGTGTTTCTTTGTGCGTGTGCACATGTCCGTGCCTATCGGCTTCCAAGGCAAACATGAAATCTATATTCATTACTGGAGTTGCACTGATATCTCAAGACGGCTAGATGGCAAACAGGCCTTTGTGAGAAAAAAAAAATCATACAAATATATCATAAGCATATACACACACAAACACACACACACACACACAGATATACGGTACATGCAACTGCCCATTTAGGACTGCTTTTAGTGTGAATTGATTATGTGAATCATGAATGAATTGCAGAGGAAAACTGTGTCTGCAAATTTACTGGGAAATGCGTCCGAATGAATGGGGAGGGGAAATTATCACAAGACAAGTGGCCTCACGCAAAATAAAATATTTTTTACCACACATGTGTCCCCAAGCGATTCAGAAGAACCTGTTACATCCAGTCACGTGTGTCACGTCTGCCGTTATTGAAACGAAGTTGTTTTCACTGAATGACTGTATATTTCATTACGCAATTAAAAACACAGAAATGACTCGACAGCTAATTGTGTTGGCATTCTTCTGTTCTCCTGTGCGATTCTAATTATAATAGTGAATTTAATCGTGTATGTGCTAAATAGTCATGGGGAGCACTCCACCGTGCTGCAAAATACTACATTTGGCATGGCTTGGTACAAGTCTGGCTGATTATTAGGAAATGACTCGCCAATTATTAACTGTTCACCAATCCATTTTCAGATCTCCACATAAAATTGCCTATTTTCACCAGGTGATGGAGGATAAGTCTCCCCACAGCTATGACTCGAGAGGGCATACAAAGAGCATCATATGTCCACTTGTGATAAATCATAGGCATTTGTAAATATGAGAAAAATAATCTTTAAAATTCCAATTCAAAACATTTGAATATTTCCGCTATGCACAAAAAGGTTTGGGTGTGAGACTTGTGGATCTGGGTCACTGGTTTTGGACAGACTGCAGGAGTTAGCGTGCCACTCTCGCAGCGTCACAGTGGAACACACATTACACAAACTTTGGACTTTCTGATAACTCCCTGCCTGGCTCACCCAGTATGGGGCCGCAAAAATCAAACCCTTACTTTCCATGAGCCATTAGCAGGGCTGTTGCGTGGCCCATCTGCCACAATGCCAGCCCATTCAATGTAATGGGAATCAATGGTCCATGTGGGGTATTTTTTATTATTTGATTTTCTTTTTTTTTTTTTTTAACAGAAAAGATTTTCAAGCCATTTTTATCCTGGTTGATAATAGAACCAATCAATCTGTGTCCACCTCAGGAGAGTTAGACCACTCTAAACACTACATGAGAGGAGAGAGCCCTTTCAGGAGAGAATAGCTGCAATTGAACTGTCAGCTTAACTACGTCACGGTTCGGTGGGTGTAGAGGAGAGGAAGATTCTGGTTGGGGTGCATGTAGGTTGGTTTGCATGCATGTGTGTGTGTTTGTGTGTGTTTGTGTGTGTAGGTGTGTGTAGGTGTGTGTAGGTGTTTGTAGGTGTGTGTAGGTGTGTGTAGGTGTGTGTAGGTGTGTGTAGGTGTGTGTAGGTGTGTGTAGGTGTGTGTGTGTGTGTGTGCGCTTGTATTGCTTATGTGAGCGAGCTTTTCTCTATGCATGTCATTCATCTGTGTGTGTGTGTGTGTGTGTGTGTGTGTGTGTGTGTGTGTGTGTGTGTGTGTGTGTGTGTGTGTGTGTGTGTGTGTGTGTGTGTGTGTGTGCTCCCATGCTCGACGGATTCTGGCTGTGTTGTGTGTGCAGAACCCGGCGGCTCACAGCAGGATATCAGCACCACACAGAAATCCATCTGAGTTGCTCTCTGATACCCCGAACCCTCAGCGTCCCGTGAATACAGCCACAGTGCCCGGTCTTTTTATTGGAAGGCTGTTTTAAAAAAAAAAAAAAAAAAAGAAAAGCTCCATCCCCAGCTGGCTTCACACCCGGCTTCACCCTCTGGGAGTGGGAACTTGGCAGTTTGCATTTCAGCTCGACAGATCGCAACTACAGAGGTTACTAATGTTTATCTTTCTCTCGCTCCGACATATTCATGTATGACCCGGCATGGGAGCCAAACGCGGGCACGGTGCATGTGATGAAACCAAGCGTGGGGAGATGCTCTCTTGCATGCGTTCACAGGGTGCCAGCAATAGTCACCGGAAGCGAAACAGGCACATACGAGGACACAGACCCAAGATTAGTGCTTAAACACACAGTGCATTGACACATGTTTTCAATTCAGCTGGCAAATTACTAAAACTCGTGATGTAAAGTGTCACGGCCAGTTAACCTGCCACTAATAAAGACTGGCTGCTGAGCTTATAAAGACACGTCTCGCTTATTTCTGGAGGCCAATGAAGTGCAACATAACAAGTGTTGAAGACACCACTAAAAATGTTATATAATAAAATCATTCATGCAATTATGCAATTATTAGCGATCATCTTCCTTATTGCACATACTGGACGTTTCAACATTGAAATGTTTCAATACACATTGGTAAAACAATTAAATGTTTTGTTTTGTTTTGTTTTTTTTACAAACAGAGCCCCAGTGAGACAGGATTTTTGGTCCCAATGCCAATACTGATTTTAGGGTGAGAGAAAAAAATCTGAGATATGTCAATCAGCTGACAACATAATCTTTTAGTCGGTAGCCTGGGTATTATTGAGCTTTCTATTCCTATCCAAGTCCCATTTCCCCAGTTTCACCTCCCTCCTTTTCTTCACCTACCAGGCAATATGGGTACCGTCGTAAAAATATATATCCTCTTCCTTTTTTTCCCCAGTTTATCTTTCAGCATCATAACTCGGGCCACTGAAAGCAGCGCCCCAGGCCCCCGGAGCCCAAAGGCAGCGCTAAGAGTGGCACCTCGCTGGCTGACAACCAACCCGGTTACACTATCAGAAAGCCGCTCCTGTACGCAGAGAAGATACTGAACAAAATATCAAGCTAAGGGTGGAAATATTCTCCGTGTGTGTGTGGGGCAATTCAGTGCGTGGAGAGAAAGTAGAGCAGGGTGGGTAGGTAGGGGATGGAAGACACAGCTATGTGTGGGTGCACAAAAATGTGTGTTAAATCACCGTTGCTCATGCATATAAAAAGTATTTGTGAAGATTTGTGTTACAAGAATAAAGAGTTCCTTACATGGCTTTGAGAGATTTCCTGGGGGCAAAACAAGCCCAATTGTAACTGAGGATTAAAACGAAATAAATTAAAAAAGTGTGAGAAACTGAACGCGAGAGGTTGTGAAACAAATTAGCACGGATGAGCGCCGTGATGAAAAACAGAGCGGGCACGGCCACTAAATTCAAGAAACACAGGCTGCCTCACATAAGCAAACACATAAAGACGCGATTAAAGTTGATCAAACTTCAGCCTTGATTAACCACAGCCATTTGCACACCCCGTGGCGGGGCCGGAGATCAATGCTGCACAAAATAGGACTGTCAAGGTTTCGCAGTTTGCGCGGCAGCACAATTACACAGCAATTGCATCCCAATCACGCTTTACAAAACCCCCTCAATGCAACTCATTATCAGCACCGCAATAATAGGGGATTTGTTTAGGTGTCAATATGTTACATGGGAAAACGTGTGCAGGGAGGAAATGAAATGGCGTGGCCGTGTGTTTTAAAGGATACAAACTGATCTATGTTGTGCACACGGCAAAAAAACGACTCATTTCTACCTATTGCACTTTCAAATCATGTTATTTCAAAATAGCTTGGAATAAAAGTCACATCACCGGGCGCATAACGGAGAGCGCGCTGCTTAATGACAGACTCCGTTTATTTTAAGTCACCTAGTTTACATCAACCTCAAGTTAAGAAGCCCGAATTACCAAAAGCGAGCATCAAAGGCTTTGAGGAGTCTTGATGATCTATATGACAAATGACTATTCATTGATTTGAGTTTTAAATATTCAGCGACGTAATGCACAGTACATCAATGAAAGGTTTGTTTTAAGTACGGTGACTTATCGGCAAATTGATTAAAGACAGCTCTATTGATGTCAAATCCCTGTATTGACCAATTCGTAGACCTTGAAATGTATTTATTTTTTCTCCTGAGAAGTGTTCATGACTCTATCTCCCTCCGTGAGTGCGTGCGTGCGTGCGTGCGTGCGTGCATGCGGGTTTGTGTGCCCTACTCACTGAGTCTCTTTGCAGCCTCCAGGGCCTCAGAAGCCGTGGCGGCCACATAGAATCTCTGGACAGCCACGCCGCTCTCCTGCATCAGCTTCTTGCTCTGGTACTCCTGCAGGTTCAGCCATCTCCTGGGACTCAGCCAGGTGCTCTGGGGGGGAGAGGAGGAGGAGGAGGAAGAAGGAGGCACAATGAGCGAAAAAGAAAACACAAGCCAGCAGCCTGTCTCCAGGGTTCCATCATGCCTAATGACATCAATTTTTCCTTTTAAGCTCAACATCCATCCCAGGCCTGAGCACTCTCTGCTAAGCTGTTATACATAATACAACAGCAAAACATGTCCGACACTGGAAGCCCAGAGGTGGACAACACACACACATACACACACACACACACACACATCTTTCCTCCTCTTCCACCCTCCCAGCAGCTTAGCCTCCGTCCCCCCCTGGATTGAGGGAGGCAGCCTGGCCTGAGCTGCAGGACCGCTCAGGAGCTGTTTGCTCCAGCTGTTGTTGCTATTAAAAAAGAAAATTGGCTTTTTTAATGTGTCAGAGAGACGACTCCGGATCTGGCCGTGTTTGAATCCTTCCGCACCGGCACGAGTATGGGTGTGTGTCTGTGTGTGTGTGCACATGCATGCCAATGTCTTTACAGCGGGGAGTCGTTAAGCAGAGAAAGGCCATTAAAGTGAAGTGAAAACAAGGATTGCGGGCCAAATTATGGTTGAGCAGGTAAATCGTGCTTCGGTGCAGGTATTTTCAAACCCAGCAAGGACTAAACTAACATAAGGAAATCAGAATCAAACTACATTATGTTGTTGACAACGGCTAGTTAAACTGTTCTGACTTAAGTTATTCTCGGACACTCTCGACCCTGTCGAGTCGATATTCTGCTCTCAACAACCATCACCAGCACCTTGAAATTGAATCTGGGCCCTTCTCAACAGACCTGACAAAATTATGGGAGTCTTAAGCGGATTTATTTTACCCAAACAGGCAGCAAAGATGGACATCCAAGTTGGGCGTGATTGAAAGTTACAGTTCAGAGCACCACTGTCATTCATAATATAAAGATATATATATATATATATATATGTATTTAAATTTAAGGCACTGAACAAAGAAAGGCAACCATAAACCAGAAGCTCTCAGGCATTTAGTCTTCAGAGCACGTTCCATGAATCAGCAACACAGTGAAGAGGTTTAATGCCGGGTAACGGCACTCTAACACTTTTTATTTAGAGGAGAACTACAGCTGAATGGCTCCCTTACTCACGCCAGACAATCCCTGGCAAGTTTTTTAATTTAGTTTAATGCGTTTTCCCGTTTATCTGTTTATTATGTTGTTTAAGAACCAGAAATAGTATAATTATCATGTGTGCCTTGTCTATTATGAGAGTAAAAATTACAAAACATTTCCCGATTCAAAAGTTCAATATAATACATTATATCTATGTAATTGTTTCTGATTTAGGATTTATATCAGTGCAATTTTTATGAACTGAACACGCCTCAGGAGACGTAAATTCTAAGACAGGAAAAAAAAAAAAAAAGACACGTGCGTGCCTTTTTTTAAACTGCGATTTGATTCAGTGGTGCACGGGGCAGGATGAGGCCACTCCACGGCTTTTAAAGTCATCAGTCATTTCATCATTCATGAGGGGGAAAGAATAGGCCCAGGCTGGTGGAGCAGGAGGGGAGTGTATTTGTTCAGTATCTCTCAAGCATTATATGATGGAGGGATTACGGTGTAACACCTACTAAACCTGAGCGATTATTAGTGATGAACTTACTTGACTGCGTCGCTGAAATACAGAGCAAGCAAGTCGAGTGGGTTTTCAGAGGTAAAAACCAAGCCCAACTCTAAATGTGCCTCGACAATAAATGCACAATTCATGTCAAAAGTGACCCGCGCACCGTATTTACATGCTTTCTCCACAACAACTCTCCTGAGGGCGTGCCAGGACACTTCTATAGAGCCAAGATGGCCATTTGCTGGGAGATCGCTACGTGCCGATTTATATTGGCCTCTTGTCTCGCATAACTGAATACAGTAATGAGGGGCAGTCTGCCTGTGATAAGATACTATTGAAAAAGCCTGGGACACATCTCGACTGAAAAAAAAATGAACTAAGATCTGAAGAGCAGCAGGTGCAGTACAACAAAAGGGTAAATCTAAGAAGAAAATACAAGAGGAGAAATAGAGAGACTTTATGAGATAACTCAATTGAACGTGGACAAAACGGATCTGTGAGCGGATCTGCCAATCTCGGGGGGGGGGGCGGCGCCTGGTAAGCGCATAAGACTGGGAGCATCCGCGCTTTTCCACTTCCTTATTCCCACATGTCCATTTTAACGGAACCCATCCGTACAGCCTTAACAAGCGGCAGAGCAGGTTTTTTCTCTGTTTGGTGGACTCATTTGACTGCTGTCATGTACCTGCAGGGCCTCCTCGCCATAAACATTCACTTCCCTTGCCATTCAAACAGTTTTTTTTTTGCCTTGGGAGGATCGGCATGGCTGCCAGGGTGCATGTCTCCATCTGTCAGCCCTGCTTTGGGTCCACATCTGACAGAAAATGCCAGATAAAAGGCTGCAACAGGACCAAGAGGCGCATCTTTTCAGCACCTACCACTGGATCACATTTTATCTCACATGCCATTCTGAAAAAAATAGGCAGAGTCCAAAATACTGTTGTCATTTTAACACTGCAATGAGATGTATGCAAATATCTTTGAAACAGATATATGGAAAACGTTGTATGCCTGAAAATGCCTCTTAAATGAAAGAGCGACATTCCAATGCAGACTAATACAAAAAGCAGACACAAAACACATATTCTAAAACCACCGGTTGATGACAATAACGTGACCTTATGTCCAATACTGTAAACCAAAAAAAAAAGAGCACGAATACTCCAATCCCAATTTCTGCCAAACTTGGGACACACCTTCTCTTAATGATCCCTAAACTCCTAACTAAGAAACTATTGGGAAAAAGCACAATTTAAGCCTGAGCTTGAAATCGATGCTCTGTCACCCAAATGAAGTGAAGATAAGGGCAGGAAGGAGCTTTGCAAACTTCCCAAAATAACAGCTTCTGCTTACAGGATAAGTCAAGTGAGGCTGGAGGTGTCCCTCCCGGCACTGGCAGTTACCTTCGGCAAAGCATCAGGGAATGGAATGGAGCCTAGGGCACTTTCTTAATGTGTCCCAGAACCACTGACAACCTGAATCATAGATGGATGTTTACACAGCAATATACCATCAGCTCCGCAACATGAATGCATCCTTCACTTTGTGCACAATCAACTGTTTTGTAGATGGAGAAAAAAGTATGTAAATATAGAATATGATAATAGAAAGAATAATGTTTAGATCGTATATGATGCAAAATGACAAACCCTTTCTTTAGACACCCTGACATGTTGCCTTTAGAGTGGCTCTATAGGCAATGACAAGTCTAAATATGTGTACAAGCTCAGTGCCACATTTAGCCTTCTATATTTCACAGTGAATTCTTCATTTATAATTCGAGCCTGTGCACCCTTGTGATTGAGTGTTTTTAAATTTATCACATTTCGTGTTTTTCATTTTTATCTCTGAGCAATGAAGCTGAGGACAATATTCAACATTGGTGACAGCTGAGCCGCTGAACTAACTGACGAAAGCAAACCGTACGGCATGTAAAGACCGCAATTTGAAAGCGCTGGGATGCGGGGACAAAATCTAATCAGAAACAAATTGCGATTCCTTGATTTTTAATACACTGTAATGACTTCAGAATCAATATATTAGTCAGCAGATTCGAAGCATGTAATTGTTTGTTTGTTTCGTTTTTGGACTACATTCAAAGTGCATATAATAGCACTTGGTTGGGAGGGAAAATTCCCTTTGAGTACTTTACATTTTGCCAGATAGAAAGCAATGATAAATTCAAATAATAATAACACACCAGTGCTTCATTGATACTCATAAGAGACTAGCTATGAACTTATTATAGTCAAATAGTTCATATTTTAGTAACTGGTGACTGATTTTGTAGACTCAATGAATGATGCCGAGGCTTCTTTGACCTGGTTGCCATTATTGGTACTCCAATACACGAATAACGACACTGTAATTTAACGGTCATGGTTTTGGTCACACCCGGCCCTGTTTAATGCTTTAATCAGACAGTCCAAATGGTGATGCTGCAGACATGACGGCAGAGGAATAATCCAAGCGTCTGACCTGGAAGAAAGCAGTTAGTGGCTGATGGCAGCGAGCCCCCGCCCCTGAGACACTCTCTCTACAGTAATTATCATCATCAGCACTCTGGAGACAACCCAGCCCACTCATTCTACCCAACTCCTGCTCCACTTCATCTGAAAACACACACACAAACACACAAAGGAGACAAGAACAGACACACAGACGGGACGTGCTGTGCCCACCGGTGGAGACAATTCTGCACAAAGTTGCATGCTCCACCATGGGTCCTCACATGTTCACGGCTAATTCTCCTACATACAAAAGCACTCAGGATCTTTCTCGCGGATGTATCCCAGGGAAGAGCAGTAGGACACAGCGATAAACAAATGTATCCATATTCTCCATTCATATATGGACATTAGAGGAAATATATAATATATACATGATATAAGCGTTCCAGGCTTTACCTTCGGGCCAGGGACACGTGAATTACCAGGAGGTTAAAAATATGGCAAAACTCAATCCATGAAGACATACAGTATTAATGTGACACCACTCTAATAATAGCCGCCGCAGTCCCCATTATGTTTTACAGCCGTGCAACCGCATTTCACTTTTGATGCACTGCAAAGACGTTTATTACAAAAATCTAACTTGGCAGAGGGGAAAGAAGCTGAAGTCGTATAGATGAAGAACTTATTTCGCTTTCGGCAAGCTTGCAGCAAAAGTCTTGTTGTTCAGCGAGTGATCAGAAAATGGCACGACATTACAGCGTAGCAGAGGTGCATACAGACTTTTTTTTCCATCTAGCAAAATGACAAAAGTCTCTCTTTCAGTGAAATATTAATGCCGCTTTTGTTTCATGTTTTGATCAAAGTTTCTAACTTTGTCAATGCTCCTGACGTCAAGTGCGAGCGGGTCAGTGCGAGTATGAAATCCATCAAAATTAAACAGGATGTTGTCTGTGGTTGTTGACTTTAAATACAATTTTCAAATCATATTAGGGTAATTAGTTAGGGTAAAAAATGACAACATCATAGAGCCAAATCGTTTTCCAGTCATTTTTGCAAAATAATTCAATTACCCAAAAATAAATAAATAAATAAATAAAATATGGTGACAAGCATTAAAACATTAAAAAGAAGAGTAGAAGAATAGTTGGGACATTGAAATGAGCTGAATAAACAATGTCACCAGACGGCCACTGTCTTTACAGAGGACACAGTGGCGTGGCCTCGCACAAAGGCACGCAGAGGACAGACAGCTGCATCCGGTTGCCATATCCTTCTCTCAGCTGTAATGATACATGAGCCAATATATACAAAGACAAAGTCAGAAACAGGGAAAGGAGCATTGTGGGTGAGGAGCGGCCTCCAACCCCATTTGTAAAAATAAATTCCTTTATCTTACTCGCAAACAATAAATGACGATGTCCAGAAAGTCCAAAAAGCGTTCCTGTGTCAAAGTATGATGCGTGTGTTTGTTTTTTTGTTATGTTGGATTACGGTAAATGCCATCGTGATAAATAAAGTATCTATCGATCCATCTGTCCCCGAGGGACAAAATGCTGGCATAGTCAATGATAACTAACCCTATTTATGCAACATCAGGATCACTACTCCTAGTGGGCCCAAAAATCAAGCAATCTCACGTTTGGTCGAGAGCAACAAGCACAATGTCAAAGCACATTTGGCGTGTGAAGTGTCATCACCGTGACGGGACGTCGGATCTCGGGCACTTTGCAAAGTCATTTTAAGACATGCCACCCACTTTGTCGTTTGCCCTTCTGTTAAACTGAAGGAGTCAATATCCCGGGGCTAATTTGGAAAGTGGTTGTCTTTATCACTATGTGAGAGCGGAACAATGTCAAAGAGTCACCATCCGACAGGCTCGTTCTGGCTGCCGCGGGGAATTTATTGGGAGCCATAAGCCTTAATTTACAGGGGAAGGTTACAAAGCAGGCAATCACCTTTGATCAGGCCCATAAACAGCAGCCAGCCGCTGCTGCTGCAGTGCTCGTATACCTGCCACTCACCATCTCCGCGGGTCCAAAAACGCATTTGTATCCTGAATGGAAGTGAAGCCAGCGAGTGAAGATGTGACTGGCGCCCTGATAGGTTTAACACTAAGGGAACATTATCTCTGAATTGATTTATCTCACAGAAAGGACGCCAGCGCTGCAGGTTTATAAAAATCCAGGCCCCGGACGTTTTTTGGAATATCACTAAATGAAAACATGTTGGTTTGGGGCTCTGTAGTCATTAATTATGTATACATCTCAGAATTACACATTATACGAGGAATAGTCGGAAGCAAAGATTAATTTCAATACTTAGCATGGGATTTTTGCATACCTGATGCATTTTGAGAATATTTATTCATATGTAATTAAATTGTTTAAACGAGTATGACTGAATTATACAATGTGAACGGGGCTTGCGCTCAGTATCACGACAAATCAATATCTTCACCTCTTGGTGTCAATGCAGTATATGCACAGGGGGGGCCTCAGCATCTATTCTGTCCTGGTTGGTTTGAAACTGAAAAGTTTCTCCCTGCAGCCTTCATTCTCATTAGTCGGCTGTGAGTCGGGACCTTTTGTTCGGCTGTCCCTCTCCACCGGCCCCTCTTTACTTTTTCCTTTTAAATAATCAGCTATAGACCACTTCATCTCGGGGACACGGTAACGGCTAAATGGACCGTGTCACACATTACAATCATGATGAATGTGTAGTCAGGGCGAGACCCACTGAGCCAGTGAAGAATCCACTTCCATTTACAATGGTAAATGCAGTACACATGCAGGAGGGGGCACCAAAACAGCCGCAGGATGGGTAGGGTTTTCATTTTACTACCCCTACAAATAGAGCTCATCAATCTGGTACTTTAAAAGCAATACAAATTGTAATAAGAGGGGTAGATTGATGAAAATAATCATTAGTTGCAGCTGAACCAACATACAGTGTGAACACAACTAATAGCAAAGCACACATTCCATAATTCATAAGTCACCGGTCAATTTCAGAGCTGATACATGGATACAGACAAGCATTTAGTCATGCCCATCAGCAATTAAGAGTCACCAATTAACCAAACCTACATGTCTTTGGACCGCACCGAGAGGAACCTCATGCAACGATGGAGACATCATGCAGACGTACACATATACTGGACATTTTTTTTCCCCAATATGTGTTTATTTAGGTCAGTATTTATGAAGATGTTTTTTTTGCGATGTGTACTATACAGTGCACCGAATTTGTGTTCATTATAATATGTCCAACTGAACACTTGACCTATTGGCCTTTGCCAAGCTGTGCTTTTATTTGTTTATCTCACACAGTATGGGCACCTGTGGTGCACCACAGTGGTGTGGACGCTTTTTCAGTAAATCACGTTTGAATGAGTCCCAGCTGGCACATAATACATTTAAACTAATTCAGATCCAAGCCATGTACTCCATATGTTCACTACAGTGTCTGAATTATTCCATCAGCATGCCACTCATCGCATGCATGTCATTTTTACTTAACTAATAGGTAGTTCAAACGGCAGTGAGATTTAACCTCTTTCAGTGTTTGAACAAATGTTGGAATAAAAATGACAGGCCATGTGTGGAAGAAGCAGCAGACACGTTGGAGAAAGACTGATCCGATTGATGAAAAGAAAACGCATGCAAAGAAATGCGGCATGAGCCAATCAATACATAATAGGACACCTGAACAAGGACCTCCATCACTCACCATCTTTCAGACGTCAATAAAAAGGGAATAATGACCACATTTATCATTCATGGGGGTTTCATTATAACCATTTATACGCGATGCATATAGATAAAGCTTTTATATGCACTATTAAGAGATGAATTGAAGAATGGCAGTGGATTCAGAATATACCTTGAGCTTCAGAGAAAAATCCCACTCTCACATGGACCATAAACATCAACAAGCGTTCAAACATGGTGGAGCCCCATTATGCGAACATTTCAACATTTAAGTACAGGATTGGTTCCTAAGAGAAACCCTGCAAAATATAAGACAGGCTATTGTTTTTAACAGAGTGAAGAGCACATAAAAAAAAAAAACATTTGCTGACCGTCTTTAACCAATTATTAACTGCTAACTGACAAGAGGATTATATTGTATCATTGACAAGTTTGTGATTTTTTCACAAGGGGTTATTTTTTTACATGTGCAAACATACAGAGCTGCTTGCACGACCTTTCCGTCTCTCACGCACGCACGCACACACACATGCACACACACACACACATGCACACACACACACACACACACACTGAGAAAGAGCAGTCTGTCACAGTCAGTAGAAATCCAGCTGCTTCAGTGACCCATTGGACCGTAAAACGTTTTTGCGAGGATTGGCATGCCGTCACTCCAATGAGCATCTGACAAATATTTTCAATGTTATTTAGTTGCACTTTTGGAGGCTGTGCTTTTTATTGCATATATGCGCACGTATTGACAGTCATTTACGTGGCAAATGTTTGTAAACTGCATATATTTTCAGGGGGCTATGATGTAAATCACTGCAATCATGCCATCTACACTCAGGCCCCCAGCATACCACTCTACTAATGTGTTTTATTCGGAAAAAGGCAACATTTCCATTTAGTGAAATTTTTCAGATTTGAATTTTATATATTTTTTTACGTTGCAAATTAACACTAATGTGAGCGTTTACTCCGATAGTAGAGCTCGCACCAAACGTGTATTCAAATACTTATAGAGAATTACTCACATAACACATTATCCGTCATACATTTTTACAGAACAGAAAGTGTCACGTGCAGTTCTCTATCCGGGACCCTGAATTGGGCGCTAAAATGTTTCACTCACATAGTGAACACTTTGTTCTTTACTGCTAACTGCAGTGGATATACTGTATATATATATATATATATATATATATATATATTATGAAAGTCCTATCCCCAGACGTCTGACAAGGTTAAAATCCTCATTATTGGTCATGGCTAATCCCTGACCCTTTTGAAATGACACTGTCTAATTAGTGACGACAAATGACTGCAGAATTAATTAACCAGAATGCTCCTTAAGGGGCATTATCAAATGTTTAAGAAATAACCAGATTGCCGGTTCACCAATTCCGTGTAATTGATTTGTTCCCATTCAGGTTATGAACTCGTCTCTTTTCCCCATCCACTCAGCCAAGCGTCCAGAAGGAATTTAAAGGGGAACTTTACAGTGTCCACTCGCAGGCTGATTCAGAGAGAGAGCACTGCTCAGAACGCCTATCAAAATCGTGGCTCCACTGATTGCATGAGAGTGCTTTTCTTCTAATGAGGTGGCGGTTTGCTACTTAGTTGCCACTCATAAATACAGGCGGCCTTGCAATTAACGCTGTGCAAGTGAGCTGAGGTGAAGGCGAGTGAAGAAACGAGAGGGGGCAAAAAAGGCAACGCTGATGTGGATTTTCTGCATAAGCAGGCCAGTGTGAAGCACAGGCATATATCCACTTAAAGCCAGCCATGTGTGCTTTATGGAACATTAGTGGGCTCATTCAGAAGGCCACCCAGCCTGTTCTTTGTCAATTCATCAAGTACTTGACTGTTGATGGGAGAATTTCTCAAAACTTTTCATGAGTTTTCATTTCAATAAATGTTCAAATATGAAAAGGTTAAATAAAAAGTAACAACAAAAACTAACTAACACACATTTAGCTTTATATTTTATCTCCCTTTTATGAATCCGTGTATGAAATAATTCAAAGTAGCTCTATCTACAAGAAACATGACATGATCACAACAGATAAATGTTGTAACCGTCTTTGTTTATCTGTAATATCCAGGCCTCTCGCTGATGATGTCAGAAATCACGTTGACCATTCACCACAAAAGCCGTAGCGCTTCCGTTCATTACTACAAAACATTGACTTGTTTCCATGTCTTTGTCTGTTAAAAGCTGAAGCGATTCCGGACCACTTCAGGACGGAACGAGGAAACGACATTTGTCTGCTGGAGATCCAGGATGAGAAAAGAGGAGCTGAGACAGAAGCGGGAGCAGTGGAGCGTGACTCCAGGATTTAAATCAGAGAGATTTGCATCATTGGCAGGTCTTTAGGCAGGGCAGGTCTAATCTCCTGCAGACAGGCTTAAGAAAGAAAAAAAAACTGACTGTTGTGTCTCCACAGATAGGGATTGCAGTAATTAGCATAGTTAATAAGAGACGGTGCACGGAGTCATATTCAAAAGGTGTTAAGTCTAACGGGGGGGGAGATAACGCAGGAATAAAGGAAATGCAGCAGTACAAGAATGCAGTGCTATGCAAAAGTTTGGTGCCACAATTGTCCACACGTACAAACCGACACGATCATTGTCATCACTGTCTATATGACACAAAACCAAAAAACAATCAATTGGCCGGATTCATATTTTGTTGGCCTTGATGAGGACACGTCAGGCCGCCATGACTGGAGACTCTTGGCAAACCAAATAAATACATCCAAATCCCACTAATAATGTTTGAAGATCTCATTTTCAAAGATGACGGATGAGTTCACACGACAGCTGAACACAATTGTCGGCATACGGCATTTTTTTTTTAATGCAATACAGCTGTCAGCGATCACTGACATTGTTTTGTCAACAAATTTCTCCACATCACTCCCACTTCTCGCCTCATTATCTACACAACAGCAGAAGTTAAGCTGACGGGAGTGTATTCACTCGCTGTATTTGCCATTTCGGAGGCTGCCAACATTTCCTAATGACGGCAGCCCCTTCTACATTATTGAAACATCCTAAGCACCTCAGCAGCTACAGAAATGGCTATTAACCTTGGTGAAGCGGTATTCAAATCCAGTTGGAGCTAACTTTGTCCTCCAGTATCCCTCGCGGGCAGGAAATGTAAATATGTCCTCGCCGGGACAGATGGGGAAGCCGCTCCGTCGTTTGAAGTTCCAGCTAAAAGAAGTCGTCGCATGCAGAGGGCTCTCCACCCTCCTCTGTAAAATATTCAGGGCCGAGTCACATTGAGCCACCTCTCCTCCCAGTGTTTCCCATGGAAACCATGCTGGGCTTCAACAGGCTTTGGTTATTACTAAGCAGGAACGCCTCAAAACAATGAAATTAAAAAAAAACGTAGCAAATTCTCCACCGTGCAGCGACAGTGAAAAACAGCCTGGGGATTATCTCGCTGTGCAGACAAGAATTCAGGAGATTTGATTTATGAGAGAGAGAGAGAGAAGGAAAAAAATACACCATCCCACTCTCTTTTAACGAGCATCCTGAAATCTAAACATATCTGAATAGGGTGACGTCCTCTCTAATTCTTACCTGGGTGTCAATCAGCAGAAAAGTATCCGGATCCGACAGTGAACAACACAACATTAGAGGCCATGCAAGGCTTTACTTTTTTATGGACATGCCACTGCGCTCACAAAATTAGGACCTACATCCTGAAATATTTAAACAAAAACTACAATTAAAAAAAAAAGGATAATCGAGTATTGATAAGCATATTATTTGGATTTAGTGGATGAATACAGTCCATGTTTAATGTGGCTTGGAATAAGTGAATGAGTAAGAACCTGAAATCAGTTTCAAATTTGAATTTAACTTTATCAATGTTTTACTTCTGCCTTGGTGGCCATAAACATAAACACCCACCAACACCTGTCAGCAGCCTAACTGGGTCATCCTCAGCTTTCGAAGCAGCTTTTCCTGTCCTCCAAACACAATGAATCATTCTCCAAGACATTTCTCCCTTTGTTTGAGGAGTGACCTACAGGGAAAATGGCTATACATTCAGCCAGGGTTGTAAATTAAAAGGAATGGCTAATGCCATAATGCCAAACCCTAGTAAAATGCGTCTTTGGTTCATGGGTGAATCAGTGAAAGGTCACATTCAAAAGGTACTGGAAGATCTCCACTGTCTTGTTATCTCGTTTATACAAATTGTCTCATTTGGACAGCTTTAACAGATTTCTATACATGTTTCCCAACTACGCGATTTGGGAAAAGTGTGATATGACAATATATCTCATGAGGCAATAGCGCATTTATCATTTAATATGATTTCTTCTGTTTTGTCACAAGTTGCTTCCTTTTTGTGGCAATGCTTTTCTTCATTTCGACTGGTCTGCTTTATATCCCTCCACACGCTATGGATGAAAAGCAGATAGTCATGAAGCAACGCAAACACACGTGAAGGAGATTAAACGTCACACAGTTTCTGATAAATCCCTACTGAAGAAGGACTCTGACCCGCCAGGACAAAACATGGGGGTCAAACCAAGAGGGGCTTGAACATGGGCAAATCTGAGGAGTCTGACAAAGACCAGAAAACTGGGATAAATGATGCCAGAACACTGCTACCTCTTTTACCACCAAAATGCGTAGAGTCAATGGATGAGATTCACAAAAGAGAAGAGGAGAGTTCATAAAACTGCAGTCCAGAACAGGTCAGACAAACAAGAGATATGTGAAGATATGGATCGATTTCTGAACATGAAATGACTTTTATTAAAATATGTGATTTTAGTCATAACGCAGGCACTAAGATCCAATTGACTAATTGTAGACCTTTGGAATATAAGAAAAAGCCGGTGTGCGACAAAGACACAAGAAAAACATGCAAAATTCACACATAACGATAAAAGGGAAATGCAGGGATCAATCCGAGAACCTTCTTGCTTTGAGGCACAAGCTAATAACTGCCCCACTGGATCTCAAACCCTGTATCAAAATGAAGATAGATATTTTTTTTTATATTTCAGACCTTTGTCTTACACAAACAGGGCCTGAGATTACACCACTGGCCCAGAGTCTCCCAGCTCCCAGCTCTGTCCTTTCAATGAGGACATCCACGTTAGTTTTACAAACATTTATACAAGCGTGTCCAATATAGACCAGATCGCTCTCCTGATCTCTCCTTTAACAAGTTCAAGACAGAGCAGCTTGCAGAAAAACGTACCGATTTATTTATGCACTTGCCCTCCAGCTTTAAAATTAAATTGCACACACACACACACCTCTGCTTTCTTCTCCGTAAGACTGAAATTGTTTCTCAGTGACTACAAGGCACACATTTATTTCCAGTGCCTTTTGCCTGCTGAAGGAGTTTTGCATCACACCTAAATAAGAGAACCACAATAAAAAAAAGTTAATAATAATGGCCGTATAATATCACAGCTATATACTAAACACACGCACAAAAATAAAAAAAGATAATATTTAGTGTCTGGATACAATAACAAAATGCATAGAATTGTATCTGTCTCAAATGATTTACAAACCAAAAAGTTAGGTCAGAAAAAGAATGTTTACATGAGTAAAATGAGAGAAAGAGAAGAATCAACAGCTGACGGTCACTGCCATTTGGACATTGATCAGCCTACAAATGTCCTACAGAAAGTTTGATGAGCACATACTATAAACATATATATTCCCCTCACCCCAGTATTTATTTATCATAAGGTATAATGCTTTGTTTACCAAACATATGACAAAGTAACTGCAATCATGCCATCGAGTACATAGACCAGTCCGGTCCAATGCACTCTGCCCCATGTTGTCCACATCTTTTACACACACACACGCACGCACGCACGCACGCACTCAAACAAACAGCTCAGGGTCAAAGTTCAGAGTTCACCTTTTATGCTGAGGTCTTATCTGATACGCTGCTGTAGTATCATCTCCTTGAGCTGGATATCATCATGAACTATGAACACTGTGCTCACAGACGCACTGTCTTTACTGTTAATAATGAGCCAAATGCTCACACAACCACTGCACCAGCATAGGTCAAAGTGCAAGTTAAAGCTGAACTAAAAAAAAAACAGAAAGCACATTAGTTGCCTGTTAACTCAATTTTTCTTCAGAGAAGTAATTGCAACTTAGTGTAACAGCACTTATAATACATTACACTGATGTTATGGCAGAACCCGTACAGAGGACTGTCACCCTCGTCAACGTGGATCTGCTCGCAGATGCTAACCAGCTAGCATCGCAGCTACACTAGCGGCTCGCGGAGACGATGACAGCGGATTCACAACATCACAACCGAGCCGTGAGAGGCGGCAGCAGCCTCCTCTGCGCGGTGAACCAGTGAAGTACCTTGAGTTTGTCCAGAAGAATGTGTTTGGAGGTGGTTGTCCTCAGTCCTCTCACTGCAGCCTGGGACGCCATGGAAGCCGCCATGTTCAAACGGGTCACGACGGCGAGATCACGTGCCTGTTCATGGGGAGCCGTTCAGGGGTCAACATTCGGATGTGGGCGGAGCCACAGACGGCCGCACAAGTTCAGAGTTAACGATGTATTTAAAACTGTTTTAACATTTAAATAGTTGTACATTTATTTAAACATAAAATACAATTCATATACAACTGTTCTATGCATATACATCTATTCATCCCCCAAAGAAAGTTAATATACAAATATTTATTTTATTTATATACAATTTTCCATACATACAATAAAGTCCATAGTTAGAGGTACAGCCTGAGAGTATTATGTGTCATATAACTTGCATTCATTCATTCATTTTTTAAAGACACATAGGTCCATATCGGTTACAAGCAAACTTTCAAAAATGCTCAAATCTGCCTATCTAGTTGCATCTCCAAAAAAATTCACTTCTATGATGTAGCAAAATGTTCTCCAACGTAAGAAACTGTTATTCTTTGAATAATCTTCACTTTAAAAATGTTTTCACGCAAATTAAAGAGAACATCCTCCTCTGTGAGGTCGAAGCTACCATGCCACCAAGGCCATGTTGTTAATGTTTTGTCTGAACATTTGTGGACAAACTCAGCAACCTTGACGAGAAGTACACATTCTGATACTCATATTGAGTCTCGGAATTTACTTTGAAAAGAGAGAGAGAATATCCTCACACCTTTTTATTAAGGGATTTTATTTGCCATATTAATGTTTATAGCACAAGGCTTTTCCTCAGACAGATCTGCTCTTTTCCTTTTAACCAATTTTTCGTGTCAAAACCTTTAACTTTAAATGTGTTATACCAAAATATATTTTGGTAGAAGATAAGTGATCTTGTATTTATTGGGGCATTAATAGATATATATTTATATTAATATTTCATTTATTTCTAATGGCCAATAATGATTATATAATTCCAGATTTATAAATATATCTCCAAAGTCAAGATGACATCATGAAGCTATTTTGGTCTGTTTTAGACTTACAGTATGCATGGCTCATCATACTCAAAATTGATGCATATAGAATATATTTTTTTTTTATATTTCAGTGGTGTATGTTTGGCTTCATGCAAGGATATAGAAATACATTCGTAAGGATTTGTGCATGCATTTATTCAAATCCCATTGTTGGAGATCTTTTGGGGTTTTACATAAGCAGGTTGTCTGCATTTTTTTTAACATTCATGAGGCCAAAAATTATATTTTTGTTTCTTGCTGTTAGATGTTAATGAGTAAAGCCTAAATATAGTCAGTTTATTTTGTTGCTGATTAATGTCCCTGAATAATTCCATAGGGCAGGGGTACTCAAACTTTTTCATTAAAGGTAAACATTTTTTAATTTTATACAAGGTCAATGGTCCAAACAATGACTTGGTCGGGGTAAAACTCTGAAAAGTCAATTATTGCTAACTTACGGTCTGTAATACACTTCAAGTAAATATATGTGCACGTTCATTTTCACAACGCGTCACAGAGGGATACAGGGTCCGGATTGATTTGCAGTTCGGTCTGGAGTTTGAGAAGCCCTGCCAAAGGGAATAGGTCAAGTTCACTGTGCATCATGCACATCATCATATTTATTTATTCATATTAATATCCCAAAAGTATTACAAAACATATATGTGCATATACAGGAACTTGGGGTCTTAATAACACACGGGGATGGAAGCTTTTAATGAGCATATTCTTAATTGAATAATAAACTCATTTAAGAGTGAGATCTGTGAACAACGAGTTAGTGGAGCAAATCCTTGAAGTGAAATCCTTGCGTCTGCCCACTTTTATCATGAACTGATAAAAAGGCCCCACATAGATTTAAAATGTCTGAGCAACTGCAGCTTTATCCAGTGTGTGACCTTATGAGACAAAGAATCACTGTGCTCAGCTCAGAGGTATTCGTAGGGAGTGAAGTTAGAGAGCGTGGGATGTGTGAGCTGATATTGTCTGAATAGCTAAATAGCCCACTCACACATTTCTCCCGAGCCCTCGTTACATGCTGCATCTTGAAAGGTCAGAGAGGGCAAACCAATCATAAAGAGCACTGATTATGACATGGTGTAGAGAGGGATGAGATTTATTTCGCTTTTTCCAATGTTATCGTCAGTGTCCGCTTGTTTTTCCTACAAGTGATTGCACAGAGCAAAACCCAAGAGGTTTCACATGGAAATTTGTCCAGCTATTTCCTTGACAACATCAGTACAATAACAATTGAGGAAAACACCAACAATTGGTGTGGACATTGATTTAGTTAACACATTACTGTTAGCCACATATAATGAACCTTTAAATGGTGGGTGTTTTTTTTCCTTCCTGTACAGTATGATCTAAATTGAGAGAAAAAAAGCATATTTATAACTAAATGAAATGTTTTGTTCAATCCGACATCTTTGCTTTGAAATAACAAAAAAAACACATGTTCTGCCTTTTAAAGAACGGTGCCCCCTTATGGTCAAAACACAGAGAAAAAAACATATAACCAGAAGAAACCTAAAATTTGCAAATGGGAGCCACTGTAATGTCAACTTGGAAGGACGAAATGCTGCATGTTTATTGGATTTCTTTTGCCGTTAAATCCCTTCTTCTGACACAGTCACTGATCCATATTCCATACAGTAAAAATATTCCTGGGTGGCTTTTTAACATCACCACGGCACAAACACAAATGAAGTGAAAAGTGCTGCAGCGGCATAATATTTCAGTGTGTCAACAAATCCTGCTGAATGCATAACACCCCTGCCCCTTGTCTCTTTGCGTCAGTGACGAGTGGCACGCTCAGCCTAAGTCTCACAACTCACTCAGAGCCGAATCCCAAGCAGAATGAATAAATATGATTCACTAGAACATTTTCATGCTTCTTTGTTTCACCAAGGCCGTTTTTCTCCCCTCAAGGGAATTGATATTCAGACAGGACTGTCAGAATATCCATGGCCTTTACTAATGCAATTCAACTTTTCTCATTTGTGATGTTGTCCTGTCTCGCAGAACAAAATGTTTTTTTTTTGAACCGCGGCACAATCACATGTTGGTCATGCTATTGTTCTCCTCGAATGCAACGTAGCAAGTGCTGCTTTCTCTTGTTTGCGAACCGTTTCAACTGCATGGCAAATTTTGCAGTCTGAGTTCACTGAGCACATATTTTTACATTATCTTCACCAAACACTCTCTGAGTCTGCTCACGTTTGGACTTCACAAGCTGTAGAAAACAATCCACCACACAAGGAACCCAAGAATGGACCGAAAGCTGTTCCTACTTGACTTAAAAGCTTCATTAAAACAGGATAAAGAATTAAAGTCAACACCCTTAACACCGAACCCAACTCCTACAGATCTGACTAATTTAGTATCGAGCCGTTGCCATAAAAAAAGCTGCAATGGAATAATGTTTTCCTTTGAATTAGATTTCTATGTGTGTGCCATTTTTTTCCTCACGGTAGTTTTTTTCGGTATTTGAAGTGTAGCTTTATAACACTAATGAGGCTTAATGCATTTGATTCAAACAATATAATACTAACGAAGCATTCCCCCCCTCGTTATGTATTCTCGAATGTCCAAGATTCACAAGGGGTTTTCATGTGACAAAAAATAAAAGCTGAATTGAAACATTTATAGAATAAAATATGTGATTTCATCTATCATGCAAACCAGGAGAATGTGAAAAAGGGAATTAAATGCATATGTATAATACATGCTACTGTCATGATTGCTCATTTATTATTCATTATGCAAGAATGTGTAATTTCCTATACTTGAACGTACAAATAATTACCGGTCACTTACGTCACGAAAGGATGAGACTGAGCAATTTATTTTTCATTCTTACTCCTTTAGGTAGTATTCTGTGTACAATATTTTATTTACATTTGTATATCGATTTTATGTCTTCATGTGAGTTACTGGATATGTGAATTTCCCCAAGAGGACGCTTCAAGTATCTGTGTATTGACATAAATTAAGTTTTGAGTGACAATTCATTGCGAAACAAGAGACCTAGACTAGAAACTGAAAAGACACATGTGTGGGTGGCTAGAATTCTACATGTCCAAAGCTGCCGCATACAGCTGTGCAGCTGTTTTAGACGCAATGATTTGAATAATTGTCCTTGTCTTGACCATCCTTAGTGGCTCATGTGGTTATTATAATGTTGCATGTCCCCGCCTCTCTCTCCTTCTCGCTCAGCTGATTGAATGTGAGCACATGTGGGGGCAGACAGGCTAATTTGTGGTCTCCCTGGATAATCCGCTGTCAGTTAACACTCAGCTAAGCTGCAGGCTGTGGAGAACCACAGCTCCCAACAGGCCGTGCGGTCAGGCCTCACCCCGGCCCTCACACTATAGCAGCGGGGGGAGGGGGGTGTCCGCCCAATAACCTGCAGGGCTCGCAGCTGGGAGCTGACACCCAGAGTCTGGACCACACTATCGATTCTCCGGTTCCCGTTAGGGGCCTCCCACTTCCATCGGCTGTCGTTCTCCACATGTCTCATTGTCTCTACGCGGTGCGCGTCTTCCTCCGTCGGTCCTGACTACCCACGTTCCCCCGGATGAGTGTTCAAAATGGGGAATTTTGGCCTCCTGACTCTTCGGAAGTCAATCAGACAATAGCAGTGCTTCTCCAGCCCATCTCGTTACCGTGACCGTCTGGCCAGCAGAGCGGAGCGGATCACGGGAGGGAGACAGACCGACCCACGAGCATGCAAAAGACTCTGGTCTGTCTGTCTGTCTGTCTCACACACAATGTGGACACTTTAACAAGCCTTTCCTACCCAGAAAAATACAAATCGGCCCTTTCCATTTCATTCAACCTGCACTCACGCTCCGTCAATCAGATCAGAAAAAGAACCAGACGGGGCCAAGCACCAAATATGACCTCTCGGAATATATGTGTATGACACACTGAGGCCCCGGAGCACAGACAAACCCTAACCCTGACCCATAGGAGAATAAATGCACACCAGTGCATGCAAGTAGTGAAAGTAGCTATTCAGCTGTGTCACAGTGCAAGTTTAACACTGGGTCTTACTATATGTTTACATATAGATTTACGCGGCATTAGCCAACCCGAGGCACAGTTTTTGTTTCGCATCCCACAGAATGTGAAATGAGCTTGGCGAGATGGGAAATGAATGCACTTTGCTGCTGAGTCAACACGCAGGGTGGGGATCTGGAGGCTTAGTGGCACGGAGTGCGAGCAGACTGCCTGACAGGGAAATTAAAACGGGGGGGGAAAAATAAAGACGCCGCAGAGACACACGGAGTGACAGTGATCGGACAAAGGAAGGAAGTCAGAGAGTCGGGGACGGTCACCGCCACCTCGTGCTCAGCACATCTTTTGATATGACAGACGGCAAACGCAATTAGTCATCGTTTTTTCCCCTCACCAACCTTTGGAGTTCACAATGTCACCCGTATGCATATGTATGAGCCGGAGCCCTTCCTTTCATCTATTCCATTTGCTCCCGAAGAGTTTGGACAGATTGTGACACAGTAAACACATTTCAGCGTGGAGGGCGAGGGGGGGAGGGGGGCTGGGACCGTAACTTTTCACTCTCCTGCCCTAAATCCAAAACGGCCCCCGAGAACACCGGATTGCCAAAGCCTGACTGCTGTCGGCGCCGCCGAGTGAATCAATACCGCGACAGGAGCTGCCACATCTCCAGCTATCTCTCTCCCGCAGATGTGTGTCAGCCGCGCTCAGCTGGAGGCCTCTCCATTAATGTGCCGTGCCGACGACATAGTCGGTGGGTCTCCGCGCGCATCAAACGGAGCCTGTGAAGTGTTGGGTTCTACGTGCGGTGACGTTCCTGCAGTTTTTTTTTTTTTTTTTTTCCAACGGTTGATGGAAATAACCAGCTTGGATTCAAGCAAGAGAACAAGAGGCGTACTATTATCTTATCACATGAAGCACAAAGGCCGGTGATGGATCTGTTAATCACCGATGCAGGCCAGTGCATAGATGGGCGCACGCAGCTGCACATCCGTACAGTGGCGATGTATAAACCATGCAGACCGTATGCATCTGGTGTATTTGCTGCACTGCGGATGGAAGGAGTTACGGAGGCATTCTCTTATTCCTAACGCTGACAGCCTTCAGCAGCGCGGAGAGGTGACATCTGAGATGCTGGCTTCAATAGATTGCCCTTTTCTTTTTTTTATTTCAGGCTTCAGTATCACACAGCATGGCTCACGGCACGGGAGAGCGCGGAATTCACAAGCAAAACAAAACTAGAGAGAGAGGGAGAGAGTGAGAGAAAAAAAAAAAAAAAAACCCTAATAAACACACGCACAGACACACGCGCACGTACGCGCACAGCCCACAAACACAATCGCCGGTCAACACGCCGGCAAAGTGCTCAGACGTGCATATGAGAGAGGGAGAGGAGCCAGACTCTGGGCCACACGCCGCCTCACCTTCGTCACCAAAGCGGGAGCGGGGTCACGCTTTTTACGACCTTTAGCCGCCCCTCTGCCGCCTTTCATTCCCGCTCACAGACCTCCAGCACATCAGCCACCTCCTCGCCCGTGACCTCGGAGAAGCAGCAGGGGGCCTCTCACCCCCCTCCTCTCTCTGAAGGTGACACCTAGGCCCGGACGAGTAGGTGTGCACGAGGCAGACCCAGCTGCACCGGCTGGCCTCTAAACCAATGGAACGCAACGTAAACCTAGCCGCTGCGCATCAAGCTCCCGAAAGCTACAATATCTTTGATTTTTTTTTCCATGACCATCACCTCCGGATGCCTGTTCACCATCCTAGGACGAGCATGAAAAATGCATGTAGGTGGGCGGTAGGAAATGTCAATAGAGAAATCAGAGCAATCGGGATGGCGCTGAAGGGGATATTGGTGTGATAAATCATGTTGCTCCCGATGGAGGTCCCATAGGTGTGTGTGTGTGTGTGTGTGGTGGGGGGGAGTGTGAATGCCAAGGTGCCGTTTGCTCAACCATACGTCTGGAGGAGTGGATGGAAGGAACACGTTATTCAAGGGTGTGATTCCGAGTGCGACTCCTGATGCAAAATGGTTTGTGGCACCGTGACCTTCGCAGGGGCCCCCGTTCTGCCTGTGTGTTATTTCTTTGATTTAAGCCTGGTGTTACCGCCCTCTCTCCCTCTCTCTCCCCCTCGTGGGAAATGATGACGGATACACCCATGGGGCCCGAGATTAGCTCAATGGGACATTATTGCCTACATCACGAAAAAGCCGCTACGTGGCGGGATCATTGACGGATGATGGTGGCGGGAAAATGGTTGGCCCGGCGAAATGATATCCAAATGCATTCTTTCGCAGCGGGAAAATGTTCTCCGCCGTTGCCGCCTCGGCACACTGGCACGCCGTGATGAAACTTCTCGCTTTTCCCCACCCTAATACAGATGGAAATAGCGGCGGGCTGTTTACCGTGCCGCCATTACCCACGGCAGACTGAAGTATGGCTTAAATATTGCAATGACCGCAGGCCGATGTGAATGTCATCTCAATAGCTAATACCAACAGTATCAAACTCCCGAGGCGGCCAACCATTCCACCTCAACGGCTGATGAATAACTATGGCGCCGCGGCACACTCTCCGTGGATGCATGCCGGTGTGGAGGGGAGAAGGAGGGAGCCGTTTGAGGCTCCATTAACCTTGTTTGTGTAGAGGCACCTCCACCCTCCTAAGCCTACATCGCGTGGGCAACCTCAGGGGACCCTCCACTAATTAACCTTGCGGAGACACCCTCGATAGTGGGAGGCCGGGGCCGGAATAATAAGGAGGCCTCCGCCAGGCCATTAGCAGAGAGATTATCACATCCACATTTTAAGTAGCTTTTTGACACAAAACCAATGTTTGTCTGCACTGGCTTGGTCTTGGATGTGTAACGGCAGGATTCTAAGTGACCCATGCGTTTCAAGCCCTTAAAAAAAATAAGTCATTGCTCAGCATTTTTGTCTGACTCTCATCATGTCAATAATGAAATAAGTTATTATATATATAAAAATTAATACATTTTATTTAAAACAGAATGTTGATTTTGAAGATATATTTTTAGTGGAGAAGTTTCTCTATCACATGTTGTTCTCGGCACACTCTGAGCATCCGCTGAACCTGTTGTGTTGCAGTAACACATTTGGTTTGTCATGTCTCAAGCACACAATGTACATTTCAGGAGGAACGAACAGGATGCGAAACCATGAACAAATACAGTCCCACACAGGAATAGCACACACAGAGAAAAAAATAACTTTCTGACTTTCACACGGCCACACAATTTTGATTTGTTTGTTTTTTAGAGGATGAGTATGCTTTCACAGATTGGGACTATGTTGCTGACAACTCAGAACCAAACAGCGGGAGACCTTTTATCCAAAATGAATGAATCCATCTCTCAGCGGCCTAATGGAGTCATAAACTTCCGGTGTGGCGTCGTGTAAATTGCATTTTGCAAGCGGAGTCCATTGTGAACACAACATGGCTGTGATATAAATCTCTGTTTGTCTTCTTAAAGCTGAGAAATCAGCCTCTGTAAATCCAACCACCTTTTGGACCACGCTGAAGTGACCGGGGGTGGAAAAGCCTCCTGAAGTTGAACTGGGGCCAATTCTAAGGTCCGCGAGTGATAATAATAAACCTCACAGAGGGATTCTGTGTGTACATGAAAAGGCAACAATAAAGGGCGCTGATTGGAAAAAAATTGGAGCACCAGCTGGCTCATCAAAAGCTACACTCAAACCTCCCCGCGCAAGATGTCTCACTCCTTTGCGTGTCACAAATGTATTCATTGCAAATGAATCAGGTGAAAAGTATATAAGAATAACTTATTCGTGTTAAGGCTGTCGGGTGAATTTCGAGTCGGGTCGTCTCCCGCCACGAAAAGCCGATCGTGCGTGTGATCCGTTGGAAAACGAGACCAAAATAGCACGCGTCCCTTGAGGGGTTTGAAAATGTCAGTGTTACAATGCGTGTCCATACAAACAGGTAAAAGTAAAGATCTCTACTGTGTTCTTTATCAGACTGAATGACTGCAATTATATCCAGTCATTGTGGAATGATGTTGGTTCCGTCTCACAAACCCTTTTTCAGGGCATGCCGTCACATATTTTGCTCTTTATATGATCTGTTCCAGGTTGTTAATCTTTCCATCTAATTCTAGGTCTGCAAAAACACACGTGCACAGTGTTCCGCTGATTGTCACGTTCATATCCGGACTTTACCGCCGGATATATATATATATTTTGCCATTTTATGCAATAAAAAAAAGAAATCCACAAAAATCGGAAATACTGCAAGACTGCATTTTGAGACTTCAAAGGAAAAGGAAACAATGAGGGAAAGGAAACAAAACAAAACTTTTTTCTTTACACCTGCCCACCATTCCTTTACATTTTTTTTCATTAATCCTTCACCCAGTGCGAGAGAGATGCCATACCTGAAAAGGGCAGCGAGGCAGTGGTCAAGGCCGAAAGCTGGGAGAATCATCACCTCTTAACCCCTCATTGATTTTGATCAAACGTTTCATTGTGTGATGCAGCGCTGTGAGCTCCCGGAGGAACGGAGTCGGAGGGACGGTGGTGCCGGTGGGGCGACAGCACGGCACGCGCTCAGACACCTTCTGGGCTTCATGCATAATGCTGTTTGTGTGTCCCGGGAAGGTGACAGCGAGGACTGAGTCCCTTCCAGATTCTCACACGCTTCCTTTCTCACCTGGCTCTCTCCCCTTTGTTTTTTTTGTTTTTTTTGTTATGCTATTCTGTGGAAACAGCCAACATCATTGAGGTGTCCCTATCCTGTGTGTGGCATGGGAACAAAGGCGCCGCACTTCTTTAGCGCGCCGCCGCTGCGGCCGCGGCCGCCGTCGTCTCTTTCCTCCACCCCTCCTCTGTTTATCCTTCTCTCTCTCACTCTTTCTCTAATCCGCCCTCCCGCTTTTTCTTTCATCTCTCGGTTTTAATGATTTAGTTTGCAGAAATGTCCGACCCCTTGCTCCGTCAGAGTCCTCGGTGTCGCTTCAGAAGTGAGATCCACGTCAATTATATTTCCACCGTCGACGGCGGAGAGTGAGAAAACACAGATCTGGAAATATATTCCCCATAATGACTTCACCTTGAGCAGAAAGTAATATGAAATGAACCTTGACATGTCAAAGCCTCACTTTCAAATTCATTAGAAAACCCCCCAGTATACCTACCATAGGGGTCAGACATTTTTTGCCAATATTTTTTATTATGCTGTGCTTCATTGCATAACAGCACATTGCCCATTAGCCCGTAGCACCCGCATTTACAACTCCATGAATTATGAATCAGCTTCCTTTCATCACAGCTGGATTACTCTCCCTGATGTGCAAATTGCTGTCAGGAAAACAAACCAAGCTGAGTCAGAACACTTCCGCACAGAAACCGCAGACCTCCCACACCAAATGTGAAGAAAAAAACACAATGTCATACCAACATAATGGATTCAACAGCTTCATTGACTCCAGTGGACAGACGTATCGTACTTTATTCCTGATACGCATGCAGTGGGATCTAATAGTGAGAAAAATCAAGACTCCAAGTGATAACTGCAGCCGTTAACAAGCCCGAGGAGCTGACCCTCAGAGCACAGAGAAAATGTGTGTACTCACAGCACTTCACCGATCCTCACAATTTCTCAAAGCCAGAGACTCCCTGCAGTGCTTTATAACGCTCTGAGATATCCAGGTCAGCCACGAGCTACGTTCACACACTCTTCACAAGCCCACGAGCAGAGATTAGCCAAACATAAATCAGGGGAGCGGGAGACGAATGGGCCCCTGGCGTAATGCAGAGGCGATTATGAACTCAAATGTGCACTCTTTTCAATATAAAAAAAAAAAAATGAAATATGATCTGGCTTCAGGAGAGCTGAGGACACTTACGAGAACATTAACAAGAGGTGTTGGCACAGGTTAGAACACGGTTACAGAGCCGGTTCAAATTCAGCCCACTCGCTGGCCCAGGTTCAGACTTTTATGGACGCCATTATTTTGGTTTCTGTGACCCTCGCCGTGGCAACAAGATAGACGAAAAGCATGCTGAACTGCATTTCAGCATTAAAAAATACCCGGAAAATGTTGAATTGTATTTGATTAAATGGCAGAAGCAACATCTCCGCTTTACTGACAAGTTTAAGATAAATTGCTTCTTCTGTTTTTTCTTAGGATTTGACTATTTGGCTGTGGATAAAAGACACAGCATGAGAATAAAGATGAAGTGAGTTTTTAAGACACCATTTTTTAAATTATATTTTATTTTATTTTTTTCCACGTACAAACAGCGATTGCACACACTGGTTTTGGGTATTAAACCAGAGCCTGGATTGAGTATTGAAGTTTTTTTTCAGTTATTTTTATTTTTTTAATTCTCACTCGTATCTGTGCCACCACACACTGCGTGGGTAGCATTAGGTTCAGGCAACAGAGAAAGATTAGAAAGCAAACTGTGCATTGATCATTTGCGTCGGACTTAATGATGAGAAAATATCCAATATGTATTTAGTTCAGGTTGGGTGACTGTGCATAAAAATGACATGTGTAAATCTTTTTTTAGTAAATGGACATTTTGTACTATACGGAATACAGACCAGCACTTTTCAAGGCCATAACCGACCTGCAGGAAAGGTTCTCGTCCGTGTGGTTGCTCCAGCAACCAGCTTTTATGCAAGGTACAGATCTGCTGTGGGTAGAGTGTTTGATCCAATCCTGGAAACCTATAGACGGACCCTTTGTATTTAATAACTCTTAAATACAAGCGTATTTAAGAGTGTTCCACCTCGGCACCGCTTGACACTCCTCTGCATCGCCCGGATTGGACCTCCGAATTGGATTCCAACATTTTGATGCTGTTTTGTGTTTGTGCACGATCCCCAACCTCTCAAACTCATGCTCACTCTGTCTGCCTCAACATTTTACGCTCTCCCTGTTTGTGCAAACTCAGCTTTCGTTACACTGAAGGTCTGACATTTGCATTGTAAGACTTTTTCTGTTCTTCCATTAGGTTTCCTATTATAGGGAAGCTTTTTGCTTTCGTTGTTAGCTTTGCAGTTAAGCAGAGAGGTCGTCTGGAGGCAGCTAGTCCATATTCATCACAATACAATAAGTGATATTGAAAACTGTCAAGTAAAACAACAGACCAGCTGGTTTGTAGTCGACTGGACCCATCAGACGACCGGACAGTTGCAGCACAGAATTAACGAAATCATTTCATGAATCAATTAATATTGAGCCGGTTTATAGCTTCTGTCTGGCTGGGAGTCCACAGACAAGAAGAAAATATGCAAGATCCAAACTTTGAACTTCAGTAGCAAAAAAACGAGGCAGAAATGGGGACTCCCAGAGGACCAAACACACAAGGGAGACGGGTAACCCGGGGCAGGTGAGACACAAAGACTGTCACTAAAGCTACAGATACACAAGTAGGGTAAAACAGGAAGAAACAGGATTCAAATGGCAAAAGTGTCAAAAGTCAAAAATAAATAAAACTTGTCATTCCAACAAAAGCCAGAGCAAACCAACTCCTGGAGAATATCGCGGCATTCATTCATTTTACCATTCCTCGCTGCAATCAGCCTGTTATGTCAGCCTCCAACTGGCTCACGGTCAAAGTAAAATCTCTTTTCAGAGTAACAAGTTCCACAAAGCACAATTTACAATTAGCCACTGGACACGGTATTCCGTTATTCCCCGAACAGAGCTTGTGTCTGTGTGATGGGAAGGTGCGACAGACAGCAGTTTGTCTGGCAGGAGGACCTGGCGTCCATTTTTCCAAACTGGCAACGCGGCGGCTTGGCAAGCCAGGCTCTACGGCCGTGTTTGTCCAGATGTTTCAGCGGGAGAATTGGGATTGTTTTGTTCTGGACTCAGAAAGAGGCCCGAGGGAGGTCGTCGGCATTCTTAATCAATGAACTTCCGCCGTGCATCAAGAGCCGTCCTCATCCCAGTGGCATATACTGTATATCACAATCGGTTTTCACAAACTCTGGACAGCTCTCTGCCACAAACTAATATTTAGGGTGGCAACGGAACAAAAAAAAACACGCTTTTCTCTGCTCATTCAGAAGGTGTCGGTAAAGAGGCCCAAAATGGAATTAACATCAGGCTCATTGGGCGGTAGAGGAAGACAAATTGCAAGACTCACTTAATCATTTCCGAGGTTTGCAAAACAATTTCCCCTCTATTTCATGACATCATTTTAATGTGCCTTTCTTTTCTTAATAGCTCCTGTGTTTTAGGTAAAGCACTACCCATTGTCTGTTCACATCAAGGCATCTCGCTGGGAGGGGAGCAAGAAGCAAAAACACAAGGCTAAGAATCAATGGATCAATGAAAACAAATCAGTGTCAGACGAGAATTGTTTTTGTATCAGCATGGGAAATAGTCATACAGTGCAATCAACTCTCTGAAACAAATTTCAGTTAAGGCGGAACACTATAACCTTCATCAGGGGAGGATTTATGGAAAGACTTTTAGCTTGATGTTTCAATTAAACTGCCGGCTGAGTGTACTTGTAATTATTAGTTGTAAACAAAAGGTGCTTAAATGCCTGAGTGGAAGTTAATGGCTTGTATTTCACACGGTTCTCACCTGGGATACGCGTATTGGCCTATGCATTCAAACACAAATCTCAACTTATGACACAATATGTTACTGAAACAATACACGTTTCTCTCTTCTTTTCTTTTTTTTTTTTGAATACCACGAAGCTGCACACTGGGTAAAAATAAAGAGAAAGAAAATGGAGTGCTTGCTACAGTATACCTTCTAGCTGTTTTGGGTTTGAAGAATATCAATTTGTTAAATGGTTCACTTTTGTTGAACTTGAATCTGTGTTCAAGTTATATTTTCTCTGGGCAAATGCTACCACATGGCAGCACATCATCGGTGTCTCCCTGTTTGTTTTTAGTTTGATTCCATTAGTCCTTTGTCACGTGGAGTGTGACTAATACTTAAAGGGCAGCTAAGAGAAATCTACTGGTATTTCCGATAAATAACAGCAATGTGATTATATGACTCTATTTAGTGTCTTTTACAAAACGCCGCCAGCACGGAGTCAATAACAGCCTAATTATATATTAGAAAAAGGAATGAATTGCTCAATGGCAGGATGGCATCCCTGTGGAAATCCTTATGTTAATTTATAATGTAAGTGCCTGTGAAACGCTGCCCTTCCACTCACACACTCCCACACCGACGCAGCGCTTCCACACAACAGAATGTTTGAAAAAGCTTCGATGGTGCTAAATATGGCCCATTTTATATGTGGGCCATATGTGCCAGATCTCCCACATTCGATGGGCTACCTAATAAAGGATCTCTACGTGGGATTCTTTTGGGCAGCTGTCCATCCACAGCCCACGGCTCAGAGAGAGGCAGGGAAAAAAAGATCTGATTTTAGGGGAGGTGAGGGGGGAGGTCACCGGCTGAACAAGTTATATGCTGTCAAAAAGTCCACCTGCATAAAAGTTGTTTTAGACTTACGCAACCCACTGCGCGTCAACAGGAGACCCTGAACATACAAATCCACACAAACAAGGAGAATCTATTATCTATTCATGATCATCTATTAAATGAATATATAAGCAAGAACTTTCTTTCGTTCTGTCTAAATCTATAGTGGCTATAGAAGTTGGATCATTTCTTATATATATCGCGTTTGTTTGTGATGTTGAGGTTTTATCGAGTATATTTCATGGGTCTGGACATTGTATTAAAAAGGAATGTGTTACGGATCTTAGCCGAGACCACTGAGCCGCCTCATCCTGAGCAAGGGGCTCGCCGAAAACACAGGGCTCCATCTATTCAAATCATTTCTGAGAAGAACCCTAACCCTAAAATAAATGGTATTTATTCAAGAGAAGGAATAAAAGAGTTTATGAAAAACATAAAAAAAAAATGATACAGAATGAATTTATTGATTTAAGAGAAATGTATATAAGATGTGATGAGCGTCAGGGAGATTCAGCTCACCTGGTCTGACTGCATTATATGATATAATGATCTCTATCTCATTACTTTCAAATGACAATATATTTTTTTTAAATAATTGTCTTTCTTTTTCCAGCCCTGACCGTGGTTGTGAAAATAAAAATGTGATTGCGCGACCTTGACATTACAGTTTAGACTTTTTGGTTTAAAATGTCCTGTATGGTGTCAGAGAGACTAATGTGTCTAACATGAACGCAAATTAGAATTGGGATTGAGATGCAGGTGGTGTGCTGCACGACAGAACATTACAGCATGTTGTGTGTGTTTATGTGGGTGGCACGTAAGCGTGTGCACGGTTGCCAATCTGTTATATCACTTAAAATATGGATTTTTTTTCTTTAGCTAGGTACTTTTTGTTTTCTAATTTGCACACAAAATAAGTCTCCCACACCAGTGGCCAAACAAATTCCAACCCCAAAGCTTCAGAAGTTGAACAATTTCATGGGAAAAATGCAGACATGGCAACCCTGAGCACAAAGTCTCAAGTGTGACAGTGGCTGCCTGATGAATGCACCGCCTTGGCATGTCTTCACAGCGGTCGTGATGAAAGATAAAAAAATATATATACATATTTAATAAGTGATTTCCTTTTTATGAAACAAAACAGTTTCCGCTGATAACTACATAAAACAATGTCAACAAATGGATTTAATTATCAGAGAGCTACAACAACACTGCAGACTCGCTCACTGCGCCCCCTGTTGGTTTTGGACGATGGCCCTCGGCGTTTCCAGTCTTTGGAGGACAGAGTGATGTACCCTGAATGCTCCAGTCTGGAAACCCTGCACCAGAATCTTCCTAATCCCGCTCCAACTAGATTTGTCAGCATTACTGCCCACCCCTAATGTGCGTGTCCACTCCCGCCTGCAGTCACAAAACATTTGGACCATTAATGCCCACACAATTGAGTCCCATTGATTTTGTGTCTTCTATTTAGCTGCTGGGGAAACACACCCACACCCACGCACACGCACACGCAGACACACACAGCGTCTACAGAAGGAGCTGCAAAACAACTTCCACCAGAAAAGTGTGCAGAAGGATGGAGTGGGATGGTTCCTCACTCCTGGACACACACACACACACACACACACATGGTAAATGTGGGATCAGGGACCGTTTTGAACACATATTGTTATCTTCTCCTAATCCTCACCCAGTTCTCTCACTGTAACCTGTCGCTAAAAAGGCCCTCAGGCAAACGTTCTCCCAACCGGGCGACCTGCAGCTTTCACTTTCAAAATGGCCAGTTCCAAAAAGAAAACGGTTTCATCAAAGATCTTACCGGATGCCGGGGAGGCAGAGCACATGACTCATCCCACCCCAGGTGTCTGGCCCTCAACACCGAGGCCCGTTGCAACCAGCGTGCGGCCCTCTTAATGTTTCCACACTTCTGAGGAAGTCGGAAAAAGGAGAAAAAAAATCCTCTCCAGCAGAGACAGGAATGACCCGGCGAGCGCGCCCTCACCCCGCTCTCTCCATTGGGCGATGGCACTGTTCAGCGTGAGCCCTGCACCGAAAAGGCCGGAGACCACCGCTTCATCACGAGAGCCGCCCATAACTTCAATCCTCCCCCGGAGGCTTTTTTTTTTTTTTAAGCGCTCAGGTCAGTGCACAATCTTGTCCTGCCTCCCACTTAGTGGAGCAGCGTTGGAGAAGATGTCCGCCATGTTTGGCCCAGGTAACTCCTGTGATTTTAACCAAGCAGTAGCCTGTTCACCGTTGGCTTAAGTTAACAATTTGGGTCCCACTTTCTACAAGTGCATCTTCCGCCTGCATTTCTGCGTTTTTTTCCCTCCAGGTACTACAGCGTCTGCCCAAAGTCTAAAGACCTGCATATTCGGATTAAGGTGAATTGAAAGGCACAATGCAGTGTACGAATGAAGTGTTCAAAAAGCAGCTGCTAGTCATTCCTCGGTCTCAGAGCAAATGAAACAACCAAAAAAAGTGGGGCCTGTTGCGGTAGAGCTTGAACACAATCAGCAGCAGGAGCTCAGGATATCGTGACAAACTGATAAGGGTGATTATAACGACACATTTTCGGGGCTCACGTTTAAGAGCCACTTAGAGATCATAAAACCGCAAATTCCCTAATTGCGGTGCTGCCGAGATTCACAGGGGGGCCGCCTTGTTTTCAATATTTTCCAATGGTGCGTACCGATTGCTGATGCAAGAATCCTCCAGGTGTGCAATTGTAATAATGTGGCTGTGCCAGAGAGGGAGTGTTTGAACCCCGAACATAATCTGTTTCGTGTCTTAAAAACACCTGCTGCAAGATTTGATGAATAAAAAAAGAAATAAACTCTCTCTCCGATAACCCTTTTTCCAATTAAGAGCCAGCTCCAGTTCAGACTCTTTTATTTCCTCGGCGGTGTGTCAAGTGAGCCCTTTTTCCTCCTCTCTGGGGACCGACACTCTCTCTCTAGTCATGTGGCCTGAGGGCCCAACATAGGACGCACCCACGAGCGGGGCAGACTGTAAACCAGGGCGGGAGAGACCGGAGCTGGAGCTGCTGCCCCACCAGAGCCACCACAGGCTGCCGCGCCCCCCTCCCAGGTAGACTGTGCTGGACAGTTCACCAGTGACTGTGACCTTTACCTGGCTTTTATATCCCCCGATGGGGGGCTCGGCTCGTGTGGGGCTATTTCTGAAGGCTGAGTTTTACACCAGAAAACATGTGAAATGATACAATAGCGCACCCCACACACACACACACACACACACACACAAACACGCACACACGGACACGCACACACATCCCTTCGGGCCGACGGAATGAAATGACATGTCGGGGGTCCTATAAGTGAAGAGCCGATATAAATAACTGAGTGATAATCGTACAGTGGGGGTGTGAGCGCCGAGCCGTGAATGAGTGTAACGACATTAAAAGGCACAGCAATTAAAGGGAGTCGTCAATCACCTCCGGACATCCGCGATATGAAACTCTAACCAGCCGAGTAAACTGTGAATTAAATGTCCTCGGGGATCAGAGGCTTTCAGACGCTAAGTCACTGTAGCGGGGCTTTTAGCTACACGGAGAATGCCCTGTATGACTTTCAAAAGAGCGAGCGAGTGGCATTCTGACTCAGAGCACACTTTTGCCACACACAAACGGAGTGTCGTGCCAAAATCACAGTCGAATCCACACTTGTTGATACATAAATGCAGGGAGAATAAAAAATACATCACAAACCCAGCAGTGCCGTCCACTCAGCTTCTGCACTTTTGTGTGCATTCATGAAATCAGGCGTATTCATCACTTGCGGTGTGTTCACAGGCGTACAGATTGTCGGGGGGGTGAGGTGCGTCGATACGTTCATGCAACAGTAAACGGATTTTTTTTGTTTGTGTTGTCAATGAACTGATTTTTATGGGGGTCGGGGGCGGGGATTCATGTGGGGAAGATGATGCGATGGCATGGCAAACAAGGTCACTGTGACTGAATGCAAATGAGCCGGCTGTATAAATCTCTATGTGGTTACATGAATAACGCGTCACACTTTTGAACGGGGAAAAAAAAAGATGCTTGGCCTTTATTTTGTTGTTTTTTTGGCAGGTAAATCTCTCCTACTTGTGGCCTAAGGTGTGGGAATGGAAAAAAAAAAAAGGATACAGAGCTGGAACATTACACAAGGTTGTGCCAAGAGAGTCAGGATCCTCCGGGCGCTTTGGTAATGTTCTGACCCCATCGTAAATCCATCAGTGCCATTTGGCTAATGAACTGATCTATGATTTACACTCAGTCGGTGGAGCTCGTTTCCTCCCGCACAAAGTGCTGACAGCGCCTCTCTCACGTACTCAGCAGATCTTTTGTGTTATTGTGAGTATAAGCCGATTTGTGTTATTCATCGTAAATCCCAAATCCGGCCTGGTTGTCAGTTGATAACTTTGGGCCGCGCGCACGAGGAGATGAAGAAAGACTTCCTGGAAATACAAGAATAACTTTCCTCACATAAAAAAAACAAAAAACAAATTGCAAAGCTGCTCTGGGTCTGTGTGTTTGCTGTATATGCCGAGTGACTCACCTCACAGGTCTACACGAGGACAGTATTTTATCAAGAGAATGGTCTAATATTATTGTGGAGTGTGATGTACGCTGTACTCTGGGCTTCAATAAACACCATCTATTATATGCTGTGAATCTTTGTGTGCTGCACATCTAACCTCGGATATGGCCTATCTGCAGCAGCACTACAGGACAGGGCAGATCTTGAGACTATCATAGCTAAAACGATGATTTTTGAGGCACGTGTTGGTAAATATGAAAATTTTGAACACAGCCACATTGGCAATATGAATAAAGTCACCAGGCAGCCACGACTGTTGACTTTCATGGGAGCTGTAGATTCTCAGAGTCTTGGAGTAAAGTCCAATTCTAGAGCATGCTCAGTGTTAAGTAACAGAGGCCTGTCCCAGACGAGAGCTCTGATTTACAGGTCTTTGCAGGAAAAGGATAATCCCAATTGTCGAAAAATAAGAGCCCAGCTGTGCAAGAGAGAAAATACCCATCAAGATTCGAGTTTGCTCCCCGACATCAGAGACCGCGTGCATCCCACTCTTGGTTCAATTATTCTATATTTCAGTATAGTTTGGAATGGCAAGCACAAGCTCAGGGCCGCCATCAACAATTTCAATTCCCCGCTTTCCCAACGCAGAGAGAGCGAGAAGTGTGTGTGTTTCCAGCTGATATTGTCCTGAGGTCTGATTTTATGTGGCATTTCCCATTGATTGTTTCGTTTTCACCCACAGAAACACCTCGATGAAAGTTAATGATGTGCTGCCTGGCCTTCCTACAACGCTATTCATTATTTTTGAGACATGGTGGGTGGCGAGGTCGTAGTGTGAACTGACACCGCTCCAGTTTGTGTGAGTGATTTCCTTAATAGACAGACAGACAGACGGGCGGGCGGGCAGCGACGTGATTTGTAATATACAGTATACGTGTGTGTGTGTGTGTGTGTATCGCTGTAGGAATGGCATAACGCAGACAGATGGATCTGTGACGAGGGAGCGAGGGGTTTCCTAACTAAATTTGGAGATAGTGGCAGATGCTCCGCTGTCTGCCCAATGTCTCCGAAGACGCGGGGAGAGGGGTCGGCTGTGTGTGTGTGGGTCGCACTTTTGTCTGTTGCGGTGTGGTTTGCCGCACGGCTATCCTCACCTCCGCCCGGCATCCTGCCGTCCTCTCACTTTTCACCCCTGGCACACCCGCAGCTGTAACTCCATCATGTCTACCGAGGAACACAAAGGCCGCCAGACACGGCGCGCCGTGCTTCTCGGGGATAAACAGTGGTGAGTGTCGACAATGGCTGTAATTTTATGAAGAGGGGCGAGGAGCTGTGTCTCTTTATTCGGGCTAACATGATTGCAGGCCTTCTCCTCGTCCGCGTGAGGACACGGTGTAATCTAAAAGCAACACCTGGGCCACTAGGCGATGCAAAATACACAGCGTGCCAAAGTACTGGCACACCCCCAAAATGAATTATGGTGGGCTATTCAGGTCTGTCCTGACCTTGGGGGGGGGGGGGGGGGGGGGTTCCTTTTATCACAGAGGTACTGTGAAATGTGTAATATATGTTAATCCATCAGGGATGCGGAAAAGGAGAGCCAGGCACTGAGGGGACAACACAGTGGAGCCAGGAGAGGAGACGGGGAGAAACGGAGGAGGAGAAAAAAAAAAAAAAAAGCTCACTGTGGAGGAGGCCAAGAGACACACGCAATGATAGAAAGGTGACACACACAGGCAGACACCGTGGAAAGACAAGGCCCTATTCACTGCAGCTTTTTCTCCGTCCAATGTCTTCTATTCAATGTGAGGCTAAGAGCAGCCTGACATTGAAGGTTTTTTTTTTTTTCTTTTCCAGTTCTGAACCACGGGATCACAGAAAATCAGGCTCTCGGTGCATGTGACAGGCATCCAACCTGACAGCACTGCCGTGGCAATATCAGACGAGGCTGTAATTCACCTGAGAGGGCTGACATAACGTTGTCTTCCATGTCTGCTTGGCTGAGCTTTCATATAGAAAAAAATTTAAGAAAAAGAAAAATGTATGGTTTAAAATAAAACAAACAAAAAAAAAAAGAAGCACACTCATACATCATTAGCTACATGTGGAGGAGGCTGAGAGAAAATATTTATAAATAACAATAATTACAACATTTCCTAAATTCTAAATGGGAGATAGTTGACGTATTTATTCCAGTTCAACAAAGCCTAACAGTTATAAAGTGCATTCTGCTCCGTGCTAACATTTTCCCATCATTTTCTAGATCTCTCTCAGCTGCTGATCAGGAATCATCAGACGTTACAGTTTCATCACAGCGAGCCTGTGCTGGGAATATTAAGTGAATCTACTGACCTGTGTCGACACGGATTTTTATGCCTCACGGTGGAGTCACGCGATTGGCTGATTGGATGACCACATGACTAGGCAGCTCATATGTTCCCCAATAAAAAAATAAAAAAACGTGAGTGTATATCAAGTAAATGGACAAATGCAATTTTTTAACATAACGGTCGAGTGTGACGCCATTGGAGCACGCATGATACACAGCCACATCTGGATTCACTGACTTTATCAGGGCGAGAGCGATAAATCAAAACACGCACCCACGGTATCTATGATGGGACGGCAGTTAAATCACAACTGTGACTGGATCAGCGGCGTTTTGGCAGAGCCAGAGCAGCACGAGAGCGATAAATATCTAAAAAAAGAGGCGGAGTTCATTAACAGCTGGCAGACATTTACACCGCGACGGATGGAGCGGGATTGGTGTGACACGCGTGTCGCCCGGACGGCGAGGACGTCCACATCCTGGAGGACGAACGCCCGCAGCAGCTATTCGGGGAAGCAGCTGCGCCGAGGTGTGGGAGCAGACACAAAAGGGCTGATGGGAAAAGGCGGCTAAGGTTCCAGTCATACCGCTCAGACCTTTCCCGTCTCCACCTATCGAATGGGAGAGTGAGAGGCGCCGGGGCCGCAGCAGCACCGGTGGCATCGGGTGGCCTCTGGTGGTCCCCGATGCCACCGGTGCCATCCGATCCTCCACCACCACAGTGATCAGGGTGCACACCGTCAGCCTGCCAAGAAGAGCGAGGCTGCCATGATGACTTTGAGGAGCCCCCCCCCTCCTCCTCCCTTACCTCGCCCTCACCCCTCTACCCCACAGTCATAATCCTGGAGCTGTCAGTGGGCGGAGAGTGATGCTCTGGTCAGGGCGAGGGGCATTTTGTCACAGTGATGAGAAGTGCAGGAAAAGAATGTGGGCAGCGGAGAGCCCATAAAATTGTTTTATTGCGTTTCCAGTGAGGGGCGCTTCCGACCCAGCGCGCGGTTTTAATTAACGACCTCCCCACGCGACCCCGGCACTACACCGCGCCGCACAGCAGCCGGAGTGCCGGGCGCGTCAAGCAGGGAGCTGCCGCGGCGCGGCGAGAACTCAAGGCATCCATCCTTGAACCCCGGCAAACGAAGCACAATTTACGGCGGGCAATATTTGCCTATTATTCGCAGCACGATGCCTCCTTCAGTTCCAATAAGCCATCAAAACTTTCAGAGTGCGAATGCATCAGCATGCATGCTGGGAAAATGGGTCTTTACTCTAATTAGCCTGTGCTGCGGAACGGAGGCTTTAGACCTCGATTTACCTGAAATCGTTTGACGGCGAGCCGCGCGGTTTTCGCGCCGTAACTGTGAGCAGGTTTGATGTCGTCGCTCCATATGCGAGCCGCGCATTATAATAAAAAAACGGGTACTTTTTGACAATGCAATGACGGGATGCATTGTGAATGCGCTGCTCGTAGGACGAGGATATGAAAAATACATGGGACGCAGGTAGGGAAAGTGCAGGCGAACATCAGAGCCATCACACAAAAGACAGGAAGAGCGGTGGCGTTAAAGATTGATGAGGCACTTTCAAAACTAAGATTAACAAAGTCAGGAGGAAAACAAAAAAGGAATTCTTCGGGAAGTCGTCGTAAAGAAAAAAAAAAAAAAAAAAAAAAAGAACAGCGGCTTCGCTTTCACAAGAGAAAAACTCCTGAAATATGTATAAGTGGATTTGTGACCCGGTGTGAACCGGCGCGCCACGCTCGGCTGTGATGGTCCTTGATAGTGGGGTCATGTATTATGGATGCTGGAGCAGGAAGGAAGAGGAAAGAGTTTCCCAGCCATTCATTGTTTTATTAATCCTTCGGTATTTGATCTCAGACCTTTTGGCCTGGGATTCTTTTTTTCTTCGTGAATTGTTTGTTGGGGGTGAATAGAGGATATGATATCTAAAGCCTTTGCGTACGGGTTATGAAAAAAAAACGATGTTCCTCTCCCTGTCGCGCGTTTAGCTAAAGCTTTTCGAACGTCGGTGATGGATTGGACACGTGTGAGTGAATGTGTTGGCTGAGAGTGGGGCTTGTCTCAAAGTGTTTGGACAGTTGCCCGGTGTGAGAAATCCGTGGTATCAATACTGAAATCGGCCTTGCGCTCCTTCTTTCACACTGAGAAAAGTGTGGGAAAGACTGAATGTGTATTATAATTATAATAATAATAGTAATAATAACATAATAATAATAATAACTATTATCATTATCATTATCATTATCATTATTATTATTATTATTATTGTGTAGGTTTACCACTTCTCTGTTTAAATAAAATGCCGCAAAAAAGAAAATACATATTTCCAGATACGGAGCCTTTTTTTCACCACTGTAGATTTTTTTTTTTCCAGGGATGAAAATAAAAAAGTATTGTGTTCCATCTGTCCACCACACATTTAACATATGCCTAGATTGCATTAAACTTGAATACAGACATGTCTGAGCCCCCCTGAGGCTGAATCCCAGTGACTTTGTCTTTTGCACTATAATTCCCACAACATGTTATCCTCTTTTGGTGATGCCTGCTGCATGGATCGGTGTTGGATATCGGCTGCAAATATGAACTCTGACTCACTTCAGATATTTCGCAGCTTTTTCCAAACCCAAGGTCAAACACGTTCCCATCAACCTGATGAATGTTGCGCTTTTAAATTCCACTTGGCGCTCGTTCACACGCTCACATCCAAAACTAAGACGGTGGAACACGATAAAGATTGTGTTGTGAGCACGTTATGGAGCTGATATTAGCATGTAGCTCAAAGCGTCACTCTGTCTGATAACATTTTCGCCGTGTGGCTGGATGCTCTTAATCTTGTTTATTGCTTCTCCCCCTCACTGGCAGGACTTCCAGATCTATTGCCACTAACATTTTCACCCAACTTTTCTCAAATGCCCCCAATTAGCATAACTGCTTTAATTTGGTTTATTATACCCGTCTAGCAATTTATCTGCTTTAATACCATTCAAATGTTCTAAATGTATATTTAATTTCTCCGTGAAGTATGGCTGAGCCCAGCATTTATGTGTTTATTTAAATGTGCTCTATAAATAAATAAAATCACTGGGCTGTTCTGCTGTCTGCCTTGCAAATAAAAAAAGAAAAAAAAAGCCGATCTCACTTAATCCATCAGGAGAACTCAGCCTGCAGAGGATGAGCTGCTGCTGTATTAGTGAAATTGCACGTTTTGAATGGCCTGATTTAGCTTCATGGTACATTTGACATGACATCACACCGCTGCACACATTATACACTGTATATACCGTGACCTCTGCCTCCTGACGTGTCGACATCCTACTATATATGATACTGTATATCCCCTTGGGCGCAGAAGAAGCCATGTTAATGGCAACTTTTAATTGCAGCGTAATGTAGACGGACAGAGATAAACAAAGCGGTTTTGCAACGGCCAAAGCTGGAATGCAGAGCATGTATCTTTAATGAGCTCTCGGTGAGATCTGAAATGGAAAAAGGCAAAAAAATATCGAGTTCCTCTAAAAGCCACAAACCAACGGAACAAACGGTTTGTTTGGTTTTGACGCAAGCTGCAGTGGAAGAAACGTGTGTTCACCAGTGACTGTGACCTTTACCTGGCTTTTATATCCCCCGATGGGGGGCTCGGCTGGTGTGGGGCTATTTCTGAAGGCTGAGTTTTACACCAGAAAACATGTGAAATGATACAATAGCGCAATTTGTAAGTGTTACACCCCCCCCCCCGCCCTCCCCCCCACACACACACACCCACCACACACACACACACACACACACTCTCCAGGCCATGTAAAGCCAGCCATGTAAATCTGTTGTCTGTGGAAAGGAAGACCAAACACAATAAAAGAAAATCTGAACCCAAACATTTTTGGACAAAGCTGTATCCTGTGTGTAGACAAAATGCCCCCATGAACTGTGCGACAATTTTATGGTTTGAGCCGTACTCCGAGTAACAGCTGACAGAAAGTGGAGCGCCTCACAGCCCAGGCTCTGCCTCTCAGTTGCCACGGTCACACAGAGGCAGCGCGGTGGAGCGCGGCCGCCCCGGGTCAGGGTCGGACAAATGTTATGAAATGATATTCGGGGGGGGGGGTTCAGTCACAGTTCAGTTGGCGCGAGCTATTGTACCGCCTATTATGCCTTTCTCTGTCGTTCGTGGAAAACAAGCGGTAACCATGGTAACCCCTGGGATGCCAGGGACAGGGTGAAGTACAAACTCGGTGCAGCACACACATCAACCGCGTCAGGCTCCGTTACTGCTCTCACAGACTCAGGCTGAGTTCAGTTGGAAACAGGCGGCCTGCGCTCCGGCAGACACGCAGATCCAGTTTTCTGTGTTGTCCTTGTACGTTCTCGTCGCTTCAGGTCAAGAGAATGGGAAGGAGACGGATGCCGCCACAATTTGGAGGGTCTCAACCCAGAGGCAGGCAACAATGACGAGCCATGAGTTAAAGGTAAAAACATTCAAAAGTTGCATTCAAACTCATATCATCATGCTGATGCCAAGAAGACACATCTTATGAGTTAGGGATCCTTTCAATATATATATTGTTTAAGATTTCATGAATGAATATATTTATTTATGACTACACGATTGCTTTGGGGAGAAGAAAAACGGAAAAAAAACAACAATCTCTGTGATAATGTTAGATCTCAACTTCTCCAGCAGGTTTTCAGCGTCGTGTTAATAACATTCACCCACATATGTGATCACGTTGTCCTAGATTAAAACATTTCAAGTTGTTGCTTCGCCAGCAGGTGCGCGAGTTCTCGATCAGCATGAGCGTAAATGTATCACCTTTGAAACAAAAGGCACACTCGCGCTGCGCCTCAGGCTACACTTGCCGCTCTCTTTCTTGTCGAGGCAGAAAAGGAAGTGTACATAAGACAGAGGTGCGCCGAGATGAAGAAGAGCAGCCGAGAAAGTCTGACAGACGCGCGTCCTGTGGAGCATTCTATTTACATGCCTGTAATACACATTTACACATCAAACACTTGCCGGTTTTATTTAGAAAAGGCCCGCGCGCGTCTCTCTTGGCGGCAGAAAGGGAAATAAAAACAGGAACGTCGTCTCGTATATGCACGTTTGCACACACGAGCGGCTAATATTCGTAGAACGAAATGCCCATAAACACAGATGCTGGTCAAAACCGCGTTTTGATTTCAGGCCCTCCAGTACGAGGAAAGGAGACTTCTTAACATGTGTATCGCCAACTATGAATTTTAACTCCTGAAAAGAATCCATTGCTCATTTCGCATTTAAATGTCATTCTACAACACAACTTGGCTTTGTTTGGACACATCTTCTCACCACACAGTAAATATGTCAAGGATCGGGTTTGGAAGCTTTGTGTGTCTTTCAGATTTCATATGTCTCTGCACTGCTATTGATTTGCTCTCCTGAGGATAAAATGTTTTTTGCACAGCAATCCCACCTAGGAACAACAAGAAAAAGTATGCACTTTATTTTGTCTTACATGCTTTTCTCTTTATGCTTACTGGTGCAAATCAGTTGCATTCACAGACGTATTCCTGTGGATTGCAAAGCGGGCGAAAGGGACCACGTTAAAGAAAAGCGAACGCCTCATTTAGCCAGCATAACCACGGGCGCACAAGTTTATGCTCGCTGTGGAGGATCAAGGCTTTACAGTGGAGCTGAGCTGTGGATTTCATTGCCTGGGCTCCTATAGCAAACACAATATAATCCAATATAAAGCGGTGTCAATAGAAAGCGTCAGCTCCCTGACATTTCGAAAAATACCCATATTCTCCAGCCTTAGCCGCGAGGAGCCCAACAGAGCTCGGCCAGGCAATGTTCTACTCGTGCACGGACGCTCTCAAATCCTGAAAGAAAGCAAAGAAAATCGTTGCTACTTACTACAAATCAATGCTCTAATTGAATCCATGTATGTTAGTTACAGCAAAACATGCCTGGCGGCCATTGATCCCATGCAAGTGGACCTGGAGGCAGAAATGTCTTTATTGTATTTCACCTAAACGGCCCCTTCAGCTTTCGTAAATCTCCCCACTGTGGGACCATAAAGGATTATTTTATATCTTAACTTATCTTCCTACAGTATTGACAGTAAATGGGAGGTAGAGAGCCTGAGACAGACTTTTTTAATTTTTTTTTATTCAAGAGGATAACATATATGACAGCCCGTGGATAAACCGTGGGAATATTAAAACGGTGTTACAGTACAATTTATTTGCACAAACAGATAAAAAACATCTTAGTTGTGACAGTCTTATATATATATATAAACAAAACAAAAAAGCGAGGGAGAGCAAATAAAGGTTCTAGTGCAACACATCCAAATATATCCGGGCAATGTGTTACCAAATATGCAGGACCTATTTATGTCAGCGAGCATCAGTGCATCCCACTTACAGACACAAAGTGCGGCTTCAACTCCCCGACACAGCCAGCCCGTGTGTGGCAATGCATTTCACATACACACTCGCTGTTTGGAGCAATGCAGCCACCGTTTAGCCCAGACTATATGGCCAGATTACACCCTTAAATAGGATGTCCACTTCCAAAGGCCAGGAGACACTGGCATGACCCGTGGCCGAGCTGAGGGGGGAAAACAAGCCCTGTGGGGGACCCTTATAGCTGAGGCGTTATTTTCCCCTCTTAGTGTGCTGATGACTATGGGGACAGTGGAAGCAAAGTTTTTGCTAAGTGTTACAACCTCTTTGTGCAGATGAGAGATGTAGATTTTGTGCCCAGAGATAGTGAGGGGTTTGCTTTGGAGGAGAGGCGGACGGGGGAGGGGGGTGTTAGGATGGAGAGAACAGCAGCAGGGGGAGCACAACGCAGACACATCAGTCTGAGCTGCTCCCTGCTAACCACCGCTGGCAACCTGTGGGCCCCGACTCCTCCCACCCGGGCCCCGGGGGGGGCGTCCCAGGGGGGCTTAAATGGAAATTCAGGAAGTCTCGTTTTCAGACGGAGGAAGTGTTTCTCTCTCAGTGCTCGTCTCTTTATTACCGCCACTTTCCTTCCACATTAACCGATAATCATTCACGGCACATAATCACTGTAAGCATCTCGGGAAAGCCACGTGCATGCGTGCAACATTTCGAGGTTTCTGCGGAGGTTGAAATTTTGTGTCGAGAAAAGCTAAATCTTGTGAGCTTGGTTGGACTTTTCAAAGATTGAATCGCCCGTACCCGACTGTCAAGATTAATTGAGTAAATAACGCATTTTTACATATCGGAAGAGAACAGTTTGATCCAAAAATAACGGCCGCTGTGTATTCAGGCCGCAGCAAGCCGCAAAGAAAGCCCATAAATGTTTATAACATACTGTTAAGTCCTCTAATGGAGACCATAAACCTGTAAATACATGGCTGCTGCTAATAAATAATGACTCATTGCCTCTACTCAAGAAAACCATTTACATATGTATTTATTTTTTATGTTTTGTTTGTGGCTGCTGGCAAACCATACCCATGCTAAACATCGGAAAGGAAGCACAGCGGCTGTTTTTCCGTGCCAAACACTTCCTTCGGCTCTGTGTTGTCGTTAAAAGGCGAGGTATCAAAATCTTTAAATCTTTGATTTTATGCAGCCCCCCCAACACTTCAGAGTACAAAGCAGCCCTGGGCGGGCCTGATGTTTGGCAGTGCAGCCTCGACACAATGTATTCAGCCCGTGTGTGTGCGTGTCTGAAAAGCTCTTTCATGTCGGCCACGGACCCCTCTGGTTTAAAAATGCCAATATCTGTCAGAGGGTGCAAGGGCCTGCGTGCCCCCCCCCCGCTGCGCCTCACAGTCGAACCCTGGCATGCGCCGCTTTCCAAACAATACCAAACAAAATCGCTCGCGTCATCCTTCGCCTATGTAACCAAAGACCAGAGGGAGGGGGGGAAAAAGGATCGTTTTTTAATGCAAAGTGAGCGGAGTGGGGGCTGATGGGTTCAGTAAGCTGCAACCTTGTTTCCATAGTGAACAGTAGCACTCGCTGTTTTATAAGGGTGAAACGGGCATACAGCCATGTTAGGGGCTCTGTGAGGCTGTGCGTTCGCAGTGATGCTACGAAATAAATACACAAAAATCAGTGTTGATATTAACGTGACAATTTTCCCCATCATATCACAAGCTCTGTCTACATCTCGTGGGAATGCGTAAAACGTTGCCGCTCCTTAGTCATAAAGCCAAAGTACTGCACAAAGCAATTGAAATCATATTTTCAGGAGGAATTTTATTCCTATTACTAGATGGCACCAGCAGAGACACAATAGGACAAAGACAAAGGTTTCCACACACCTGGTGGCACCTGATACAAAGTTATAGCATCATTTGTTATCACAATTCATCATGGGGGAGACATGAGTGCGCTAAATTCTATTATTTTTTATTACAGAGCCTCCTCGTGGTGACATTACTGTTAAAAGTCGGTGGATCATCTTCAGAGAGGCATTTTGTAACCTGCTAATGCCACCGCAAAAAATAAAGTTTACGGAGAAATATTGTTATCCTCAGAAACCGTGACGCAAATATTCACAATTGATTCGAATTTGATTAAAAGTATACAGTGAAACTTGGTAAGCGAATAAGTCCTGTAGATTTAATTTACATTGGATTAGGCGCCGCTTCAGACAAATAAACAAATCATTTAAACGCCGTTATTCTCACGTTGATATTTAACCTCCAAGCCTGAAAAAGCTAGTTTGATAAAGATTGACAGCAGAAGCCGCCGAAGGAAGACGGACTTCTTGAAAAGTGTAAAAACGAAAGTACAGAAATGTTAAAAAGGTCAAGAGACGAGAGGAGCGCATGAATAATAAAATATGAGAACATAAAATGTGCAGCGTGGCAGCCAATGCCTCGTCATTTTAGATTGTGAAACTTTTTCAAACATCGAAAGAGTCATTAAAAAGCCATTTGCAGGGGTCTCGAACATTTGAGTCTGTGTGAACCTGCCTCTCTGTGTGTGTGTGTGTGTGTGTGTGTGTGTGTGTGTGTTTGAGTCCATTTGGTGTGTTATGGTAAAAGAGGAGCCACGTCAAGGAGATGCCAGCTGTTAGACTGCAGATATCATGTTGTTTTTGTTGCCGTTTTTTTGGTCACTCTTGTCATTCGTTGCTGAGATGACAATATTAGTTAGATTACATTAGAGGCAGAACTGCTATCTGCGGTGACGAATGGGTGGTAGGGAAAATACTGATGACTTTTGATCATACACGTTTGCATACACGGTTGTGGACTCAAACTGCTGCGCGCTCGCAAATTAAATCTTCAATATTTGCTCACAGTTTTACGCCACATCTAAGAAAAATAAGATGCCCAGGACTCACAGGAAATGCGCATGTCCTTTTCCAACAATATCACTTCAACTGTTGACTCAGTGAGAACATGTAAACCAAAAACATCACTCGGGCTATGGCCCTTTCGTTATCACACACTAATAAAGGGTTCTGATACCCACAAACGGATGGCTCACACACAGCAAAGCAATTTTCACTGGAGCCCAAGAATGGGAGGAGTGTCAGTGTACAATGAAATGAAATAGCAAAAAAAAAAAAAAAATGGCTAAAAGAGAGTTGATGGGGAGATTCGGTGGAAGTGCAGAGGCGGGTCGGCGCACAGCTATAGGATGGAAGAGAAGAATGAGAGCAGGCAGCGGCGGCGAGAGGGGGGAGCTGAGGGAGAGGAAAATCAGCATTTCAATTACATGGAGCCAATTGTTTTTTTATCTGGAGTGCAAGTTAATGAAACTAATTAGTCTTTGCGGCATGAACCCTCTGGCACGGCAGATAATCGCCAGGGGCTCAGATAGTGCCAGTCAATTTTTAGCTTACTGCAGAAGAGGGGGGGGGGGGGGCAAACAAGGTCTTATCACTACAGCAGGCATCCCACCTGGGGTTCACATCCACTTCAAGACCTCCGCTCACCTTTCCAGGTTACTTACTGGCCCGTTTACACAAAGTATGCACAGTATCATACTTTTTCTAAAGTACCATTGAACTGCGCTTGATTGAGCACTCCGGTGGAGGGATATTTTATTTTCTATCTGGAATAGTATAGAGCAGAAAGCCAAATCCTCACCACGCTTTACAGAAGTGCTACGCGTTGGATCAATAACCGCGCAGCTCAGGCAGAGGGCATGCACATTGCTATATCCCGGTAGGTGTGTTGAGAATTTCTTCTGAAGCTTGGGCCACGCAGGAGGTTGGACACCTGCAGTGGGCTTGTTTGTGTGACTCACAGCGTCTATGAAAACAGTGAATCGCAATCGGACGGTGCTTAAGGGGCTGTGAAGGAGACCAGTTCACAGACTCGCACGGGGGTCGTCTTTTTTTTTTTTTTTAAGGATTTATCCAGGAACGCTCTCAAATATTTCACTTGACAGCTGTCAGTTTAAAACCTTCAAAGTGGGGTCTCCAGGGTTCAGGTGCCGTCCATCAAACAGGTTCTGTGTATCGTCCGAAACCATGCATGAGGCCAAACGAAGCTAAACTATTATTTTATTTATTTTATTTATTTTATTTATTTTATTTATTTTATTTATTTTATTTATTTAAGAGTTGTCTATGTCATCATGTAAAGCACCTTGATCTGCAATTCTTCACGGATGACCGTGTTTATTTATGTAACAGACCATGAGAGCACGGGTCACTCCTCATATCAGACCGTGTGAGCAGCAGGAGTCCTCCGTGGATCTGAGCCATCCCGCAGAGAGACCCTGTCACTGCCAACAAAAAAAAAACACAAAGGCCATCGACTCTTCTCTCCGACGTCTGCCGTGAACTTTATAGCATATTCATACTTCAGCACCAGTTACATGCAAGAGTCGTGAATAATGAATCTCCATTCTTGTAGCCTAAGTTCGCCCCCTCGGATCTGAATGTTTAAGTACGTTGAATATGGCTCCACCAAATATTTGAAGAATTCAGGTTACATTTTAAAATGGAACGCTTGCACAGAACTTGTTATAAAACAAGAAAAAGAGGGAGCGTGATCCGCGGAGATTTAGAATTGAACTGGAAAGGTCAGAATGTGCCGTTGCTCACACATTGATTCGGCGAAGCATCACCTTGTGTTTCTTGTTTTAATACCGACCATCGATTGACTGACCTTCATGTATATAAATGGACACTGCCCTCAATGAGGCCAGCATGCATTATTTCCACTTACCTATTTTTCAAAGCTCTTAGAACCCCCCCCTCCCCCCAGCACACACTTCAATGATTATAAGGTAATATTAAGCAACTAAGCAACTAGCATGCAATATTCTGAAAGAGACTAAGGTTGAGTTCCTAAAATAACTTGCTCGGACTGGACAAGGGGAAATCATGACTTAAATCCACATGACAAATCATGTCATAAATCATGACAAAAAATATATATATTTTACAAAATATTAGCATTTATACCGAGAGAACAAATGAATTCTATATATTTGGCTGTGGAGCCCAGCGCAGGAGAGCCCAGAATCCAGAGGGAGGCTTTGTTTGATGGTGAAGTACAAAAGCTCCAACTAGGTCACTCGTCACCCACTATATGCTATGAGCTGCTCCGGTGTGCATCCCTGGTTCAGAGGGACTTCATATCCACGTAGATGCAAATCCATCAGCTGGCACCGTGGATGTAAATATCTCAGGGTGTGTGCAGCCAGTGCAGCTGGTCAGCAATACCTCCACCAGAAACCAGAGGCTATCTGACTTGACCTTTCTTAGCTACGTCAGACCTTTTTCCAGATGAATACAGGATTAAAGTCGGGGAGGGAAAAAAACAAAGATGTGTTGCCACCACTGAAAATCTAAACACTTATTTCAACTCAATCGCTGGGCTCGATTAATCTTAGGAATCTGAAATTATCGTAAAAAATAAAACGCCCCGCTGCTTCAGCTGCGGCTGCATCTCCCCTGTACACTTTTGCTTTGAAACAAACTCACACACATGCACGAACGCACCCGCACACACACACACACACACACCAACACACAAAAGGATTGGATTGGATGAGACTGAGTGAGTCCATAAATATTCTGGAGCCTTGGGCCAAAGTGTGAACCACAACCAGGTTGTGTACAGAAGGCATGAGGGGGCGGCTCGTGATTTTTTTATTTATATATATATATATATATATATATATATATATATATTTTAATACCAGGCAGAAACTTTGTTCAACATCCTACAATTGTGTGGGTACAGCTCATGAATACATTGTGGTTTTGCTTCCATTAGCTAGTGACTGGGCGCTGAGAAGCACGCACGATACACCGAGTGCACCGCGTCTCCTCTTCTTTTCAGTAAACCATAGGTTGAGGGGTGTGTGTGTGTGTGTGTGTGTGTGTGACATCATTAGTCATAAAGATGAAAACAACACCTGCTTATAATTGCCGCACGATGCCACAACCACCGCAGCCACGCGACCGAGGGGCGATACCGCCACGTCGCCGCCGTTTTCCAGCTGTTTTTCCTCCACGTGTCTGGCCTGTGTGCGGAAGCTGTAATTAAGTCGGGCAGTGTCAGGAAAGGGGATGTCCACATTAGTCCTCTGACATTTCGGCTCCACCGATATGGAAACCAGAAGTGCACAGATTCCATTAAGTGTGCAGGGCGCGTGGCGGCGGAACGCGGGGCACCCGCGGGAATCCCCAAAGTGGCATTTTCCTCGGGCCTGTCACATACTCTCTGCGAGTAATGAAATCAGTCTGCCTGCACGGCACAGTCTGGTACACTGTTGAACTGTAGGTCATAAAAACAAACAAAAAAAAAATTAAAGCTTTTTTGATGTGCTAAAAAATTTTTTTTTTAAATGCTGCTTTGGCCTGAGACGGGTTTAATTGCACACAAAGAAACGAGCGTTAGATGGATGATACTTCAGTGGCCAAATGAATGAGGTATTTCTGCCAGAGTGATCCATCTCACTCATATTTTACTGGCTCTGGAAGCCGAGATTACATTTAGAGCACGACTTCCAACCAGGTTTCCCCACACAGCGGAGCCCACCTGACTGACTGAGTGCTCCATCATTCCCCTGCTCCGGCTCCACTGTCTCGTTAAGAGGAAACGCTTCCATTAAAGCACAACATTTGCCCAATTTCAGCTCAATTTGAAAATCATTAGACATCCTCACAGCCGAGAATTTTCTCCACAAGTGGACTAAGGTGACAAACGCATCCGACGTGAACCCGATCAAGGTTACCGAGAGGATTCTTCTCTTTCCGTGTCCCGACCACGAAATGAACCCCTAGTAGCATCCCGCTCAGGCTCCGGGGGGGGCGTGTCAGCCGAGCTGTCAGAGGAGCAGCTGGATTCTGACTCAGCCGGAGCTCTCCGAGACAATTCAACACTTTGTGTGCTACTACACAGGAGCGGAGCTTGAAGTGGGATTATCTGGTTATCTGCCCTTGGTATCTGCTACGACTGACGCAGCTGCCAAGGAAAATAATTAAAAAAAAGTAACAACCCTGAACTGAACCGATGATGGCACGGAAAAGTACAGCAGAGAGTTTTTCTCTTTGTGCTGCCACAGAAGCTCAGGCTAAAGATTGATGCTATATGGGGGTGTTAAGATAAATTCCTTTAAATCCTTCTTCTGGGAAATAAAACAAGACAGCTGTTGCTGACTTCAAATAAACGCAACAACACAAGGCACTCTACAATACCACATGTGCTCAACATACATCACCTTCATTTAAGTGTAAAAAGAACATTTACATTTTTTTCGCTGCAATTTGCAGCAAACAGGTGTGCATTTTTTTTTTCCAATGCGAAGCCTTTGGCAGGGAGTGGATGAGGAATATCAGTGTCCGGAAAACCTGCCGTTTAGTACTTCAACTTTCTCTACAACTACAAGTCCCTATAAATCAATCACTCTGTCGCGTTTTTTTTTAAGCCCCACCCTAGGTTCAGAAACGGCGCTGTCGGCTCGGTGTCCTAAATTTCACTGGGCCGCTGTCATATTTACTGTGTGAAATATAACGCAATGAGAGATGGCTATTAGAAGGGCTGTAGCTCTTTCTGATCAGAGCCCTCGGCAGCACAGAGCTGTCAGCGGCGCGCCGTGAGTTTTTTTTTTTTCTTTTTATTGGGTTGGAGATGCACAGCTCATCGGGGAGCCGGAGGAACAGATAGATGGATCCTGTGGGCTTCGTGTACACAAGAAGTCCCACACAGACGTGCTCAATAGCTCTGGATGTTTTCGCTTTAGTTATTGCTCAACGACCAGAAAGAGGTGATGACACACACAAACACACGCACGTTTAACTTTGTTACCACGTCAGAGGTCAGAAGCGCTTCGCCTTCGGATTCATTTAAATCCAGAGTTTTAAAGGTTTCACGTCACATCAACAAACTTTTGTCAAAATACATGTCTCATGCTACGAACTTTGTTTTTCGCTGGATAACATTCTGTTATCTGGTTTAGTCGAAGGCTCATGTTCACTTATAAGTTCACATGACTGATTTGTCAAGGTGTGTGAAAAGGGAGGAGCAGAACACTTCTGGTTTTTAAGAAAATACAAGTAGAAGCAAACTTACTGCGGGAGGCTGATGGCAGGCATGGAGAAACAAAGAAAAAAGCACTGGGGAACCAAATACGAAAAACCATTGGGGACACGGGGAATGCAGAACAGATAAACAAGTGACAAAGGGAAGCAGAGAGGTTTAAATACTGGGGGGAGGGAGGAGCCAATAGGTCACAGGTGTAACACACTCAGGTAATCTTGAAGGCGGGAAAACTCCAGTCCAGGAAGTAAAGTGAGAGAAACAAAAGCAGAGGCGCAGTACAAAATAAAACAGGAAGTCAAAAACCCCAAATCATGATATTATTAACCCACATAATCAATGATTCACATGCATTCACCGTTTATACCATATAAACGGTGTTTTTCCCAATTCAGTATTGATTGCTCATGTTAAAGATATATCTTTTTTTATAACTGGTGAATCCAAATTAAAACTAAATTTACTTTTTGGACTTTCGTAACCGTGTCTGAACCTAAACTTGCATTGGACGAATTTAACAAAAATAAACCAAAAGTGTCAATGCATCGGAAACCATGTCATTTTTTGTTGCTTTCTGAGTCAGAGAAGAATAATATCCTAGGCTGGACCAAAAAAACGATGAAATGAGTGGCTTGTTCTCCAGCCAGGATCCACTTCCACTCTTCCATTGTGCCAGCTGACATTGACAGAAGCCCGGAGCCTTCCGAGAAGAGGCGCTACTAATATCTCGCAGCCGGCTGATGACTGTGGCCCTTTCTTCCCCTTTTCCCCATTGTGTCCAATCCACAGATTCGATTTACAGGCCTGAGATGATTCAAACTTTTATTGCACCACTCACTGAACAGATCTCCGCCGGAATGAAATACAGGGAAGACCATGGCCCACATATTTTGTTTGAGGGGGTCAGACTTACATTGTTTTAGGCTTTATTTCACTTAGATAATGGTAAAATACATTTCACAATTTGCACAGGCATAATGGGAAATGCCGACTTGTGATACGTAGTGCATGGCTTTGAAAGGTTTTCAGTAAAAAAAAAAGGAGCTTTCTTCATATTAAATAGATAAAAAAAAAAAAACAATGCTGCAAAATTATTTTGTCTCATAGCCTGATATACAGTAGATTAATTTGTGATTAGATGGCAGTAATACACACGTCTGAAAGTAGTTTGCAGACGAGAGCCTTTTCAAAGTTACCACTATTGACACGATACATGACATACAGGATGGGTTAGTAATGCATAAATATATACACAGAGAGGGTGTTAATTAGACATTAAATGGCAGGTACCGAGCACTTAACACAGCTCCACCACGGACTCATTGATCTGCACACTTGTAGGAGGAGGAGGAGGAGGAGGAGCAGGAGGGACGGCTGAATGACACTCGGGGAAAATCCCCTTTGACCCGAAATGTCACCGGTGGATTTCCACGTGTAAAATGAAGAGGTGGGAATGAGTGTGGAGGGGGAGAGGGCAGAGCCTCGAGAGGATCGTCAGCTTTGGATTTGGGGGGGGGGGGGGGGGGGGGGGGGGGTGCCGAGCGACTGGAGCTGTGTTTGTGGAGACGGGAAGGTATTTCATTATAAACACGTATAATGCAACCTGCTCTGTTTTCTTTTAATCTTTTCTCCACATCTCTCCCACTGTCACCATTTGCATCCTCCAAAAAAAAAACGCACGCTTCTGAACGATTCCCCACCTCGGCCACTTAACATTCCTCCCATTAAAGTCCAGAGCAGTCGCTTTAACAGATGAGTCAGGAGGCAGGACTTGGCTGGAGATCGGAGCTGATTGCGGCCTTGTACTGTTCATTTGCACAGAGCCCAGTTAATTGACTCCTGAGCAGCGATCCATTGGACACACACTATCTGCCGCCAACCTGTTCCTGACCCCGCTGTCGGGCACGGAACAAAGGAACGCTGCTCATTTAAACAAGCCCTTTTTATTTCAGTTTTTATTTCCCTGACATGCGGAGTTGTTTGTGTGTCTCAAACACAGGCTGGGGGGGAAAAAGAAGAAAGGGAAGAGGCGACAAAGGAGAAGTAATTATACGTTGTGCGTGATGGGTAACATGGGAGAGGAGAAGTGAGAGGTGATTCACAGGTTTATGGAAGAAGAAAATAGTCAGTGAAGAGGACCCTGGTGCACAATGGCCAGTTGTCGCACCAGTTGTCGCACAACGCGCAGTTGGACGCACAGCGGAACTATCAATTGCTTTCATACCTGTAATTTGGCAAATTTATTATTTTTTTACGTAAAAAAAAACAAACATAGCTGACATTTAGTTTATTAACACAAAAAAAAACGACTTCAGGGACTACGGATGATCCGGGACAGTCGGCCCAGTCTGAAGATGTGTAGATATAAATGTGTTCATACGTGAGCCCTACAGCGCAATAATAACAAAATGGGAATCACGCTAGAATTTATTTCAACGGATCCAAACATGTAGGGCATAAGAAACACCCGGAGCTTTCATTAGGGCGGTTAAGGATTTATTTCCCCACAGTCCCACAACAGGAGACGTTTTTGTCAAACCTCATTGGATGGGAAATTGTTGTCGTTTTCACTTCTGCTCTCCATCCAGGCAAAAAAAAAACACACACAGCAGCGACAATATTTTGTGAGTGTCTTATTTGTGCCAGGGGGGTCAAAGGAGACCGATGAGCTTGTGACAGGTGAAGCCGGCACTTGTCAGCAGCTGTGCCACTGAAACAGAAGTAACCATGGTGATCCGGCAGCAACGTGTCAGCTCGGCGAGCCCGGAGACGTCCCGCTCCACCTCTATCATTACTCGGCGACGGATACGCCAGCTGGAGGAAAAAAAGCGCCACGCAGTACACGGCACAGCCAGAAAAAAAAAAGCGACAACACGTCTCAGGGAGCGATACTGAACGATGCCGTTGTGCTGAGCCCAAATATTTTCCCCGGCTTTTTAACATGGAGCGTATATCTTAAAAGAAACTTGCTGTCGCTGTACAAGCTCCTCGCAGAGTTTTAGAAGCGGGGCCATTGGATTTCACTCATAAATGTTTTAAAATCCAGCAGTATTTATGATCAGCCACTTTTATGGCTAATCTATAGTGGGACCATTAAGCATGCATTAGTGAGTGGAGTATATTTGACCCAATCCCAGTCCTCCTAGAGGAGTTAATAGCCTGCATTAAGCCTGCCTAAATAAAACTATGGCCTGGCATTTTTTTTACAATTTTTTTTTTTCATCAGTACCACTTTCAAGACTCCCTCCACCTCCTGATAATTGGAACATCCATAACTCGAACATGATCCCTCTGTGACTATTTTAAACCTCAGGGACACAGAGGAAGAGACGGGCGAGAGGGAACAAGAGACAGACGATAGGGAGAGAGAGAGAGAGAGAGAGAGAGAGAGAGAGAGAGAGAGATGAAAATAAAACAGTTCCATTAGGACCAGATGTATTGTTCCCAGAACAGGAAGGAGAAAAGTGACCATGGCTCTATGGCCGGTCCACTTCACTGTATTCCCAGGAGCACACGTCTTCTCAGCCTATCTAATTACCTCTCCTTCCTATGATCTTTAAATGTACGACTTTCAATATAATTTCAGCTACATTTGATTTATTAAAATGCTCCGACTGCGCTGATCAAATTTGTGTTTTTTTATAATAACATCAAAGCCAGCGAGTAAATGCATAAAAAAACGGATTAGCGGCGCCATGGCGGCGTCTATGAAAACAGCCAATCTGGCGTCCTAGTGAGCGCGTCTCCAAAGCACACGCGGAAATATGAATACAACTGTTTTGCTACTTGCCTACTGAGTCACGTGCAAATGTTTGAATAGTAACCGTTGAGTAACGCGAGGTCCACTGCAAGCATTGACCAACAATGGCTGACATTTATTTCTGCTAACTACTGATTTTCGTCTCAGGAAAAAAAAATGAAGAGCGGTGCCACCCGCCTCGGCGCTGACAGCTGGCTGCTGCACACCAAGACCGCTGCAATATCGCAACTCGGGGCGTGTGTGCCGCGTTGGGGAGATAAATGGTGACGCGCGAACGACTCTCCACAACACTCCACCTTGTTTGTCACCTCGTCAAACTCTGGGGCGTGTCTGGCTGAGGTGAACGGGGATGCGAGGGTGTTATATCACAACTGGCGACCTACCAGGAAGTACACATAAAAAACGATCAGTTTCGGCCATAACGTATCACCAAGCTGTCCTTCCAAGGAAATGCGCCAGATTGCAGGTTTCAGTTACGGCGACTCGCGAGAAGAGACGCGTTCAACCGCTTGAAATGCAAATGCCCCTCTGCCTTTTTAGCCCCCAGCTTTTTTAATGGCCGGAGATGTGACGTGTCAACAATTTGAATCCAATTTACGGACATATTGACCCGTAAAAAAAAAATCCGATGCAAATGTGATCAAGTGGCCCACGGGTTGAGTGAGCGGTCCTGCCAGCGGGTAGAGGAACTTTACGCTTCACAAATGGCGAACGGATGGCTCCCTCTTACTCTCTCTCCCTCCCACTCCTCTTCCTCAATAACTCAGGCCCACATGAATATAAATGCAGCCCGGTGAGGAGCGGGGGCCCTGGCGCCCGGTCAATGGCTTTCTGCTCGGCCCCTAATGGGTTCGGCCTGACTGGATTCAATCATGTCCCCTGATACCCTCTGAGGAGGATGTAAATTGTCAATCAGGCCTCTCTCTCTCTCCTCCCCCCCCTGCTCCTGCTCCTCCGTCTTCACCTCGCTCCCCGTGATCATCTCTCCATCAGTGCACCCCGCTCCTACTGGCAATTTTACAGCCTTTCACGTATTAGCCCCGCCTTCCGTTTCCCTGTTTCCATTAACCCCCCCGAAAGATAGTAATATGAACTTCATCCAGGTTGAATGGAATTATTAGCAAAAAAAAAGGGCCACATGCACACGCAGTAATTTGAGCCATCAGGACAAAATATTACTCGCATTGCGGTGATGCATTTTTAAGTGATGGTGCTACATGCTTGTGGCATTTTAAATAGGCGTCCTACCTTTCTAATAAAGCCAGATAAACAGGAGATTGCACATGTGCATTTCTATTATGTTTATCGAGATGGGAAACAGGTGCACCGGCTAAACAATGTCCAGGAAACGTGAAATACAATAATTATTCTTTTGTTTAATGCAACGATTTTAGGCAAACAGCGGCAGCTTGGAGGAGAAGAAATATGTTTGGATTTGCAAAGGTTAATATAGTTATTTGATTGCCTCATAATGCAATCACGCCGGATTAGCTTTATGGAAAAGCAATCAGACTGGGAAAGCTTTTGCTGGGGGGCAAGCAGAATGAGGAGAAAATTAAACATATTTCCAGAGTGGATGACAATTTAATCCGGCCCCTGCACTACAGGTGCAGCCAGGTGATTCCATTTGCATGCCACTGGCTTCTTCTGAGTTTTTTAAGGATTAAGGAACAGGCTGGGTCCTGTTTCCTAATGGTTTAAATTGATTTTTTTTTTTGTGATTCATGGACAACATTACCCCAACAGACCTTTATTTACCAGTAGCAGGTATTATCTTCAGCATCAGACGTACATTATATTTCGCCGAAGAGCAGTTTGCGATGAGTCTCGCTTTTATTAATACCGCAACTTTTTTTTCCAGTCATTTTTTTTATAAACTACCTTGCATAAATGAGTCAGCTTCGCGATGTGGAGGGAAAAAAAAACCCAACAACAACGCACTCATATGGCCTGACATTGTATAACTACGTTGTATAACCTGCTCATATAACTCAATTAAGCACTTTTCAACCGCAACTGCCATTACCTTTAGCCTCACAGGTAGAAATGTGCTCCACATATATCCTGTGCATGTGTCCACAGACTGAGCACGTGTTTTATCATACTGTGTCAGATCCTTGTGCAATAGGCAATTTCGTTTTTTTTTCACACCAAGGCCAAATTCTTTTCATCACAATTAAAGTGATACCTTCAATATTACTCTTGTCTTCAGCTTTTAAATAGACACAAATCCTGTTACCTAATCCAATAGGAAAGCTTAAACAATGCCCACAATGTGTCTGAATTCAGCACTGATTTGTGATATTCACCTGTAACACCTATATAGCACCTTTACCAGAACAAAAATGTCTTATTTCTAAATGTGTTTAAAAACAACAAATCTGATCCGACAACACTTTGGCTGAAGTATAACTTGGTAAAGCTGCAGAAGGATCGTCGCCAAAGTTGGACGCAAATGTATGCAAATAGGTGCCGATGGCTGTTGAAAGGTAAATAACTCTGCTTTTCGCCCCGTTTCACTGCACACGTGTGTCAGAAAGGTTCCCCGTGGCCGAGGGGATGAACTGCACTCGGCTCTGATGTATGGCGAGACTCTTTAAATACTCGGTAAATAATTGATTTTTAAGGAACGCTGGATGTAGGCATTCCGAACCTTACAAGCGCCAGTGTCAGCGGGGTGATGTATGGAAACCCTGTCGAGAGCTCATTTCCCTCCCGTTCTGGCGGGAGTCAAAAGGAGACGCAGTAAATAAAGCAAGTCGATCGCCTGAGGGGGGGCTGGAAGTGGAGTGCGTGAAAGAAATCCTCTGAGCTGATGGAAGGAGTTCTCGGGAGACTTCACATGTCGGAGGCATTTAATGCAGCTCCATGCATCACATGTTAAGCGACGTAGAGGCAGCTTAAATCCGGAGCTCTCCATCCATTACTGCGCAACTATACGTACCAGAGACTCTACGGAGCCGCATATCATTACTTGACTGTTAACCTCTTCCTACACACGCTTAGCTCGACAGGGAGGGCCGCGGTCGCCATGGTTTCCGCTGATGGAAGCGAACCAGCCCAGTAAAAAAAAAAAAAAAAGGACCTGTAGAGAACAATCCCCTCGTGCTCTTCCTCTACTTCCTGCTTTCACTATATTACTCATTCATTTTTTTCATTCTCACCCCCCGCCCCCCCTTCTCACTATGCCTTCTTTCTGTGTCCCAATCTCCTTAGCTTTTTTTTTTTTTTTGGCCTCTCAGCGCTGCTTCTCTCAGTCCCGTGTGCCGGGCAGATGACTGCCGAAGGAAAGGTGGAATTGGATGTTTCCTGGGAGACTTGGAGGAGATTTCGTTTTTCTGGAGTGAGTGTTCACAGCTCACTGGCTCATCGCCACCCAACACATCAAATGTCCGTCACAGTCTGGTATGGACCTCGAAAGGCCAAAGCTTTACCACGACAAATATGCTTTTTTATCCCCACACTTGTGATATGACCCCTGGTTATTTATCTGTGGCATATTACGTATGTTTATCATTGACGTGTTTAATTTCCGGTTCAGAAGCTGGAGGAATGGGAGAAAAACGTGTATTTTTGTCTGTCCAGGATTGCAGTTGCTTCCATCCAGGTTTGCGGTGAGTCAGTCCAACAGATGCGCGTGTTCTACAACGCCACTTTCAAGTACGGCTGAGTCATCCCCCGGCATCTCTCGGGTGAAGAGATGGAAGTCCCTCTCAAACCCCGGTGAGCTGGGGCTGGAAAATGGGAAACCTTTAAGGGGTGTTTGGCATTCAGCGGCGGAATTTTGTCCTCATTTTTTGACAAATCATAACTGTCAACAGAGGGAGGGAACATTGAACCCCCTTATCTAATGGCTGATGGGGGTGGGGGGTCACCTCAGTTCCCGCGTATTACCCCCACCCGCTGAGTCACGTCGCGCCGGCTGACAAGTCAAGTTGTCCGATTCCATCTTTCCGTCTCCAGTGAAGCCGCGGAGGCTTTAATCCCTTTCCACCACAGGTGGAAACCACCTCTCCTCTTATCACCCTCTCTTCCTGCTCCTCTCTGAGTGATGGACGGACAGCTTGAGTCGTTACGGACGGCAGCCGGACAGGTCAAAGGTCAGCCAGCGGAATAATCCCTTTACGAAACCCTCCTCCTCCTCCTCCTCCTCCTCCTCCTCCTCCCGCTGCCCTGGAGTGAGGAAGGTCAGTGCGTAGGCTCCGTCCCTGCTCTGCATCAGCCACAGAGTGTAGCGCTCTATTCACTCGTTTACCTTGAGACGCTCGCAGCCGACTTATCGCCCTCGAAAATGGCTTTGCGGCTTGAATGCAGCAGAAGAGAAGAGAGAGGCCGGATGAGTGTTTGAATGGAGCCGCAGAAGTGAATGCTTTACCTGGTTCACCCCATCTGCCGCCAGCTTGTCTCTCTCTCTCTCTCTCTCTCTCTCTCTGACTGTCTGTCTATCTGTTCTTCCACAGATTCAGTATCCCGACGTGTGAGGAGACCAATCTCTGTCTGCTCTCTGTGATCTGTGTGTGTGTGTGTGTGTGTTTTTTTCAAGATGGGTCTTTCTGAAAAGGGATCCTGGCCTCCTGTGCTGGGCAGGATAGGACTAATCCGATTCTGAGAAAAAACAACAACATTTTAGTTACTACTGTATGTAAAATCTACTCTGCTGAAATATAAATCTGGTTTAGTTTTGCTCTGCAGATTAAAAAAAAAAACAACATTGTGAAAACGGAACCATTTACAAACGGTGCTAATCAATACTTTTTACGTTCAGCCGCTTTCCATCAATTATTTTGGTAGTAAGAGACCATTGGGTAAAAATGAGGGTAATCATATTTACTTTGGCGCATTTATTAATATTTATTTATTTATTCATTCGTTTTTAATGCGTCAGTACTGATCAATGTCCATCACTTCTTATGAACAAGAACCATTATGTGATGTACGACTTTAACAACTGACGATTGAGGTGTCCAATCACAGCAGGATTGTGGGTAACACATGTACCAAATAACCGAGAGTGAATTCTGGAAGTTCATTTAAAGGCTAAAGAAACCATTTCACTCCTCCATGGGTTGTCTAATGACTAACAATGAATAGTAATGATGTTTCAAGTGTAACAGATGTGTAAATACACAACTGTTTATCCAGCGTTGATATTCCCCATATATTTATGCGCTAAAAATAGATCATTATCTTATTTACACTTTCTCATGATACTTCCCAGGTGGTCGAAAACACAACGAACCCGTGCATAAATAATAAAGTGATAATCATGTGGATTTCAAACGCTTACAAAGTAGAAAGGTTTGTCCCCAGTCACGTTCGCTGACATTTCGATGTCAGCTTTTTATCCGAGGGTGCACACTCAGATTTTTTTCCACCAACATTTCCATCTCCATCCGCTTCCCCTCCAGTTGGAACACTGGGAAGCAGTGGCTGCAGCTTTTTTTCTCTCGTCCTGAGCGGCATCACTCTTTTTTTTTATCAGGCTTTTTTTCCTCTCCGCAGGTCCCCTGTCTCATCAGGTTAATGGCAGTGTATTGAGTAAAGCATTTCCACAGGTGGTCTCCCTGGACCAGAACCCAACCCCACCGTCCCTGGTCCAATTACAGCAAGAAGGAGAGGACATTTTTATGGGTCTGTGAGGGGACATTTCCATGGCCGCCACCGTCTCCGGGAGTAGAGTCGTCTATCGCTCAATTACTCCTCCATCCTGAGCTCGGAAAGGGGAAGGAACAGTCCCCTGCTGAGACCCAGCGCATAACCACCACTGAATTTCTGACCTACTTCAGACACACAAACACCGCGCCGAAACTTATTTTCATTGCTACCGACATTTTATGATTCAATATGCCGCGAGTAATGCTCTCAGGAGTTCGGGCATACCCGGCCTACGAGGCGCAGAAGCCATTCAAAGCAATTTCAACAAATTTGAGGCCACTGATGACTCAACTAACGAATCACCTCTAAAGGTGAACATTTATGAACGAGTGAAAGCCAATTTGACAGAAGAGATTGCTATGATTTGTGTACCTCTGCACAAAGCATAGACCAGTTTAAGTGGTATGCGTTCGATCAAAAAAATAAAAAATAAATAAATAGAACTCATGCCAGACTGGGATTTTTTTGTATGCCTGTGAATTGATTACATTTTCTCCCTGCAGTGCTACAGCTCAACAATATGTACGAGTTCACCGCACTGACTCGATTTTGGTCCTGAAAAGAATACAAATCTGACAAGATTGTAGGAAGAGTGGAAAAGTCTTTCCTGAATCCTAAGATGATCACAGAGTCAGAATCAAATCACATGCCCGTGGGTCGCTCAAAGTCAAAAAATAGACTCTTCGGATTTTTGCCCGTTCATTGAAATGTTCTCATTTATCAAGAGAGTATCAAACAAACAGTTGCTGACCATACATTTGAATTGAACTTCCTGCCCGTATGTTTCCCCACTTTTGGGTTCGTCTGCCCTGGTGAGTGGATAGATTTATGAGAAGTTGTTTCACCATATATAACACAAGACCCTCTCTCTCTCTCTCTCTCTCTCTCTCTCTTTGCGAGCTGACTCTTGGCTCTTTGTGTTTCAGCCATTGGACCCTGACCCCCCTGACCTCTCCAGTCTCTCGCTGTTATCGTGACATGAGGGAAATGGAGACGACAAGTCTCGGGCCGCCTTGATTATGACTGCACCGTATCGATCTGCTCTGGGGACTCTTCTCCCCACAGAGGACATCTTTACAGCTCGTCTGATCCTATGAGTATATTAAGATTTCTGGGGCTGCTGCTGCAGTAGCCGTCTCCGGTCGGGGCTGGATTTTTTTTTAACCTGAATAGAAATAAAAAGACAATTTGCTTCGTGCCCGCATTGACTGGCGAGTAAGCTAGTATCTATATCAGATAGATGGTGAGGAAGAAATACTTCAAATTGAAATCATTCTTTTTTGTTCTGGTTTCCACTAGCTCACGCCTCAAGGAGGGTTTACAGAGCTGGGACGGCCAAGTGGCTCAGCGGCTTTACTTTATAATATATATATATTTTTCCCCATCATACTGCCCTGGTGAAAAGAACAATGCAGCAGATGGTCTACTCTATCTTTAGGTCTCCCATCAATATCCTGCTCCTCCTTTGGTGCGGTGCGGGACTGTTTAATGGGATGTTGAGGAAAGGGCTGGACAGGCTATTGCCAACATTTCACCAATGGGGGGGGGGGGTTGTCCACCAAACCAGTTATTTGTGCCCATCTCCTTTTGCTCTCAGGTCATCTATTGGGACCATAGCTCCCTCCTCCCCTGTAGCCCCTAATCACAGGACCACCGTAGAGCCTTTTTCCTTATTAGACAACGCCACTGGAGGCTACCAAAGGAGAGTGGTGATAATTCTCTACCTGCTGTCGTAATGTTTACGGTGACACATCAGCACTGGAATGCACGAGATCCGCAGCCGGGGAAAAGAAAATCAGAAGCTAAATGCCGAGAGTTTAATGTCTGTAGAGCCGCGTATATACCCTTAAACCCTAGAAAATTCCACTTCTACGAAATCGATATGTCCCCGATGCCAAATTCCCTCAGTAATGAACACCTGTGAGCAAAAGCAGAAAGTGAAAGCTGGGGTAAATGTGAAATTAATTATTTCTATAGATCAGGCTCCCTCATTTCATTCATCATCTTCTTCTCTTCACCGTCCACCAGTGAGCAAGAGTTTCTGCGGCAAATGAATTTTCTCTGCCTGCCATAATTTTTCCTTTTTTTTTTTATCCTCCGTGCTATTTTCTTTCCCTGCTGTCTTCCACCTCTCCGTGTCAGTCTACCTTTCTCTCTGATAGAATGTTTTATGCAGCGAGTGTCTGTGGAGAGTAGGTTTACCAGCACAACAACTCCCCTCATCAGATGAAGAAATGCTTGGTTTGCTCCACCGAGAAATGATTTAAAGTATGCAGGAATAATGGTGGCCACGGACTCATTTTTTTTCAGAGGAAGGCAGAAAGCTGCTAGCGGGGTTTAAAATTGGCATTTTGTTCCTGCTCGCGGGTTCGTATTGAATCTCGCTGGCTGCACTGGAAGGAAGGATTTTATTAGCCAGAGTCAGGAGAATGACAGAATGATGGAGAAAGACGGAGAGGAACGGTGGCATCGGAAAAATGCTGCTGTTTAACAGATCCAAACACAGAGTTGGCCGGTGATTGGTCGGTTGTGGTTAAGCCCTGGCACAGGCTGCGGCAACAGCTGTTTGGAAATGATGGATGAACACCCCTGAGATGGGAGGCGGAGAGGAGCAGGAGCACGACAACAATTCTTGAATCGCTGGGAAACCCGGGCCGCGCCAGTCCGTCCTCCCGACGTAGCCGGGACTGATGCGGCATGAAAAGCGGGAGACCGCGGCAAATGAGGAACGAGGAGAGAAAAAATGGAGATACCAATGGGAGAGTTGTGTTGGTGCTACGCGTGGCCCAAAGGAACATGGAGTAATTGGACGCCTTCAATCTTAAGTTCTCCTCTGAGGCTTGTTTGTGGGCCTGCTTCATTTCACGCCTTCAACTTCCGAGTCTAATGGGACAGATCATGAAGACATTAAGCGCCAAAATACAAAATGAAATTCCAGCGTGTGCGCGCTCATTAAAGCTCATCACAATAGGAACTATCAACAAATGAGCGCACACACAAATAAGCCCGTTTATTGGTAATCAAGCCATTTTGTACAAATGTAGCTTGACAGTGTCGACACACTAATCAATGTGTTAATTACTGTGCACTTCCTGCGTAATGGGAATCCGGTCACTTAGCATGCGGTGTGCCTTACCCCACGGAGATCCAGATGGCAGCTCGGCTATTCGCAACGGCAGTCCCATTGGGTTATTACTCGGCTATGTAAATACAAAGGGCATAGTCCAAAGGCAAAAACACACAAGCACGTGGCCCAACACACACAGAGGGATGGCCAGCGGGCCGCTATCATTTCTTTGCCCCGTTTTGCAGCATTAGGGGTCGGCCTCCGCCAAGAGCCACTCAGGCACTCGCATCGCACTTCAGAGCGGCACTACGACTACTTCTCCTCCTGCAGATTGTGGCTCTGCGTGCGGGGGGGGGGGCTGTGTGCATCTGCCTGTCACGTCACCCGGTGACATATCAGGAACCAGCAGAAGTGATGGCGGCGACAGGGCTGGTCCAGGATGCCCTGTGGCACGGCGGAGTGACCGGCAATTAAAGGGCTCGTTAACCATCTCGAGAATGCCACCCAACGGGAGGAGGGGAGGGGAGGGGAGGGGGGCGGCTGACGAGAGCCACTCAGGGGGCTGGTGAACGTCGCTCTCTGACACGTACGGGAATGTACTGTGTTCACACAAATTACAGCGCGCACGAATAAAACACAAACAGGACGCAGCCAACAGCTCTGTGACAAAACTCGTCCGGGAAATATTCATCATTATGTTCATCTGTCTCTCCTCCCCCGCAGCACCGACACCATCCTCACTGTCTGCCAGCTTATTTAGCCCCTCAGCTGTGTGTTGTTTGCGAGTAGCCCGGAGTTCACTTTGTGCAAAATGTCAGACTGTGAGTGAGTCAGCTGTGGCAGGTGCGTGGGATTGGCATATACGGTACTGTACCTCTCTGGTTAACAGTGGGATGAGTTAAAGGGGGGAAGCGACGCTGTATGGATGGAAATGTGTTTGGGATGGAAACACACAGGCGACAAAAAATGGTTGCTTTCACCTGCCAGCAATGGCAGAGGCACAATGGAAACACACGCATGCCCACACCCACACAAACGCACAAGTACAGGAAAACAGCAGGTTGAGTTGGTGAGCATGTGACAGAGAGACGCCCACAGGGGGGAAGCGACGCTGTATGGATGGAAATGTGTTTGGGACGGAAACACACAGGCGACAAAAAATGGTTGCTTTCACCTGCCAGCAATGGCAGAGGCACAATGGAAACACACGCATGCCCACACCCACACAAACGCACAAGTACAGGAAAACAGCAGGTTGAGTTGGTGAGCATGTGACAGAGAGACGCCCACAGACTCCTCCAGACTGTAAATGCATTGATTCAATGGTGGGGGCAGAACGAAAAGCCCCAACGACGGCATTGTCCCTGAAGCAAAATTGACCCCCATCGCCAGGAAACCTGGACCACATGTGTACCATGGCGATTGCGCAGCTCGGACGAGGCACTCGGAGCTGGGAGCGGATTCCGCTCTCAGCCCTCAGATGCTCCAGGGGGGTGACGAAAAGAGACACATTCAGAGGCGCTCCCTCCTCCCCCCCCTGTCCAACTGGCACATACAGTCCGAAAGTGTGAGACCACTCCGAGTGGTGCAAGTGCGCATGGATACACGGTTCATAAGCCATGCTTCATTTGCTGATTAAGTCCGGACGCAGGAGTGGGCAGTCTTGCTTTAAGACATGTGATCTGACTCACTCTCAGCTCTCTCTCTCTTTCCAGCTGGGCTACATTGTAACACACACACACACACACAACCGCACGCACACACACACACACACAGGCAGGCAGGCTCGCTCACACACTCGCTCTACCTCTCCGACACAGACTCTACTTAGTGCGCCGGAGAGAGCACTGAGGCTCACACTATCAGCACAGCTTCTCAATGGGGGGACGCAGCCAAGAGCAGACAGAGCAGTCATTCCACAGGAGCCTTCCGCCGCCGCCGCACGCCTGAGAGAGAGAGAGAGAGAGCATCAGTGGAGGGGGGTAAATTAGCTCCCTGTCATCACCACAGACGGAGGAGAGGCAGACTTTAAGCAGGGAAGAGGAGGAAAGGAGATTTGCACTCCTGTGGCTGATACAGCTCTGACACGATCAGCTTCCCATCCAGCTCCAAATCCTGACCACTTCATCCTAGAGAGCCCTGGGTGTGTTTTTTTTTTCTCTTTCTTCTTCTTCTTCTCTTCTGGTAACTCTTTTGTGTGGGCAAGGATTTGGGGAAAAAAAGGAACTGAGCAGCAGGGGTCCACAGGAGGGAATACTGAAGGAAAAAAGGGAGCAGCGTGTTTTAGCTCCCCTTTGTGTGGCGTTCGGCTTATCTGAGTACTGGAATTTCAGCGGGGATCCCTGGCTCCAAAGCATGGATGGATTTAAGTCAGAGGCGTGAGTCTGCCGGGCAGACAGCGATTCCGACTGAGCCCGATTCCTCCTGAACACACTGCTCAGGTAAGGGTGTGAGACTTTCCGAGAATCGCTCTGGGGGTCTGGGGATTGCTTGGGTGGGGTGATGGGCTCGATTCACTCGCGGCACAGCATGATAGATAAATCAATGCCTGTTGAAAAATGAATAAAATGTGTGTGAGCTGAGAAACAGATGACTGGGCTCATTTGTATGCAAGACCAGAAATAAGGAAAAAAAAAAGAAATAAAGGAGGCTTCTGAATATCATAGCACAAGTATCTCATTTTTCACCACGTTATATAAGTTTCAAACATGTTCGAATAGGGTAAATAAATATCCTCATCTTTATATAGAAAGAATAAAAAAAAGTTCAGGTGGCTTGTATGATGAATCTGCATGAGAGTGGGGCACATATGTTTTGGGAGTCACAGCTGAAGTTGCAGGGAAACTAAAGGAGTCTGATGTTGTGGATGAGGGAGTTGAACGTGCACGTGCGGCAGTTTGCATCTGCAGGTGAGTCCGCTGCTGTTTAACTCCTCCACATTTATCCCCCGACTAGACATTGCAATTGCGCACGTTCTCTCTATTTTACGCACAGTAAACGGAGAACAAAACCGCTGTGAATGCGTCTCTCCTTCAAACACGGACTCTCACCTGCGAATGAGAAAAGAACGCTATGAGATGAAGACTTGTTCTCCTCTCGTGAAAGCTTCCAGGCGAATTTCCTGTAAAATGATTCCAGCGTTATTTAAAGTGTTCCGCGCGTCTCCCCCGCGGAAGCAGAGAGCCACGCGCTGTTTTCGGCAGGGATGCCTCCGATGAGCCGAGCTCAGGGATTCTACGCATTGCTTCTGTTGATGAGCAGATTATTGTGGTTAAAAAACAAAATGATAAAAGCGCAGCCGTGGGTACGTTTTACATTGACACACACGCGCCAAAAAAACAACGGGGATTAAGTCGGATTGAGCGCAGGGGAGGGGGATTTACAGCGTGCTGTCCATAATGATATGCGTAATTTACGCAGAATATAAAGCAGCGTCAATGTCACCGTGGGTACAGAAGGCACGAGTCACATTTAGGAGCGGATTTATTCTCAGACGCACAGATGCTGAAAACACAAACAGTGGCTGGAAATGATCGACTGCATGTGGCCCTGCTTTCAGTGCCCCTTCCCCCCCCCCTTTATTTTTGTCCACCTGGAATCCAGATTCAAATTTGACATTTATTCTTTTTGAAGTATTTATTGAACACGCTCCCTCGGGCTCATTGCCTGCTTCCGTATTCTCTTGTGTTTTGAGATATGGCAGAATCCAACATTAAAGGAGTATGAGATTCACAGTGTCCACACATCAGAGGAGGAGATTTACACACAGAAAGAAATGCAAAACAAATGCATCCAGAGCCCGTGGAATATATAGTGAGGGATTGGGGTGTGAATATTCCTCCCTAAGACTGACCATCGGTACAATATTTATTTAAGATTTTCCAAATGATATGAGAAAAGAGAGCCTCAATACGTCAAGCCGTAGTTTGTTCTGGACGTCGCGATGATTTTAAACTTGCCTCTGCGGCTTTTCTGAGTGGAGAGCGGTGCCAATAACAGCTGGAAAGGAGGAGAGCCACGTTATTCAATAAGGGCTAAGGCGTGTCTCCATATGTTGGCCCTCAGCAGCCATTAGACAGTCACTGAGCAAATCTCCCCCAAAAACAAACACAGTTTCTACTTTTCAGAATATCCAGAGCTCCAGTCATGTTGCTAATGGCACTGCGGTTTTCATAATAATTTAATATAGCTCATCATAAAATGATTATTCTGACAAAGAGATCGCAGCGGGCTTATTTTTCCTTTCCATTTTTAATCTGTTCCACTGGTGTAGTAGAAATCCTTTTAGACCACAGTAGATTTGGACACGAAGATATTGACAGGATTAAAGCTGTGTGTTATCGTTTGTTTTTGCATGTCTGCATTCTCCCCCCCGCCCCCTTGAAGCTTCTGTTTCATCTTCTTTCTTTTCTATTGTGAAAATATTTCATCTTCTTTCTTTTCTATTGTGAAAATACTCATGCACTTTTTATGTCAATAAATCATTATAATAGACATATGGGTCTACATATTCCTACTTATACCACCGCATTTCAAAGGAGGTGTCAGTATGCGGTAGATGTCTCCGTCTTTGGTTTGACACAGTATATTAAATACAGTGTGTACTGTATGTTGTAAATATGTATGCTGAACTGCTGTTATTCTCATGTTGCCCCCCCCCTGCTATGTGTCCTTCCCCCCAGACTCGGCCTAACCATGTCCTGGTTGCTGGCCATGTGGATTAGCCTGGGCTTCCTGTTGCTGTGCCAGGCCACTCTCTACCAGACCATCCAGCAGCACCATGTGGCCCGTCCCGGGCGCACCGACATCCTCACCCTGGGTACGTGTTCCTCTCTGAGCCATTTCACCGCTTGCTGCGGGACTTCCTGCCCCTTTCGTACGGGGCGGCAGTTCTTCGGGCTTTGGCAGAAAAGCGACGGCTGCGGCCCGTCAGAACGATTTGCCGCGACGCTGCTACTGTAACGTGATGATTCACCATGCTCGCAGTCATAGGAGATATGCAAAGCAGAAAACGACTAATTGTGCCTCCAATGCGATGTCGCATATCTATATTTAGCCATGGTTTTAATCTATCGGCACGCATTTTGTGCCATCACGGCTGTACACGTTGACACTGTAGCACGGCCGAAGAAATCGGAACTTTAAAGCCTCGGTAGACGTGTTCCTGTCTATACTATGCCAGTTAGCCGGTAGGTGAGATCATTTCTGTGAGGATCTCCGGACTGCTGCGCTCTTGATTTTTTTGCTGGCAGACTGTTACGAGTAGCACAAGCTGAAGGCAAAAAAGCCTATTACTGCGCTGGTAACCCAGGGAGCTTTGATCACTGTGGCTTAGATGGAAATGACAATTATGTTTCCCCTCTTTTGCTCTGGAAACGTTTTGCAATTAAGCCTGACGCCTTCTGCACTGTAGGGGCATAAGGGGAGGGTATACGCTGAGGCGGCTCTAATTCTCTGATTATGGAAAAGCTTACCAGCGTTGCTTATGGTGTATGTGGGAGTGTAACAGGGACAGCGAAGGTTGTTGTTTTTTTTTTTCCCAAGCAAAGCAAAAGGCTTTCTTTAAGCTCCTAACAATGAGTGTGACTCCCATGCTGAACCCCTCGTGCAGAGTGCGCCTCTCGGCGGGAGCCGAGCGGCTGTTAAACATTGATGCATATCTTCTGCGGGGTTCTTTTTGTGTGTGTGTTTCAGACAGTAATTGAAGAAGGGGCAGGAGGGAGAAGAAAAAATAGCACTGAAATGTTCCCGCTTGCGTTGGACACAGGTGACCTGAGGTAGCATGTTAGCTGCGGAACAGCTGATTCGCGGAGATCCAAAGCCGTGATAGGAATTTCCTCCAAGTGTCCCTGTCCCGTTAATTGGAACAAGAGGGCGAGGGATGAGCAACAGCGAGCTCCGAATGAATTTTTTAAAGGCTGGCTCCCAGTTTGTCTTGTTTTTTTTTGTCTTTTCTACTTTCTGTTTTTTTTTTTTTTTAACGGCTGGTTGGCAAGTGGAGCTTGGTGCCAAAGATGTACAAGGAAGTGCAAGGCTCAGTAAGTGTCTGTTGAATAATGCAGTAGTCCCAAAGGGGATGAAGGGGGGGGGGGATTGCCCCCCCCCCAGTCCATGCGCCACCACAAGTGTAGATATAGAAGAGTCGTTCATGCAAAGGATGGTTAAGGCTGCTAGTCCTCTAGAAGGTTTCCTGTCAGAGAGATCAACTCTCACACGCACATGCCGCATGCACATGCCGCGCACATCCGCCAAGCTTTTTGTTTTCGCGGAAGCCATTATGGCGTGGCGTTTTCCCCGGGGTTCCTCTGGGGACGTGTTCGGCAACACCTACGGTCTGAGAGGCTGCAAAAACTCAAGATGGATGATAAACGTCGACTCTGTTCATTGGATCTTTCGAAAGTCTCAGATTCCACTCACACTGTGGGGCTAATTTGAGATGGGTCACTCAGTTTTGAATAACATGAATACAATATAATCATGGCTATAATCTGATTTAAACGCTTTCACACCGAGTCTGTTATACTGTTAGTTGAGATCTCCGGAGTCCTCCACGGAAAACTTTTTAAAAATATCAAACAAGCTGTGATAAATGCCACCCTCTAATTGATGCTGACAGTCATGTTCTTGGGATTTGTTATTCTATTAAATTGGATATTTTACAAGTGGGTGCGCCAGGAAGAAAACAGTTCTCTTTTTTCTCTCCTCCCCGCTGCTCTGCAACTTTACACTTCACTGTATATCATGTTTTTTGAGGAGGATTAAGCCGACATCAATCTTACTCGGCCGTGGAGTGGCGTTAACCGATTTAACCAGAACAGCTCTCTCAGAATTGAAATGGTATGATGAATATTTGAATTAGAATTGATTTTATCATTTGAGAAGCTCTCTGGTTTCATTGAGGCCAGAGCCCTCAGATATAAATAGATATGGATATGTAGGACGTGGCAAAATGGAGATGTCTTGCCTCGAAGAGTCCATTGGCCTTCGCGCTTTTCTGTGTACTGTAATCAAATCATGTTTCTGTGTTTCTGGGCGATAAGAGGATACAACTGTGCCTGACACACTGTCTGCCACACTGTAAATGAAGTTGTAGGAGGGTTAATCTAATGAAGCGTGTGATATAAAAGGAGTGGAAACATAATTTGTGAAAAGATGACAGGGTGGAAATAGTACTTTCTAAACTAAGACTAATGCATCCATTGGCTGAGGTTAATGATTTGATATCATTGTATTTGCTTGATGACAAGATAGGCTGCTTTCATGTGTCTTGGATGGGGGCACGCTATGCCCGTAGATTTTCTTCGCGACAGTCATGACTCTAAAAGTGGTATTTTGTAAGAAAACCATGAAACTGCAAATTTCGGCATCCTGGCAGGCAGCCCAGCCGGCTGTCTGAGTGGTACAAATACTCACAAACCATCCCACATCCACAAATACACACAGACGGGGGAGGGGGGGGGTGTGGGTATCTAAGGAGGGGAAGTGAAGGTCAAGTTGATTTAAGTACAGATGTTATCCTTTGGCCTATTGAAGCATTTAAAAATCACTTCATCCGACTCCTGTAACTGTGAGCTGGCCGTGTACTACACAAGAAAACCAAAAAAAAGTTGACACTGTGTAGATAAAGTTTCAAGATTACATCCATGTATTTGGTTTTTTAATGTTACGGTGACAAATCGGTGCGGTCGCCACCAGAGCAGAGATTGAGTAATGAGTTGCCTGACTGCTTCGTCACCTGCTTCAGGAAGCAGGCGCCGCTCTGTTTCCCATGAGCCCTTGCATCGGCACAGTCTCCTCTGCATCCTGCTCATGTGGCCGAAGATTGATGGCGGCCTGATTCCTGGGCAGCCAATTCTAGTATCTCAAGAAATAATCCACTACATTGACAGATGAGCCGAATGTGACACGCCGCACACACACACACACACACACACATACGCACACACACACACACTCAAAGGCCCGGCGGCGGCAGCGCACTCGTCCTACCTGCCAACGCAGAGAGCACAAGTACTCGCTGCCAAGTACGCCGCCACATAAACCAGGCCACAATGTGACACCCGCACAGCGTTGGACTCCATCACGAGTCAGTAAAAGTAGCACCAAATTTATTCCGCCTTTGCTCTGGCGCCAGGAGTTACCGTAGATTTGGTGTCTTCCATCGTTAAAATGAAATAAAGTGCTCCCTCATGCGTTGTCCACTCACTGTAGCACAGGACTGCCAATAACTTTGCCTTGTACTGCGTTTATTTACCCCTTGTTCGGCTGACTCACGCACACGCGGCCGCCCCGTTCATAACGTGTCAATACCCAGAGCTGCAGTCTGAATATAACCACACTGGGGCACTTGCTTTGTTTCATTATCAGCGTGACAGGGCAGTTTAAGAGAGTCTCCGATAGAACAGCCTGATTTCCTGTTCCAGGTGCGGCTATAAAACCGACTCTTCTCGCCTGTTACTCTTTGACTGCCGGCTGTGGCCAACGTTTGTTTTTTTTTTCTTCTTCTTCTCTCAGCCGCGGTGACGAGGAAGCTGCAGTCACCTGCTGATTTTACATGTACAGGAAAAATGCACAGCCATGACGCCGGAATAAATGGGTTACGGAATAACTGAAAAGGCCAGTGCACTCGTGGCGCTGTTAACATTTTCGTCCTTCGATTTGAAACGGCTCGTAAAGTGTAATGGCGGATGATTGGGAGGCATTTTAATGAGCTCATTGTTCAACAGGCCATAAAGCTCCATCAGTGGAGGAAAGTCTCTGAGGTGGAAGAAAACAAGTCATTCCTCGAAAAGACGGTCAAACGAAATGATAAATGGAAAAAAGAGTGATACGTGTCCGGAGGTGCTATGGGATCACAACCTGTCCAAATACTGTAGTGGAGAAATTCCGATGTGTGTACCTATTAACACTCCTGTAGATCTGAGGGTCGTATTTTCCTGAAGAGGGGAAAATCCAAACAGAAAAAAAAAATCGGGCTTTGGCTGGAATCCATATATACACACTGTAATTACACAGATGGGAACATGTGCTCTTTTTATATATATATATATATATATATATATATACAGTCATCTCCAGAGAGGCAATCTTGTACTTTGCTTCTCCTGCAGCCTCGGTGGAAAATAGTAAATTATGAAAGGCAGATCTGTCCATACTATCCACAGGAAGAGCGGCGCGCTAGTTCTGTTTCTGCCAGTAAATCAGCTTTATTTCCATCCCCATTAAACTGTGGGGACTAATTAGTGTGAGAATTGATGGTGAAAGAATATTCAATTAAAATTACAGTCACTTTAATGGATTACGCCGTAATCATTTTTTCGTAAAGTGGATGAAAAGGAATTGTTTGATGTGGTTGGCAGCATGCTTGTGTCAACAATACGAGCCCCATGCACCCACCGTGAGGTTCCAGTTTCTATGCTTGACGCCAAAATACTCTCGTTGGACCAACGCGGTCGGAGCTAAATTAAAACTGTATGGTGATGGAAATCATGCATTTCATATGACACAAATTTAATTGGAAGCGTTCCTTTTGTATATACAGTATATATATGTATGATGTGGACAAATCCGGCCTTTTTGCCGACAGAGGAAGTCAAATCCTATAATCTACCTCCACATGGGATTATAATTGCTTTGAAAACTGTGAGCTTAGTCTAGAGAGCTCATCAGCGCCATGCGATCTCTCTCTCTCGCTCTCTCTCCCTCCCTCCCTCTCTCTCTCTTTCTCTCTCTCTCTCTCTCACACACAGCATGTCCTTCGAGGTAATGAAAGCAACCTTTCTAAAAAAACTAGGCAATAACTGGCCGCGATCATTCAGGTGCCGAGCAGCACTCACGCCTGTCCTCCATCCTCTCCCCCCCCTCCATCTCCTCGTCTCTATCGGCCTCTCAGACGATTTGTCATGGATCAGATGAGACAATTTGTCATGGATTAGTGCACTTAAATGTCTGTGTGATAGTGGAAGCAGTCACTGGAAAAGCTTCGGAATCCCATTACATTGCGTTTTATGGCCGGCGAGAGGGGAGGGTGGAGTGGAGAGGGTTGGATTGGCACTTTTCTTCGCCATGTGTACAGTGCCTCCACTTTTTTTTTTTTTTTTTTTAAAACTCCACCCATAATCAGATATTCACCTGGTGCCCCGCTCCGCCGAGAAGCTGCACTGGAGGTTCTATATATTCTCACTGCGTTCACCGCCTGCCGCATATGTTTGTGTTTAATTGACTGTTCACTAAGACCTGTCACCTTAGTTACCACGGCTACGCCTGCCAAGCGGCGCCGCTTTCTCACGGCACATTAACAGTTTACGGTGAAAACAGCGGGCCATATTGCACTGGAAGATTCTCGCAGTAATTATTTTTCAAAAAGGGTCTTTGACTTCGGAGTTAAACAAAACAGGCTTTTGTATCTCCGACTGTCTATCTTGGATATTTCTTCCCACTCAACGACGACGTCGGCTAAAGGAAGTCATTATGAGCTAATGACATCATTTAAACTCCAAATAGGCAATTGCAAGAGATATTTAGGATTTAGCTACAGACACGCTCCATGCGCCGGGAATTATTTCTGTGGACGGAGAACTTGTTCAACAAGCAGACTTGCGTAATTTTGCTTTAAACTAAAAAGAGGCGGCTGTCCAAAGATACAGTAAAACCTCATTGACGTGGATTGATCGTGCCGCTAGGTTACAGTTGCTAAGCAGTGGTTTAGTGAATTAAAGAGGTCGCTGGAGCCGAATGTAGCAACGAGTCAGAAATCACATCTGTTTTGTTTGTTTCGCACACTATCTTGACAAACGCGTTCCCCTTCACTTGCGGCACTAACGCCGGCCCATTAGTGTTTATTTGGCCGGTGGCCTTTTTCTCGTCCCCCAGCCTTAAAGTGAACGCACTCTGCAGGCAGCGAGGTTGGAGGCAGATTGGATCCTACTTCAGGCTGATCTCAGATAAGTATTTCAAGAGTGCACGGGCGCTATTTTACAACAGAAGCCTTGTATACATTGTTTTTTGTTTTTTTTTCAGTAAACTGGAGAGAGTGACGATAGACGCACCAGTTGCATTCCAGCATTCCCTTGACAGGCGGGCTGGAGTCGTCCTTTATTTGCAGAATGTGGTTTATTATATTTTCCGCATGCTCTCCCTGTGCATGGGGAGCCTCTGGTGTCCTCCCACGCTCCAAAGACATGAATGCAATTGTTGACTCTTAATTGCCAGTAATTGCGCATGTTGCGTGAATGGTTGTTGGTCTTCATATGTTTGCCATCTTACCGATATGTAATGGCGAACATATCCAGGAAGAAATCTACCTCATGCCTATGGTTAAGCTCCACTTATATCGCAGCCCACGTAGACAAACAAAGCCACGGAAACATAATGTATCATAGATTGTTACTCATAGAATATCTTAGGCATTTCCTCCATCACATCTCGGCCCCTGAGGCCCTTGAGCTGCACCGGGGTGAAATGGCTTGCTTATGTTATCGGGGCCAAGAGACGCTGCCAGATAATTGTGATGCAGCGGAGCTACCTCGTGGCATCATTTAAAACCACTGCGGGGGACAAATGTGACTCATTGAGCGTTCCGTTCGCTGAGGACTCCGTTTTCCCCCAGCAACTCATTTACCCAGTGGCAGTCAAATTAGGTTGACTTAATCATACCACTCATTTACTTTGTGAACATTAGTTGTTGTCAGTGAACTCACAGTTGACAGAATCCAAATAAATATATTTTACCCATCTTTCCATATTTTCTCCCCGGACATGTTAAAATAGATACACAAAACTGTTGATTATGAATTTCTGCCTTTTTTTGCATATGATTGGAATTGATCAATTCCTCGTTCATATTTTGTCGTTTTCATGAAATATCCATTTTTGAATATCTGCATGTCTAAAGTGGAAATGTTAAGTATAGTTGCATTAACATACGCACTTCTGGGCCAACATTTTTTTTTCACGGCTTCTTCATCATCTTACACACCTCACTTACATACATTCATAAAGTGTGTGAAAACCATTACATCTTTGCACCCTTTTTGCTTCAGTTGGGTTTTCACACTCCTAATAATGTGAAATTGGAGATGCACGTATTCAATTTGTTGCCAAGGTGACTTCCTTTCTCAGTTCGGCCCAGTGAATCATTCATCCCAGCCTTGACAGGGTCCAAAAATGGATTATGGGGTTTGGAATTATGGAAACAAAAATCCCCACGCTTAAATATGTCCGCAGCTGTCAGGGGAATGATTGAAAGTCTGTCTAAGTTTTCCTCCCAGGGTGCTCTGTCAGCATTAGCTGAGCTCTATTTGTCTTGTCTGATGTGTCTGGATGAATCTATACGGCGACTCTGCCGAGGCAGCACTGTATTGTCCTATCACGGCTGTATCGGACAGCGGGCGCTAGAATATTGCAAGTTAGGTTGAGATGTCACCGTTAAGGCTTCATCCTTGCCACGCAGAATCTGGCATGCAAAATGGACACGGCCAAACGGCCGAATAAATAGGAGAGGATTTTAATCCGTATTAGACGTTTTCACACTTTTGTATTCAATGTGCCACTCACTGACACGGCGAGAATGGTGACAGACTGTTGGAAATGTGGGAGGACAATTAGTAGCCACTGGGTCTGCAATGTATCTTCATTTGCCACAGTATCTCCAGCACACGTCAGGCTTGGTGAGCGCGGCTCGATGCCCCTCGTACCTGGGCGCTCTGAGCCCGTTGTCCAGGAGATTGGGAGAGTGAAGGATGAGGTGGCACCTGCATGTGTCGGTCTGCAGCCTAATGACCCCGAGGAGCTCTCGCTCTCTCAAACTACCCCCCCCCCCCCCCCCCCCCCCCCCCCCCCCCCCCCCCCCCCCCCCCGTCCTCACTTTCATGCTCTTTGTCTCCGTCGTTCTGCCGACATCTCGTCTGCCTATTAGCCCCGTAACTCGTCTGCCTCGGGCTTCGTCCCGATCCTGTTCCTCTCACCCACAAACTCTTCTGAGTTTCCTCAGTGGCCTTGCCAAAAAAAAAGAAAAAAAAGACATGTTTGACTTCAATTATCTTGGGGAAACTGAGCAAAGTTGGCAGTGGGTATTTGCAAGGAAATATTATATAGATTCTCAGATAGCCCCGGCATGGCTATGTAGGATTTTTTATTCTGGCTCTCCTCTCTATTCCCAGAGGTGCTAGAGGTGTGAGCTGTATGCTCTTCCAACAAAAAAGACCTTTCTGACCTTCTCCCTGTAAGTTTTGTGAGTTGGAGTAAAATGAGGATTAATGCCGGCTCTCAGGAAACTTGTTCCACCCTCTCCCCGAAGGCATCAATGAAGAATATAAAGATGGCATACAGGTGTACAAAATAAGAGCGTTACTGGAACCGAGTGGAAAGAACGGAATACCTTTCCACATGCCGAAGAAAAAGTGCTGGAACTATACTGATGTATAACTGGATCCCTCATCTCGACTTTTTTTTATCATCATAGGCTTTTTTTCCCCCTGTCCTTGTGGAATCCAATCCGCATCCACACCTGTGAGCATAAACTCCTCCGTGAAAGGCAAACAAAAAGATCTCCGTTTCTAATGTTGTGCGCTTTGACTTTTGCAGACCTGTCATTCTCAATTGCGTTGCCAAGAAACAAATTTAAAATAATTTGTTGCAATAATTTCATGCTGTAAAAGTGTGTTCCGTAGGCCAGCTAAATGCTCTGCTGAAGTCATTCAGTATTTTTCCCCTATTGATGGCCCAGCTTCTTGTATATGTATGAGACTTGGTGCAAGTGCATAATGAAAAAAAGTGAGTCAGCCCGCACTTGTCAGGATCAAGGGCTTTAGTTTCGCTCTCAGCGAGATGCAAAGCAGCAGTGTGATGTTTTGGATGTAGAGAGAGAGAGAGAGAGAGAGAGAGAGAGGGGGAGAGAGAGAGAGGCACCTCTGGCTCAATTACTCTATATTAGCTTTTACCATTACGTTCCACTTCTCCCCGATCACAGAGCTGGGATCCCATCTCGACAACCCCGCCCCTCCTGTCGCAGGCGCAATCACAGCGCCAGTCTTTGATTGAAACATGAATGAAATACACCTACAATACAAGTGTTTTGTGATGCAATTTTTTGGGACGAACACACGTCAACCAGAGAGAGATGACACGAGCTGGTATCAGCCCGTGTCACCAGCGTTATTCATTCTGTTATGTCACTCTCCATCGTCTGTCTGATTGTGCGATGGGTGTACACACATGCTATCAGCGTGATATTCAGCGCTGGTTTCTGGCTCCCGGAGTTTGTTGGGCTGTGGAGGAATCGTGTGCAAGCTGTCAGGGCAGACACGCCAGGCCGGGTCTCTGTGCAGCAACATGTTGCTCTGGTGATGTTTTTACAATTTTGGATGATTCACATGAGAGGGCAGACGGGTAGCATTGTAGTTTTTTTTTTCCTCGCTTGCTCTTCAGCAAATAGGAAATGTCACCCACAGCGGCAGCTGAGGCAGGCTGAAGGGGGGGCACGTATTCAAAGAGCTATGAATATTTGTTCCACTGGTATACTGTAGTTTTTTTTTCACTCTATGCTGGAGGGGTATGGGAATAAATGCTAAGAAGTGGGGTGGTAAAATAATGTTTAACCAGTGAAAAGGAAAAGAGAAAAATGTGACGAAAGTCCGGCTTGAACCATATCAGCCTACTCTGACACAATGTGATATCCGTCAACATTTAAAGAGCCGTAGCTTGGTTGAAAGCCACAAAACGATCTGGCCACGAGGCAAGGCTGACACGAACTATAAATACAGGGGGTAGACCAATCAGCAGCTGCACAGAATTAGGGCGGGGCAAACAATCCCAATGGCGGGAAAGTAGACAAGGGGAGGAAGTGCTAACCAGACACGGAAGTGTAGGCGTGGCCATAACATTACAACAGGAAGTGACAAGACTTGACCTAAAATAAAGATAAACTTAACACATTTTGACGTCACACAACAACCTTATCTTTTTTTAAAGTCTGCGTTAGATAAGTTTTCGCACAGCTTTTACTCAGACGTCCATTCTTTTGTTGCTTTTTCGAACGCCATCGTCCAGGGTAATACCCAATTTACTTCTGTTTACGCCAAGTTTATTTCACCGCGCGCTCTTATCTATCGCTGCGTCGATATTCTTACGGACTCATCTGCGGGTGCTTTGCAGGACAACCTTTACAATGTCAAATCAATCTTGAAATGAACTGCTGTTCCGGCTCAAATAAAGATAAAGGGAGGTGGGAAAAGGGCTTACGGCCGCATGTTTGAGAAGGCTTATTGCTTTTGGAGAATGTGCCGTTCCATGAGAGACTCTGAGCACAGTGTACCTCAATCACAAACAATGTCAACATTCGGCGCCGAGTTTTGGCCTCTTCTGACCCCGAACACCGGCACCAGGCTGGGCTCTGATTTCTATTCTCTGTTGTTTGAGAAGGTATTTTTTAATTGTTTTTATTGAGACCATATTTTTCTTTAATAATTTTTTTTTTGCTTTCAAAGTTTAACGTTGTTGGCGGTTGGGATCTGCAGCAGAGGTCTAGTCTGAATATAACCGGCTCTACATTGATTTTTGACTTTCTATCTTTGATTAGGGCCTATAATGTTATCTGGAATTATTGTGGTCTGATAAGGCCTGAATTGTTATTAACTAACATTGCCAAAAAAAAGGAGAGTGCGATAAATATAATTAGGGGATTACATTTAATCTGAATTCTGCAGGTCAACAGAAAATGAATCAGCAATTATTAATTAATGGTTTCCACAGTTTTTCAAGCGATTCGACCCTGGTCCCTGGCAAAGTGATTGACTATATTTCTCCCGATCCGCTGACGCTTTATTGACAAAATGATGAATGGATTGCTCAGGAAAGTATTTCACAGCATTAATTGATGAGGAAATGAATCATAGATCGCGGCCTCCATTGATCTGCTCATTTAATCTTCTACTAAGTTGCATGCCCTTGTCACCCTTTGACACATTGACCTGTTCGGCAAGATGATTGTTGGAAAAAAGTGCCAAACATCATCTCGCTGGCTATTCAGCAGTTTGTCTCGTAAACGTTTCACCTGCCACCGACAGAACGGGGTGATGACACCTGGAATTAACCTGAGCACCACTTCAGCTGAGGGGAGAGGAACGCTCTATGGATGTGCCGCATAATATATCATCCGACAGCAGTCCTGGAGACGAGGAGGCCTCTTTCTCACCCTCTTGACAGAGGTGCTAATGTTAGCGGTGCCGGGTGATATTGGATGGCAAATACGAGCCCCTCGTAAGGTCTTACAGGCTCTCGTGAACACGCCGTCTCATCCAGGGCTGAATTGGATGAGGAAGGCTGCCGTACATATGGCATCGCGGTGATAAAAACACAGCCTCGTATATTCCTCTTCACGAGCGAGAGGGGATTACGCCGTCTTAAAATAGCGCTGCGGCTCTCGTAGTGCACATGTTGGTCCTACAAATCAATATGAAAAGCCTCAATTGTAACTTTAACTCTGATAATAATGAAAGTATCACTCAAAATTGGAAGTGATGTAAAACCTGAAAGCTAATGACTCACTAATCCGGGTATTAGCGTATTTTAAGCCAGGAAGAGTGCCGCTGCCTGTGCTGGTGACTGCATATGGGAGGCGTGAGGTGGTTTTCTGTGGATGTGTGGATTGTTATTCTCAATTTGCTGCGCTGGGTTGAAACGAGACAATTCGGGCCGATCAATCTCACATCGCCTTGCCCGGTCGCCCCTGTCCATCATCTTGTCCCCGGTCACAACCCCAGCAAGTCGCTTGCTGCCACCTCGCAAACATGTTCCTCTGTATAATTGCATGTCCGGCAGGGATTCCCCCCTTTTGTTTTGTGTTGAAAAAAGGGGGTGGTAAGAAGCAAATGAGCTTACGCCTATGCGTAAGAACAAGACGGAATGTTTCCGAGCGGGCCAACCAGCTCGCTGCGGTGATGAAGCTGAAGCCGGGCCAGACGGATGGTACCATTAGATCAGGGAGATGCTGTGATAGTGGGCCAGGAACCAAGAGAGGCTCTTATTATGTCGTCATGAGGCGGGCAGTGAAAAACTTTGACCTTTTTAAAAACGTACCCTCCCTCTAAACTAGTGCCCCACTGATGTGTTGGCTGATGTGTTGCATGGGGTCTATCCTAAGCTTTAAAGGGTAATGAATTATTTTCCAGCTCTGTAAAAATCTATTAGTGACCTAAATCAACGATAAAATAGCTACACGTTGTTCTACCCTATTCATTTTATGCCCAAACACTCAACAAAATCTCTGACTCATGTTCCACCACGCAATCCCAGTTCCAGACTCCTGATCTGAACAACATTTTCTGTTGCCCATATTGCCCCGATATTGTCTCTTTTAACATTGTTGGTTTTCACAGTTTTTGTGAGAAATGCGTGTCATGTGGGACGCCGTCCCTCTGACTGTCACTGATCAGTCACTGAAACAACAATTTCCACAGGCAATTCTTCTGCCAAGCCAGAAGCACATACCCAGCTGTTTTTCAACCCATCGCTGCCTAGACGGCAAATTGTGTTTGATGTCAGTTTTCAAGGAGGCCACGGCCACTATGTCATTAACACTGACTTTCGTGATCCCCTGACATCTACTCTTGCATATTCATCAGCTAGACATTTTCGTCAATTTCCCGATCACCGCTGGATGCATTTACCTGGAATTTGGCTCCGATTTTGTGCAAGGCAAATTTTCAGTTCATGAAAACCAGAACAATCAAATGTAAGATATCAGCTAGAATGGCGTTGGGTCGCAAATACAAACTTGGCTCATTATTTTCCCATCTGATGTTGTCCAGCTGCTTTTAAATGTTTGAGGGTTTAACGGGAATACCTGCATGCCGCATTGTTGCGACTTGATCTAACACAGGCAATATGCACAAGTACACGCCGTGCTAATCCTCTCGATGTACAAACACATCTATAAGATATTATAAGATGTAAGATGAAAGGCGACATCTTAAGCGCAGTGCGTTTAATTTCACATTGAACACCAGGGTCGCCTCCCCCTTCCCCCCCTTTTTTTCCTCTCCACTCCTCGTCACGGGGCGGAGGCATTTTCAGAGTCACATCGCTTATCTCGTCACACTTGCAAATCCATTTTTAAAAGGTTAGACATTAATGGCAACAACCCCCTCCTCCCCACCCCACCCCTCCGCCCCCTCTCCCTCCCACTTCTCGGATATGAGATTACACATTTCACCCTGAGCAACAGACAGAAACTAATCCGCCGTCCGCGTGAGATACGAGGCCCACGCTCGCCGCGTGGCTGACGGCTCTGCGGGGCCTGGGTTTGATACTGGGCATTTAACAGGCCACTGTGAGAGTCCGGCTTCGTTCAGGCACTAAAGCACAGACGGAGGCGCCACACACGCCCACACAATGGCTTTTTTGCACCCATCCGTGTGTTTAAATGAAGCAGAAAAAAAACAAAAAACAGACAGAAACGCACAAACACTTCAGCTTCCACACGCAGAGACTCAAAGTAGATTTCCAAGCCTCGCGTTGAGTGTAGCAAATGTTAAATAGCAAGATAAGCACTTGGCCCATCATAGTGAGTGTGATGAGTATCCCATTAGGTGCCCTATGGCTTCCACTTTCTATCCGAATCAGTGGATCCTAAGTGGAGAAATTAATATTTAATGTCTCTGCTGCTGTAGACACTCCTTGGATGATTGCCTCAAACTTGCAGTAGGTTTGACTCTATCAAACCAGGCGTTTGACTCAACTGGATTTCATTTTAAAAGATGTTTTTAAGTAATTCTCCGCACGTAATAAATTCACACTTACTGCCCTTTTTTTTTTTTTTTTTTTCAATGCACACACTTTTTTCAGTGTGCATCCATTTATCCATTCGTCATTATAAGGGATGCAATGGCGAATGTGTTCACTTGTGTGACATGCATGGCGCAGTTGGTCTGCCGTAAAATGCAACCATTAGTTCTGAGAGAGAGACCTAAGTGCCCGCTTTTAATAGCCCCACAATCAGCTCCATTCACAGACGGTTACAGTGGCCATGAAAAAAAACAGGGATCGTGCTGATGGGAAACGTGAGCAATGAATCGGAGTGAAAATATTTACCGCAGGGGCTTTAAACGGGAATTTAATCCAGTTGGCTGTAATCAAGACCTATTCATCAGACACTGTGGAAAACCATATTAGCCGCGGAACCGCCTATTTTTTTTTTTCATCGGCCGCTGAACTACACCACCCTAATAATGGCAGCGCTATCAAACGCAACCTCGGTATTAGAATAGGAGTAATTACTGTTCATTCTGTTCAAATGAAAGACAGAGTGGACTTCCGTTTTAAGTGCCAGAGGGGAATCAACTCGGCATTCGTCATGTCCAGTCTATTAGCATATAGCTTTCTGTGGGCATCATAATTCAATTTCAGTTCTGAAATTTAACATCAAGGAATTTAGCCCTGTTCGTAAATGACCAACGTGCGTTTTGAATCACGGCATGTCTCGAGTTGGGAGAGAGAAAAAAAACAAAAAAAACATACAGAGCTTTAGAAAAACATTGCACATCTTTGTTGGCTCAGGATGTGTTACATAAATCTGTGTGCAGAAAGGCAAGTCACACGGCAGAGTCTGACAATTATTGATTTGGTCATTTTAATCATCCAGCTGTGTTGTTTTAAGATCAAGACAGGAACAAACAAGGCAAAACAGAAAGAAAAACTAAAGTTAACTGAGGCGAGCGCTTGTGGGGTTTTTTTTGTGTCCTTTCTTATCACTTGCTATATTTAAACCGCAGGGCAGCATGTCACAAAAGCGGCACAAGGGTGTCGAGCTCTTCCACATACCGAAGCTCAGATCCCAATCTGCTCACATCACCCAGCCATTCAGTATCACGATGATGAAAGTGTTTTTCCTCGGAAAAAAAAAAATGTCAGCCTATCATAGAATCTGTGTCAGTTGATAGACACGGAGAGTTTGCGTGGCGCTTCTGTTCTGCGGATGGAGTTATAAGCGCCGTGCTACCCTAATAGCAGTATTGCATTTGGGTTCGCGACGCGAGCCAACACAATTCACGGAGCAATAAAGCAGCCCGGGCCTTCTACGCACACCCAGTCCGCTGGTCCAAATCCAATTCATAAGCTCTTAATGGACTGCACAAATTGTCTCCGTAGGATCTTAACTCAAGGAACGAACGGAGCGAGCAGGAGCAGGGCGGAAACATATGGTGCATATATAGCTGTGCGCAGCGTGTAAAGGCAAAGGGCTGTAGAACTGATCATCAACATTTGGTTAACGCAACATGCCACCACAACAAAAGGCAGTGGAAGAATTTGAGATATATATATTGTTTTCGCGACAGAGGTAAATCTAACAATCGGCATCGTGATCCTTCAGTTAAATGAAGCGTATCACACCTTTCTCAAAAAACACGTGATCGCCAACAATGGAAGCTTTGTCCGTCTGAACCGGTGCGATACACGTTTTTTTTTCCCAGACCGCATGAGCCGTGGCTGTGCGGCTGAATGTCACCGCACTCGTCTCCAGCACGTGAGCACCTGCAACTGAAAATGCAGAAGGCACGAGAGTCCGTCACGGGAGGATGTTCAGCCTGCTGCTTCTCTGAGAGCCAGAGATCCTGAAATCGTTTTTGCTGCATTTTAATATGAACACCCACACACACCCACGCACGCACACACAGCTGGCAGGGCTACACAGCAGCAACATAAACAACAACTCTAGTGGTTTGTGGCTCGTTTACTCGAGGGCCGCGACGCGTACCAGACACGGGATTCAGCTCCATCGGGCTTTTCATCCCCTTTTTGTGAGTTTTCCTTCGCGTGTATAATACATGCAGAAAAAAATCAATAAATATTCCTCACAGAAAGTCTGTTTGATATCAAAGCTTTTAACACGAGGCATTCCCTGCTGTTACCTCATTCCAAAAGCCATCGAGCCTTTTGCCTCCGTGCTTTTTGGCTTGCCCGCAGTGTCCAGATGTCGAGTTACTACTCCTCTGGCTTGTTTCACTACAATTGATTACTTAGCACCATTTGGGAAGGAGAGTTACCCAGGTGGTGCGGCGCCTCCACGCGTCTCTTTCGCTTTTCTTTCTGTCTATTACACGGAAAAAAAAAAAAAAAAAAGGAGGAGTGGGAGCGAATGAACCCATCTGCGTCAAAATGACTCACCAGTACTTCTCCAAGGTTGATCACACGACCCCGACGTCCTGGCGAATACACGGCCTCAATCGCGTCGCCCGTTGTTAGACAACGCGGCACCAAAAAAAAACAAACTGTGAGGAAATTCTGACCCTGTTATTAGGCCAAACAACAAAGTTATTTCTTCTTCCAGCTCCTGTTTCATAACAAGTGAAGGATGTGATTTTTTTTATTTTTTCTTCCTGCCTTGATGGAGCTCCACACCTCGCCCTTTTTTTTTTTACACTCCTGCACGCTGACCTTACTTCACACTCCGCCTGGCAAGAACACTTACTTAAACACTTCTCTCCATCCATCCTTACTGCTCTCTGCCTCCTTCAAACCTCACTGTGGGGATCCACTCCTCATGACTTTTTAATATCTCTCACACGTCTCTGTTGTGCATCCATGTTTTCCAGTTTCTACATTTTTTATTATTTTTTTTTAAATCATCTCCCCACATTTGGCCTGCTGATACAGGTGTGTCCTCTCTCTCTCTCTCTTTCTCTCTCTGTCACCTTTTTCTTGCACTTCTCTCTCCATCCCTTATTTTCCTTGTGATAGCATGTTATTTAAATCCTCACCGTGGGAGGAGGCCCCTGGGCAAAGGTGGTGAAAAGGTGTGCGGTGTGAAAAGTGTGCTCGTGGGCGATGAACTCTTTTGAACTCGGCTAATCAAACTCATTATCCTGGAATCACAACTTTTAATTTTAACCCTCTGGTTATATTTCTTGTTCTGTTACCACCCTGTATGAAACTTTCACACGTGCTGCTGTAACACCTCACTCAGCAATACGGGGAGCGTTGCGTAATGTCTGTGTCAATGGTTCAGACCACAGCAAACAAACTTTGTTCAAAGTCACATTGGAAGCCACGGGGGACTCAGTGACAGCCGAAGCTAAAATGTCTTTGTAGATTATTGTGTTTCTTTTTTTTACCCCCTTTTCTTTTGAACACAAGCTGAGATTTTTCTTTTCTATTAAATCGTGTCATTTTCGGGATCAGAGTGGTGAAGCGTGTACAGTACAGTCTATCAGAGGGTTCTCATTTCTCTGGGTCTCTTTGCACTCCTGTGCGGCCTGGATCAAAAGCGCTCCTCAGATCAGAAGGACTCCAGAGCAGGCCTGAACCCACACTGCAAAGGTCACCGTTCACTCCATTATTCATCAGGCTCCCGTGCTAAAGCCAGGGAGTATTAGCAGCGAAAGGAGAGAGAGAGAGAGAGATGGAGAGATTGATTTAGAGGAGCAGCGTCTCCCTTTTTATACCTGTCTTCCCACAGAGACCTCGGTGTCCTCCTTTGAGTTCCAAAAGCCCCCCAGCTCTCTTGTGGATAGGAAACAAAGGAAGAAGGTACAAATGAAATGAGCCAGACCTTTCCTCTTGTGTGTCCTGACCCGCTACCTCAAAGGCCCTCTTGATTTAGCCGTCTCCCACCCACCCAACCCATCCCCCGCCCCCCTATCTCTGCTGAGATAGAAAACCAAAATCAGAAAGTGACACAAAACAGGACCACCTTAAAGTCTGCAGCACGCGGCACCGCCTCGCTCCGAGACCCCTCCACCGCTGGCCAAGATGAGTGAGGTGGCCGACAACACAGGGAATATTTAATCTCCAGTCGCCAGCAGCTGCGGCTGGACACCTAACAATCTCTGTGTCAGCTCACCCCTCCCGGTCAAACCTCGGACCTGTTATTCCCTGTAAAGGACTGAAAAAAGCTGAAAACACAAAGCTGACGATGGGATGAAAAAAAAAAAAAAAAAACTACTGTGAAATCTAAATGCGACCGGGGCCCTTGTTGTACATTCTGTTCGGCTATTGTATTCCCCGCGGAGCTGGGTTTTATTTTTTCATTCTTTCCATGCGGTGGCAAAGGCTCAGCAAAGTTCCCTCCCTCTCCCTCTCTCTCTCCAAACAGTGACCCCGCCGTGTCCGGCCTCCCTGTAGAGTTGTCTGACGTCCTCTCGCGCCGGTGTCAAATGTTTCAGCAAAAGAGCACGAGAGGGGCAGATCCCTAACTGTACGCATATGGCTTTCTTCTCGACACGCACAGGAGACGCGCGCGCACACACCTCCGCCGAACAATGAAATATTCCTGTGATTCCCCATTGTGCCAAAAAAAAAGCTCACTCCCCCACTCAACTTTTTTTCCTTTTTTTTCTTTTTTAATAGAAGCATACAGTATTAGCAGAATTACTGCAGCTCAGCTTCAGCGCTGCAGCAGTCTTGCTAGTGTGTCAAGCCCAGAGGGGTTTAAGGCTTTGATCTAACACAATACCCAGTGTGAGAAGGCATGCATGCACAAACACACACACTCATGCACTTTTAGGCAAATGAGTCACATCCACAGCAAGGGCTTGTACAAACACCTGCAGTCATTAACACACACAAACACAAACATGTGGACAAACAATCGCTCTCTTTCACACACACACACACACACACACACACACACACACACACACACATGTCTTTTGATACAGGCTTTTAGTGTGTGATTAGGAGAGGTGACCCCGCTAAGGTCTGGAGTGATAGGAGGAAGCGGGAGCCTGCTGCTCTTTAGTCATAGGAAACCGATACCCTGTCTGTGGATGGAGGAGTAATTATGCTCGAGGGTCGAGGGGAGAGTGGAGCGAGCACCCTCACAGGGTTCATTTCATATTCTCCACCATGTCACCCCCACAGACAGCAATTAAATTTGAAACGAGAGGAAAAAAAAAAACAACTCCAGAGGGATTTTAAGTGTGTATTTATCGAATGTGTGTGCGTGAGGCTATAACCATATGTGTATTTACATTATGCTGCAGGGTGCGGCTGTGCATGAATTCATCCAGTGCCGCATAAATGTGGCCAAGGCTGCTGCGGCGGCGCATGCACACTCACCAGCGTGCACATGCCTGTTTACCGAATCCGTTCCAACACTTGTTGGTGGTCTAAGGGTTATGAAATATTAAAGCCCCCTGTCTCTTAATGATTCATAAATTGCATTTCGATACCCACCACTCTGCTACTCCTCACTACGTTCCACTCTCTATAATTGGACCGTCGGCTTGGTCAAAAAAAGAGGGAACGAGAGAGAGAGGAGCATGAGAGGAAAATCTTGGTTTTCACCACCCATTTCAGCAATGTGCACGCATGTGCTGGCAGAACATAATCTCACTAAATGCTATTCATGAACTAATGCTCTCCCAGGGAATGTGTTTTTAGCATTCATACCAACATTGACACTCTCTGTTTATTTGGCCGGGAAAACGGCAGCGCCCTGCCAGTGACACCTTACAAAATATCCGCTTTAGCAGACAGGGAACGAGGCAATGCGTTATTTGCCGTAATAGACCCTCCATTGTCAGGGGGATTTTTTTCTTTTCTTTCCCCTTTTCCTTCCCCCCCCCTCCCCCCCTCACATTAAGATGTGGCGAAGGCCTGGCCCTAATGTGCGCTAATCTAAAAGAAACAGATTCACATTGTGTTTGTTTTATTTATTTATTACCCAGCATCGATTGGAGCTGCGAAATCACCACTCGGGAGTAAATGAAAAGAAAATAAGCTTCTCACTCTATAGTCTCTTTATCTGCCGCTGCTCCAGGACTTCACCCTGCCCTCTCTCTGATCCAATAACACTTCATAAGCTGGGGACATTTATATGAGGATAGGAGAAAATCTACAGCGGGAAGACAATGGCTGCTTTAAATGCTCTGTCTCATCACCATACTACTGTGGTGAATGGCTACACACACACACACACACACATCAAGAATCTAAAACTATTGCTCGGGAAAACGGACGAGTGGGACTTGCACCCCTCGCACACAAGGACACACGCAAAATATCACACGGGTTCAGTCGCCCTCAGTTTAACTCCATTTTTAACCATCCATCATTTATACAGGAGAATGTAAGCGGATCTTACCCATGGATATGTCAATCGAAGACACACAATAGCCTTCATCTAATGGTGATTTTTTTTTTTTTTTTCGGAAAAAGGAGAACAACGGAACAATCAGCGTAAAGATTTAGCAAGAAGCGCTCAATAAACCTCGGCCGAGTGGCTTCTCAATCACCCGCCGAGTCCCGGCCTCCCACTACCGCAAAGGTCAGTTCCTCAGAGGATCTATCAAAAATGGCCCTGGAGATCTGTGGGGGTGACAGGAGCCTCTTATTTCCCCCTGCCGTGGCTCACGCTGACCAGCGACTAATGAAGATTGATCCAGTGTGTTTTTGGCTTATACAAAATCCAAGAGCTCATAAATCCAGTGATGTTACACATATGGACAGAGACAAAGGAACAGAGAGACGGACACAAAAAAAAATGGAAGAAGCTGTTGGGTTGCTGTTCTTCTCCTCCTTTCGTCGAAGTACTTTTCTTAGATACCATAGAGTCATATGGGTCAGAGGCCACAACTAGGATGCATGACTAGGGTTTGAAGTGGAGCTAAATTTCACACACACACACACACACACACACACACAAATCCGGGAAGAAAATATTGACCTGGTTTGGCATGCGGACATGACGGCTTCACACCAAATTAGCATACCCCCAGTCTGTCAGAGCGAGCAGCCTCCCCAATGCTCAGTGATTTTATAATAATGTCACGAAACCCACGCGGGACGATAATAATCAGAACTGTTGGGCACATAGCGTACGGTGCGTTTAACACGCAGCCCATTTTCCTCTGGGCTTGTATTGTTTTGTTTACGAATGATTGTCTTTTCAAATTTATTTCATTAGAATTATTTTTAATGAGGCAAACAACAGCATCTGGCAAAGGGAGAAATTGCATTTTATCGCTGGGACAAAAGTCAAGATTGGCTGGCCACCAGCATTTTGCAACACAGTCATATTTTTATTATCTGTCCTTATGTAAGCTGTGCTGAATATGGCTTTTTTTTTTTTTTTTTTTCACTGCCACAACTCAAAAAACGACTCTCTTCACAATGCAATACGTTTTATTCCTTTTTTTTTACGTTTTTTTTTCTTGGCACCCAGAAACACACGCACCTCGGCGCTCTCTGTCTCGGGTGGGCGCCCCGGATCACTTTGCCAACATTTCCCATCATTTTCCTCCCAAAATGAGACACCACGGTACGTTTTAAAGGGAAGCCGCCGTCTCCCTCCATCTGAATCGAAGCGATGTGTTGGAGCCAGAAGCGACCCCGTCCCCTCCGTCCTCCGCCCACTCGGGAGTGGATGTTGTGATGGGTGGAGACGGGCACTCGGGGCCCCCGGGCCCTTCCACATCTGGAGCCTGCCACTACCGCTCTGTCGCAGTGGGCTCGTGAGCCGCTGTGATGACCACCACGGGCTACACTCCCCCCACCCTCTGTCACTGCCATCTCGTCCGGGTGGGTGGAGGCTCACCTTTGCCAGCTGACACCGATGCTCAGCCAGTTTTAGGGCCGATTCGAACAATGTTCGGCGGGTCCGTGCGCCAGGCGAGATTGGTGGTGGACCGAATTTGTCGTGTTCTCGCGTTTGCCACATTTCTGCTCCGCATGGAGCGAGCATTGTCTTGTTATTTACTCGCCTCTGGGGTTTTTCCAACGTGAGCCACTCCATAGACTGTAAATTCCTCCCCTACTGTTCCTGTTGCCACCTCCCACCTCCACCCGTGTCAATATGTCATATTTATGGGATGCGCCGTATGGCGTATAACAGCAAGAGCTCCCCTTTGATTAGATTGTCGTCTCACGGTAATGCAGTTTGACGCCATGTATTGAGAGGTATTGCAAGAGGATCTCCATCACCAAACACTCAGTCTGGGCAGATATTTAGCTCCATGTTTCAGACAGCAGAGGAGAGCGAGAGAGAGAAAGAAAGAGGGATGGGGGGGGGCAGCAGAGATGGAATGAGAGGTAAGGAGCGTAAACCTAATAGTGAGGGATGGTTGCGTCACGCGGCGCTACCGAGAGAGACAGCCCTCCATCTCACTTATCTCCTGTTTGCTCAATTTCCTCCGAGTGCGACGCTGCACCTGGGGTCCGGCCGCGGGCCCCCCGGCGCTCCCCGGCGGCAGCCCCCGCAGGATAATAGCCAATCCCACTCTTCCCCGCTGCCAGATCAGACAGGGCCAAAAGACCTTGTGCTTTGTTTAAGATTTCCAATGAACAAACCCGTGTCCCTGTGGCAACAAGCCATTACCACAACCAGACAGACCTGTATCAGACTCCTTTTTGTTCATCTAATAGCACAGAGGGCGAGAAAAAACGAAAAAAGCTCTTTGGTCTCCGAAAGAGGTCAAGGCAACTAAAGGCCGCCATTAAGCTATTGTGCGCCACAGGATAATTACACAGAGGATGAATTCTGCTATGATTATCTTGAACTCAATAATTCACAGTGCCACCTCAAATCGGAGCATCGCTTACAGCGTGATTGGCTGTTGAGGCTTTAAATTGTGTGAGCGACATGCCGGCTGATAACAGTGGTGCCAAAGCACTGTACACAGAGTCGCCGAGCTGCCACTAATGCTTTAATGTCCGCCGTGCCATTATCCTCCCACTCAACACTTCGTCTTTGTGTTGAAGGATTCAGAAGCAATTATCGGGCGGCTCGTTCACACATCCGTGTCAATCAGCCTCTCGTCTCCCAGATACATAACTCCCCTTTCAAAATGTGTCGTTATTAAAGCACAACAGCTGCCTTTTATGAGACGTAGTCACGCTTCTCAGCTCCAGCCTGAATTCACACTGCTACAGACCTCTTATTTTTTTGAAAAGGCAGAAAAATTGCCGGTAATTGGACAATTTGTGCGACATTTATATCTGAAAGGGTTGTGAACAACGATTATGATTTGCAAGGATCATTCTCAATGAGTTGTTTTTCCTTTGGACAGGCTCAGCAAACAGGCTTGCATCCTTTTCTTGTATGCAAAAAATAGAGATGCTCAGTGTGCCTGTTGGCGTTCCCTGTGGGATGCCAGGCTCCTACTTCTGATCTGTATCGCACAGTGTCGGCCAGTGTCTCACGCGAAGCCAAAGCAACGGTCCAACGTGGCGTACGGTAACGTCCCGCGGGAGCGCTCTTTCTGGTCAAAGAGGAAAAGAACCGCAGGTGAATCGTTAGGAAACCCAAACCCTTAAGAACCCAAGCACAAATCAATGAGCGGAGCTGCCTGTAATGAGCACGCCGACCAAACTGCCTCCGACTTCCCGATCGCGCCGCTATCAACATTTCAAGTTGATGTGACACTGGGAGAACCACTTGGGCCCTGTCCGTCACGGAGGAGACACACGAGCAGCTCAGGCCCCCTCGCAGATGAAAACAAAGATAAAACCTACATGCGCTCAAACGCGCCAAGTGCACGCACGCATACAGTCGGGCTCCCTATCGCGTGTTATAAGCAACGAGGGCCATCAGGGCTCGTAAGCTGCGAATCCATTTGATGTGAGGAATGAGAACAGAACAACAGGATAATCAGCAACACCCTGACATGCAGCTCCTCTTTCACGGCTCTACAGTGCTTCCACATTTTCTTCCCCTCGCTCTTTTGTTGTCTACAATAAGCCTCACTCCAAAGTAATTCAATCTTAATATGTAGGGTAGTAGTGAGGGGCTTTTAATGTCTCCTGTTTCCGCACTCTAAAAGGCCAGATCATTGCTAACTTACTTAATCTAGCACCTCTGGAAAGGGTGAGAGATTATAGACTTTTTTTTCCCTCTGGTGAAAAAAAAAAACAGACGAGAGGATTGGCCCGTCAGAACTAATGTTCTTAAATGATAGCTTAAACACAGGGACTCTTGGTGGTACAGAGGGTGGCGGGCAGATCCAAGAGATCCGTGAGTAAAATCTGAATCAGAGACACACGACGAGGGAGAGAGAGAGAGAGCCATAAGAGCGGCAGTGGGAAACTCAGCCAGCCGTTTAACACACAAACTCCTCTTAGCGGTAACCGGGATGGTTCACCACACGCTGTCCTCTCGGTAAACCATCATCACTGATGGGACTAACCCACAGGGTCGGGTGCGGTGGGCGGCATTTCAACCTCTGATGGTGCGTGTGGGGGTGGATGTGGTTCTTTGAAAAAAAAAAAAAGGCTCTTGTGGAGTCATCGCTGCGGCACTGCCCTTCAGACAGAAGCAGAAGAGAGAGGCTGAAGGCCCCCCCCCCGTCTACTCGGGAGGTGTAAGTTAACTTTTTCCACGACGAAGAGAGGCATTTAACATGGAAGCGCGCCTGCGGAGACATTTGCTGGTTCATTTACTTGCGAGTGGACACGCTGTGCCCTCTCTTGTGTGAGGTGGTGCGTGCGGTTGGTGAGTTGGGGGCGCGAATGTGTGTCTGCTCCGCTACACAAATGCATATTCATGTCATTTTTTTACAACTTCTTTTGCCAACCTTTTTTTTTTTTTTTTTCGAACCAACGCATTCGTCCTTTGTAGCTGCAGCGTTCCAGCGCACCACCCCGGCCTCCTGAACGTTCTTGTTCTCATTCAGTCGGCGTTACCCCGCGCGTCTGCGCCTCCCAGCTCATTAAATGCGTCGGTTTCTTTTGCCTCACGAGCACCGCTATCTAAGAGATGTGCAAACACACAAATTATGTCTCATCTCCATGTGATTACATCAAATTATTGTCACTTTAAAGTCATTGCATTTGATCGCCCGCTTCTTCGCTCTCAAACCGTAATCTATGCGAACCCCCCCCCCTCCTCCCGGAAACTGTCATCCCGCTTTTACTTCTGGAAGACAAGTGCTTTGACGTAGTGTTATATACGATTACACGTAATTGGCGTTGGCTCGTGAAGACCTCCCCCTCTCCAGAGCAGCCTGATGATAACTTGTGAGGATATGTATGTTTTCCAATGCCCTGCCACTGTGCCTGAATGCCACGGTTTATTAGTCAGCCTAGTAGTCACACTGACAATCCTCCCACTCCAACACCCATAGACAACCCGTTGAATATTCAGACAAGGATACTATGAGTTTCCTGATTCCATTACGCCAAGACAAGTACCGTCTGAGACGAGGAGGCTGTTACGCAATTTGGTTTTAGAATGATTGTGCAGGGTGAATGATAAGAGAGAAATATCAATGGAATTTATGGTGAAAGGGAAAAATGCAGTTTGAAAGAAATGAAATCCTGAGTAACGATAGAGTGACTCAGACTCTCTAACGTCAAAACCTTATCTGATCAAGACAACTTGCCGTGTGTCAAAGAGCCAATCATAAAAACAGATGTGATATGCCTTTGTAACTCCTACTACAGCTGAGAGTAGGAGAGAGTGAAGCGTCTGTGTTTGTTAAAAAAAAAGGCTTTATTAGACAACCAGGCCTTGGAAGTGTAATGAGGTAGCTACCTGGAAAAAAAAAAAAAAAAAAAAAAAGATCCCGATGATGCCAACGTTTTCAAAGCCAACGCCAGCTTCAAAGCAAAGGACCCCCCAAGAAAGGAAATTATTCATTCATTATTTTTTATTTACTGACTATTCACCGGAATAAACAAATTCTTTTTTTAAGCACCCACCGCAACCTCCTAACTATGCTCCACGGAGTAAACAACGGGTGGTTTTAGTCCTCCACTCTCCATCCAATCTTTGCGTTTCCTTCCTTTTACTGTGCTTGCTGCTCACTGAAAAAAATAAAATAAAATGCGCTGCTGCTTGCCATTATACAGCTTATTTATAAGGATACGGGGGAGGGGGTTGAAGTATTGGTGAAAAAGAAATAAATAAGTGTAAAGGATGAGTGGAACCCAATCTCAGCATCATCGTAAGAAATGGTCGATCACAGAAATATTTCTAATTTGTAGGACTTCGGAGTTTAGCCATAAAATCAGTTTCGACTGTCGGAATGTTCTCCAACCCTATCGGGGCATCGATGTGACAGTAGCAAACTTCTCACCGAGCAAATAATTATCATTATTTATTGTAATTATTATTGAAATGTCAACACGATTCATTGGTTTTAAACTTGTACTTTTCAAATGCCATCGGTGTCAGGAAATGGCACAAAAGAACAATATATATAAACTCTCACAAAAAGAACAACAACCTCCGGATTAGGCATCAGTGAAGCACTAAATTAATCTGTGTCTTCCGAGGTGAGGCAAACCGCCTCCTGACTCGGCAATCAGCAAAGTTAAGTGAAGTCTTTTGACTCCATCAGCCCTCTCTCTCTCTCTCTCTCTCTCTCAGCGCAGATTTCCAATTCTGTTTGAAGTTTTCCGCCGCACCAAGTCATGTGCAGCAAGCAGCGGGCGAGTGGAGATTAACAGGACACGTACACAATACAGACATCACCGCTCCCATTCAGACGAGGGGAAGGATTTTCACAAATTACGCTGCACGTTGGCGGGGGGAACTCCTGACGTTTTCGCAGCACGATTAAACGATCTGCCGCGCGTGGAAATCGCAGGAGTGATATATGGGGAATATCCACATGCCTCCACAAATGTATAATCTGAGAGGCAGCGGGGATTTGGCACGACTGCGATCGGCTCTCGCTGCAGCGGCAGACGCGGCGGGATGAATCGCTCTTTGTCGACAATTCACACATGATGGATGAAGTTTTTGGACGCCTCGGGGAGAGAGAGAGAGAGAGAGAGAGAGGGCTGCTATTGTACATAATCCTTGCCCCCCCATCAACCTCCCGCATTATGCACAAACAAAAATCTGTTCTTCAAACATTACTGCGCGGCGGCCACTGTTGTTATTCAACATCAGTGGTGCTCTCACACTGCTGGAAATAAAACCTCCTCTGACAGCCGTGCCCTCGATGCCTAGCACTTAATTATCACGTTTTTTTTTCCCCAGTTTCATTTTTGTCTACCATCTGATTTCGGCAGCGATGAATGTCTTAGAAAAGTGAGCAAACACTTCAGCTGATGAATTGCAGAGCAGGGAAAGGTCCAGTGACACACACACACGCGCCCGCACACACGATGCAGGCATATGAAAAGACTCCTTTATTTCCTTGACCCTGGTCATCTTTAGTCGTTCAGCGAGAGTCTCATAATTGTTGCCTTTAGAGGCTGAGGGCCATGCTACGTTTTGCCGTGCTGTAGATTCCTGCACAAAGGTTGATGGTTGCCATGGAGACAGATATCTGGACGATGTAAGTTATGGTTTATCAGAGCACCCCCAGGTTTGTAGCCTAGATACTTGAGGCTCTCAGGGGGGAAAAAACTCCACAGCTTTATCCAAAATCATCCGGTCAGTGAGGATTACATTTAAAATCTGTCAAATTTTGCCTTTGAGACACTTTTTGTCGTATATAGGCTACGTCCCGAGCTACACAACCTGCCCGTGTTGTCGGGGTGTGTATTCTGCTAATCTGGCTGAGATATTCCACTGGTGTGAGGTCACCGCCACGGATAGTAATGGGAGCAAAATGTGTCATGACTTTAAGAGTTTGAGTTGGCTCAGGGGCTGCAACCCGAGTGAACCGAAATCATTACGACCTCCTGGACTTGGCTGCAGAAATAAAGCTCAGTGCTCAGAGCTGAGGGAAAAAAAAGGAGGTCAGGGGCCAAATGGTGGCTGGGGAACGGGTCAGTGATTACAGTAAGAGGCTGGGCCACTCATCGATCCTTTCGGCTCAGGCTGGAGCGGCTGAAGGACTGGAGCGCTCACAGACTCTGAGACAAAAATGGAGCTGATGTAAGGTAACAGGAAGAGGTGAGGGGCGGGGGGGGGGGGGGGGGGGGGGGGGGGGGGGCAAGGAGAGTCCAGGGACACTGAGGAGGAGCATCGACACGCACTATGAGGTCTCTGAGTCTGAGAGTCGGAAGGGCCGTGTCAGCGAGTTGTTGTATAGAGATGAAATGTGTGAAGTGAACCTGAACCGGGCACCCTTCGGGGGAAATGCTCTGGTTCTGGTCGTGTAGTCAACGACTTATATTCACTTTGCTCAGTTTGCTTCTTGAATTATTTGTGCGGCAACATGTCGTAAACCGCTACCTGCTTAATACTCGTGACAAGTCTTTGATTACTTAAAAAAAAAAAAATTGTGATTATCTTGCTCGCGAGCATTTCTTTTGCCTCGTATAGTCCAGTAATCACAGAGAGGAGGCCTTATTGAAGAGCTAATTGCCTATTAGGGGCTCAACTTGTTGCCTCGGATTTTCCCCTCGCCCGGTTTTGACCAAAGGGCAGGAGGAAAAAATATGAGGCCATGTTTTCAAACTTCAGAGAGAAGCTGTCAAGCTGTAATGGAAAATGCCAAGTTGTGCCATGATGTTTTTTTTTTTTAAGAAACCAGAGCAACAGAACATATTTCTAGCAGTAGTACTCTGAGTCACTCCATCATGGCCTGTACTTTTTTTTTTTCTTCTGAAATGCTTACACTTAAATACAACTCATAGTCATATAACCTCCCCCTACAAATACATTGTTCCGGAAATGGTTGAGTTTCAGCGACAATTTTCTTTTGCTTTCTCAAAAGGTCTCAATCTGCAAAACAAACAAACAAACCGTTCATGCCGTCTCCATCATCGACAACAAAGAGGAGATATCAACTTAAGTCATGCGCGCGGTGGACGATCTCATCAAATTGAGCTCTCACTCCCACATCCAGCCCCACTTCTTCCCCTGCGCTATTATTTCCCTCTCCGAGCCTTCTTCCTCCCAGGCCCTGCGCAGCCCTCACAGTCATTTTACCCCCACTGAGTTAACGGGAGGTGGAGGCAATAGGAGTAGGCCTGCACAGTATACTGCAGTTTAATCTCTGTAAACACACACACACACACTGCACCTGTACTTGTGTAAGTTATAATCAAGCTGCTGGAGCGGGAGGGGAGCGATGGGAGGCTGTATTACGCTGATGATGGCCTGAACGGTAATCACTCCCTGATGGTACTAAAGGGGCCCACTCAGGGCACGGCTCATGGCCCTCTTACCTCAGTGTTGGACATGCATTAGGCCCCTTCACACCACAGCTATCATGAGAAAATGAAAGCGGATGTGTGTTGTTGCTTTTACACAACTGCTCTTGGCTCATTTTACACACGGAGAGCTCTGGTGTCACACGAGGACGAGCAAGCGAGTGCTGAAGTTGTAAGTTAGAAAGACCGTGCCTGTCGAGGGATGCTGTTTAAAAAACACGGACACAAAAAAAGGTTTTATCCCAGTGCAGTATCGCAGAAAGCAACGCACGCTTGAGCCAGAGCCACCCCCGAACAGCATGCTCGTGGGGATGCTAAATATAGAAACTATTTTCCATATTTCTTTTCATCAACACAAGGCCAGTGCCCGGCATATCATTTTCACATCATGCAAATTGGCAGCAACCTGAGCCATTTGCGTTGTTCATCTATTCTGGCAGAGACAGCGTCCTCACTCAATGGAACAACTTCACAAAGCTAACTGGAGGCTTCTGCTTGTTTATTTCGACTTCGGCATAATGCGCTGTGGTGGGAACTGAAATGTGTACAAGCGAGAGAATGAAGGGATAGAACAGTGAATTTGGATTTTTCTGATGCTTATTTAGAAAGTGCTACAACTTAAGTCGGAACTGAAATTAAAATATGTCCATTTGCTAAAAAGATATGAAGAGTGCTGCAAACAGATGAATCTTAAAATTACAATTAATATCTCAAAAATGGTTAAAAACAATGATTCAAAAGTAATAAAATATTATAAACCACAAGACTGTTGCTGACCATCACTGTTTTAGGGTGGTGGGTACTCTAACTCTAATAAATGTGTCAATAATTCCTGCACCATCAAAATGACTTATATATTCATTTAGGGGAAAGGAGGAAAACAAAGGCAGTGAAAAGTGTTTGTGTAGGCTGAGGGCTATTGGTGAAATATAAATAAAAAGAGGAATATAAATAAAGTAGTAGCTGATGAAAGTGGTGTGAAAGGGAAGCTAATCCACAAACGAAAAAAGAAAAAAACTTTCAAGATACATTCATACACCTGTGCTGTCACACTCACTCTTCTACAAACCTTTAAAGGGGGAAAATGCAATCAAAGGTGCACTGGCTGTGCAGAGATAAAGAAAATGCATTGTATTGCTTAAAATAAATATAATGTGCTCTTCTTTGGCCCCTGTAGGTTGTTCTGATCCTGGATCATGGGGTGAATAAGGTTAATGAGAGAAGAAAACAATTAATTTACAGAAGACAAAAATTATAAAATGTCAAGTGAATGAATGTACCAATTTGAAATATAATGGCTGCCAATAAGCACTTGGAAAAGTCATCTGTACTTTCCTTTTAGACTTTTTCGTCTCTTTCGCAAGATGGCGACTGCATACTGTACAAAGCCCTTTGCCCAACAACAAAACTGTATTAAGACTCGCATCTTGGACTCTTTCGCTATTCTCTCCTGCAGAACACACTTTTTTTCCCCAGTTTATTGTTTACAAATGCCAAACTCTCAAAAACAGATTTTTTTTTTTTCCCCCAGGAAAGCACATTTTTGACACGGGTAAATTTGCCACAAAAAGTCATACTTTGAGTGCCTGAAATTCCGCCGTGGAGGAGAAGTTGAGTGTGCTCAAGTGGGAGGATAAAAAATGTTTCCGGGAGTATTTTTGCGAGAAAAATGATAAAATGCTGCCCACGGGAAGGAAATATTTAGTTGCATGAGGAGCAGAAATGATTCTGGAACCCAAGCAGTGTTTTATTCCTCGTCGCGTGGTGGCTGTGTGTCTGACATTTAATCCACAGTGATGCGCGTCTCTTTGAAGGCGTCTCGTGTGTTTTCCTTTCTTCGTGACCATCATGGAAAGCAACAGTTCCTTCTCCCCGAGTCTTCACCATTAATCACTCCTGATCACTCATCTAAGAATCTATTTACGGCACCGCCGCTCCAGCGAAGACAACGGAGATGATGCTCTTATTGCAGGGATAGTGGAGACGGGGTGGGGGGGGGGGGGGGGGGGTTGTTTGTGTGTACGTCAAATCAAATTGTTTCTAGGTTTCATCTCGTCGACTCCTTATCTATTCGACTGTTTATCTGCATCTCTGCCAGGGCTGTGTGTGCATGACTCTCTTCTGTGTGTAGGTTTGTGTGCAGAAACTGCCAAAGTGTCAGGGGCTGTGGGGGGAGTGGGGGGGGGGGGGATGTTCAAACCTCCGTCAGCGGGGGGATTGCATGTGAAATACAGATACATGGCTCGACTATTTGCCTATTGCTATGGCTGCTCTGTGGCCAGGAGAGGAGCAGTCTTGGGCTTTGACTTGACAAGGGAGAAACAGAATGATAAATTGTCCCACCAGCTTTCATCCAGCCCATTGCCCCCGAGCTTCTCACCCCCCCCCCCCCCCCATCCCGCAGTAGATACCCCCATCCCGCAGTAGATAGCGTAAGAAACGCACAGATTACAAAGTAATACACAGACCGCGACACAATGAGCAGAGCAGATAAGAGCGAGTCTCCCGCCCGATTGTCTCACCAGCTGCCATATAGAAAGATGGGCAGGAAATGGTAAGGCAAAGGGAGGGTTACATTACTTTTTGAACTTTCTTTTTTTAATGAGCGATTTCAAGCAGCGGAATAGAAAAAAGTTAAGAGACAGTTTAACGAAAATATGTTTAAACAGTTGAGTATGCACGAGCTGAAAATCTGCATGAAATGATGAAATTTGGACAGATTTGTGTGTAGTGGAGTGGAAAATCATCATATAGATCTATATATAGATCACATAGAAAATATATGGAGAAATATATGTGGAATATAAATATATTATATTTCACACTGTGCCAAATGGTGTTATTTTAACAATACATACTAATTAACCTGAAGTCAACTGTGACCTCTGCAGTGTGGTGACAATGGGCAGTTTGGTAATTAAGTCCAGCCAATTAGGGATATAATTATAAGCGGAGGTATGTTGTTTCTTGTTTAAAGCAACACACGTGAAACTTTCAGTCACGTCTTCAGCAGATTTGGTGCATCTCTGTGAAGTGTCGGTGTTGCCTCTGCGCAAACCAAAAAAATGTTTGTCAGTTAAAAAATAGCAGAGAACGGAAAAGCCTCCTGGGTAATTAAAGACCTGGCACATAACGAGAAAGAGAGTTAGGTCTTAGTCTGAAGGTTGGGATGTCTATGCACTAATTAATCTGCAGAGACCATTGACATGGTTGTGGCCAATTGTTGTTCGAGAATCGCTGCATTTTCAGGCAAAGGAAAAATGAACAAACGGCAAATGTCCTGATAGGGTGCCATACTTTTAGAGGAAAGTAGGAATGAATACATTTTATTTATTTATGTTTAATTAGGGGCAGACCTTTGACCTCGCATTGCCAAATCTGTCACCCCACCCACTATCCTCCCACACACAAATACACGCCTCTGTCAAACCACCGTCCACCTCGCGAACGGAAACGTTAAAGATCTACATTTCTGCAGGAGCACTCTGGCTAACATTAATTTCTCATGATGTCAGTCAGCTTTCATCAGCGTTAAACTTTAGCGAGCCCACGAGATAACCATCCAGGACAGACGTGGGAAGACACCGGAGGGCTATGTGAGAAAAATGACTGTCCCCTCCACTCTGCTGCACGGCGAACCACCCCCACCCAACACAAAACTCTGAACTGCACAAAAAAAAATAAAAAAAGTGAAACTTATCCATTTTACTGTAATATCTTCTGCCTGGATGCCCTTCCTTGGCTGCGTGGTCATGTTTCCGAGAAAGCCTTCACTGGCTTTCCAATTACAGTGGAGAGCAAAACAGGAGATGGGGAACAAAAGTGTGTAATTGAAACGCACACTGCCTTTGTGTGTGTGTGTGTGTGTGTGGGTGGGTGGGGGGGTGGATGCATTGGCGTGGGTGTGTGTGTGTGGGCCGCTCGCGCTCCGTGCTACATCTATGCTTTTTCTACTGGTACATACTGTATTAGTCGAAGTATATGGATGCGTTGTTATATAGACGGTGTAAAATCTTACCAGGTTACGCACACAGTGTAGTATGTAAAGATCTGTGTAATGGGTGTAAAAAATGTAGATTTAATCCCTATGTAAGAGGTTTCAGTTTGAAGTAATGACAATAAGCCTTTTATTCTCTGACGCTGAAGAAAGACGTGCGTCTGAATATTCAACAGACCTTCGGTTGGTGTGTCAAAGCGTACGAGCCGGCTGGCATTGTGCAGCAAACCTGCTCAGCTCTCTCTCTCTCTCTCTCTCTCCCGCCTTGGTTCCGCCTTAATCGTTTTTATTCCTGTGCAGATTAACGTGTCGGGGCTACATGGACCCAGATTTTGACTTTGCGCTGCAGCTAGCCAATAGCTGCCGCGGGATCGTAAAAAACATCCTTAACCAATAGAAAAGTAACAGAAGGAGCTTAAGATGCTGTCTGCAGGGTATGGGGGGGGGGGCTTTAGAGGCAGAGTTGTGTTTCCATCCATCATGCATCATAACGTGTCGGGGCTACATGGACCCAGATTTTGACTTTGCGCGGCAGCTAGCCAATAGCTGCCGCGGGATCGTAAAAAACATCCTTAACCAATAGAAAAGTAACAGAAGGAGCTTAAGATGCTGTCTGCAGGGTATGGGGGGGGGGGCTTTAGAGGCAGAGTTGTGTTTCCATCCATCATGCATCACCTTTCCATGATAGCAAAGCTTCCTCTGCCAGCTAGTTTTACATAATGTATAGTGAGCCAAGTGGTCTTGCAGGCATATGGCAACTAAAAGAACAGCCAGCGCCTCTCTTACTAAAAGGCTTCTTTTTTTTTTTGTCCGTCTCACTTATTTTCCTTCTTTTTTTTTTCCCCGACGAGAGGAAGATGCTTTTAATCTGCCTAACACATGCTGGCGCTGCACAAAGAAAGTGTATCAGCGGTTCTGCTAATCCGATTGGCCACGGCCAGACAGGAGCAGAAACATGTCTCTGTGATATCTCACAGAACTTCAAGGCTTTTCTATTTTAGATTTGGTGGAAGGGCATGCTTTCATCTACTCCAGTGGTAGGATTGGTTTATAAAGGCACTTGAATTATATCGGAAATGTTTTCCAAAATGCTCTTACCCCCCCCTAAAATCAGAGGAAAGGAAAGAAGAAAAAAAACATTTAACAGCTTTTGTGTTTTTCAGATGGAGGATTTTGCGATAGCCTCGGTTCACAGTAAAAAAAACAAAACACCAATGGACCATACTGGGAAGAAAAAAAAATGCTGCTGTAAAGAAAAGGCTCACAATATCACTTGGAGTGAAAATGTCACAATGAATGGCTTGTTAAAATGTGGTTCACCGCATATTAATATGCTGTCAACGTGCACTCCCCATAGGGATCTATGTGGACTATCAATATGATGGATTAGTGTTTGCCCACGAGAGGAAAAAAATAATTACTCAGAGCAATAATTACACATGCTGACTTGCACAACATTCAGCCAGCAGATAAGATGTCATCGTCAAAGTGACTGCAGTAAAGAACACACGTCTTCAAGGTCACCGGGGCAACGTTACAGGTCATATTCGGTTAATGCCTTTTTAATCCGGAAATACAGCATGGGATCGGGTAATAAAGTGTACGCGACAAAAAAAAAAATCAACCAGTCATTTTTCCGGTGCTCAAGGACCAAGTGTTACAAGCACAAAATATTCAAATATAGTCATTAGTGCTGGATCTTGCACTAGCTGTGAAGCAGACACTCCGCCACCTGTTGATGAACAGACAGGAGTTGATTTATGCAGGAATCCAGGGCATGTTGCCTTACGCGTTTCTCTTGTCTGCTCGTTTTCATTTTGGCTGACATGCATGCGTGCGTGTTTGTACATATTGCAGGCACTAAGGGCTTGCCGCCTGCAGCTATGCTTTTTATTTATATTCTTAAGGGTCTTTGGAGTCTCCCTGAACTTGCTTCGGAGTGAGCAGGTCCATCAAGCCAGGAGAGGGGGAAAACAACAGTGGCGCAGAGGTCAATTGAGAGTGCCGTGCACATCGGAGGAAACAATGGTTGTTGAATTATTGAGTCTTTCCTGTGCCATCAGCCATTTGTTCTGGGCCTAATGGGTTTCTTCTCTAAAAGCCAGCGTGGGAGAGAAGGGAGGGGGAATTAACTCTGTTCACCCCCCCCCCCCCCACAAAAAAAAAAATGGAACTCTGTTCCCCCCCCCCCCCCCCAACAAAAAAAAATTGGCTTGTTGGAAAAGTGCAAAATTCAAAAACAAACTATTTAATTTTTCGTTTCTGTCTGGATTTATCCCGTCGGTTTAAAACTAAGAGACACATTTTGACTGCATTATTTATTCAAGGGTAGCCGGTGCCTGAACTGAAAAAAAAAAAACAGAATTCCCTCGCCTGTTGTGCGTGAGGATGAGAGGTTGGAGGGAGAGTTGCGTTTTCGCCGCATGCTCGCAGACTGTCCAACCGCCCGGCCGGGTCCGTCTGTCGTCATGGTGAAACCTGTCCGCCGGCCCCTTCGATTCGTCCACACTTCCCTGGGCTGCTAAGATCCAACTCTCACCACACTGTTACCAGTCGATATGAACTCTGCGCACTCTGAACACACACACACACACACACGCACAGCTCAGAAATGTGTCCGCTGACAGGCGTGCGCACATGCTTCGCACCTTCCCCGGGAGCATGCGTGCTCCTGTGGGGTTTTTATTGGGTGAGTTCAGGAATCCGTTCTGTCAGCTGGCAGTCTGGACTCGGCTGGGTGTCTCCTCGGCACAAAAGCAAAGTTAAGGGCCAATAAACAACCGCAGCAGGACGCGGCCAGGTCCAAATCGATAGTGAGGCCGTGCACCCTCCCTCCTGCGCCGGTGGTGGGAGATTTTCCTTAATCACATAAAAAACCTCGCCCATCGTGCACCTCCGCCTCGGCGATACGGACGTGACACGCCGCGGGGCTGTAAATGTCACCTCTGGAAACCGCAGCCCCATTTGAACCCCCCCCTTCCAAAAAAACTACAGCTGTGGTTTCCCAGTGTCTGTTGGGGCGTGATTCGCTGTCAGGTCATTCAAATCAACACATGGCGAGAGCGGCCCCGTTTCTTCTCCTCCACTTATATTAGCTGCTCATCTCAGTCGCCCAACCGGTAATATTTTATCTGGTAGCACGAGACGTTCTCAAATAGCGAGTGTTTGCGGCTTATCGGTGGAATGCCATCCTGCCAGACCTGCGATTCCTCCGCCACTGCAAATGAGTGGAATGGGATGCGTCCTAATATTGTCTGCATGAAGGCTGACTGAGCTCTGAGTGACTCACAGTGAACTCACGTGAACTTGGTTCCCATGGTTACTCTGCTGATAATATTGGAATCAAAACATATTTATCTTCTTTTTTCTTTTGGCACTCTGCGTGTTAAGTCTGAGTTTTCAGCTCTTAAATGTGAAATGTGGTGAGACTAGTGGCACAACGAACCCTCAAACACTTTTGAGGACAAGATTTTAAATAAATAATACAATAACAGTAGCTTTAAATAAAGCATGTGGTTCGTTACACAATCATTCACAAAGTTATCCAGCAACAAGAGGAATGAGGTTTTATAGGCAGGGGGAGAAGGTAAGTATAAAATGAGAAGTTACAAAGTGTGCATTTAGTTTGTAAGGCTATTGATTGATTTCTACTCCAATTTCAGCAATCCAGCAACATGTATTTATTAAATCTTCTCCAAACTTAATTTCCAGGTTATAAACGCCACAATCCAATGAGCCTTTTCCTTTTTAGGCCTTTATTAACTCCCCCTCCCCCCACAGCTTTTAAGTCTCACTCATTAGTCAGATTTACGGTGGTTTGAAATGTAGTCTGCCTGACCATTTCTTTATTCTCTCTCAAGAGGTACATGCACTCAGATATTAGCACTGGATCCACGTGTGTATACATTTATCTACATATATATTTATATATATATATATATATATTATATGCAACCTGTGAGCGGCAATCAGCAGACAAGAAGATTTTAACCAACTCTAGTTGGCTCCCCTTCCAGGAAAGCTGCGACTGGATTCAACGGTCCTATTTGCCCTGATTAGTGTTTCCTGGAGAAGTTTGCCTTTTGCCTGAAACACTAACGTCATAAGCCATCACTGTAATTCTGAATGCTGAATACTGAATGAATAAATAATAGTGTGGTACGTTGACAAACCATAAACATATTTATCAAACATAGTGTTGCCATTAGAGCGTAATGCCTTTTCTCACAATGGATGATTTTCTGCATGTCTTTCCCGAACATTATGTTGATGGAAAGTAGAAAGGCTGAACACAACTATTTGGACAAAGAGCCACAACATGCACACACTACAATTATCTCAAAGTTATGTCTTTCTATTTGATTTTTTTTGCATAATGAGAACTAAGAATTTTTTTTCAGTGTTTTCCTAGTAAACAAATACACGTAAATACACGTCTCCACTTCATTAAAAGCATTTCTGTCAGGGGTTGCTCTGACGTTTCTCTATTCAAAAACACAAATCGAATAAGGTCCCGAAAATAGATTTATATTTTTCATTCACCAATAAATCAGGACAATCAGAGAGCCGATTATTCAGATTGACTCAGCTTCCGGTTAAATACTAGTTTGATTGCTAAACACTTTAAAAGTACGGCAGCAATCTCAAGATCTTAAGCACTCACGGTTGTATAAAATGTGTGATTTAGAGTCATCAAATGGATTATTCCACAGCTCAGTTTACAGAAATTAAATAATTTGTAAAATTTGTAATAATGATAATATACTGCTTCTTAATAGATTGTTGCAGCCTGGTTATGATTAATGATAAATAAACAAGTGTGTTTAATAAGTAATGACAATATTATTGTCTTAAATGGAAGCTCTCTTTCTAAATTGAAATCACAAACTGTTGGAGATGTTTTTAACCAGAACATATTATTCACTGACTACATTTATCAACTTAGGCTGGCTACACAGTAGACAATTTTAGGCCCGATTTTCAATTTTCGCAACTGATTATTTGTCCAAATAATTCTCAATTGTGTGGCGTCAATGCGATTATTGGCCTCAAACGTTTTTTTTTAATGGTTAAGAATGTGAAACGATCTAGTGTGTAGCTAGCCTAAGTCTCTGTGTCAGTGAAAATGTGTGACTTCTGTATAAGGTGCATATAACGTCACAAAAAGCCTCTATTCCTTAATGTATTTCTAGGCAGAATATATTTTTTATACTTTACATACAGTATTTATGGGTGAGAAAATACTTTGTGGGGACTTTTAAGATGGCTCTTCTTAGAACAGAGACAAAAAAAAAAGAAAAAAGAGGAACCTCCCCAGTGCGGGACCTGTTTTACACAGGATTTAACTGAGAAACGTTTCTTTTTCCACGTATCTCAGCAAGACATTAGTGAGAATTTGCCTCGTGCGATGCTTTGGTACGCCGACACAACAGTCAAATGGCTAACTGCTGTTATCGCGGCTTGGGATCCACCAGAGCCCCAACAATTACAAGGGCCCGTGTTCTTCTGAATATGTGTCAAGCGGAATTTGCTCCGACCGGAAGGAAGGAAGGAAGGAGGCGAGTGAGGACAGAAATGCTGCGGGGATTGATGTTGAGCCCGGGAACCCATATTTTTAAGGCAGTGGCTGCCTGGTGGAGCGCTGAGTGCCCACCAGAGAACTATGACGAACGTTGAGCCACAACTAAACACACACGCATGCATTTTTCTGGGACCTCAAGTCTGTAAGAGTACAAACTGCCACGCAGACCGCCCCCTGTACCTCAGAGGGGACATCCACCCATGGTACACCTGGGGGTCGACACACAACACCCGTTTCCACAGCATCGGCACAGGCAGGACACCTTCCGAAGCTCAATCCGAAATCCTTAAAACGTGTGGCAAGCGGCGTCCCTGAAGACGACAGACGGCGGTACTGTACAGCCGACAGGATCCGGGGCAGAGGAAGAAAATAGAGGCTGATATGCATACATCTACCCACACTTGTCTGCGTTGTATGTAAATAAGTTTGGCCTAAGGGTTCGGGCCATTTGGAGGTATGGTGCTCAAAAAAACAGGCCGGAGGATTTTTGGGATTGCTGTTTTTAACGCTCTGACCTTTGAGTGAGTGGAATGCGTGCAGACAGCGGCGCGGAGCCTGATGAATAGCTCGGGTGTTTTCCCAGCTGGGAGAGCAGATGCTGAGAGGAGAAACAGAACATGTTTTTCTATCCTCTTGCACTCCCCCCTTTTTTTTTTCTCTCTCTCTCTCTCTCTC
>JAFBJU010001039.1:916180-981472 GCA_016785305.1 Colistium nudipinnis
GGTGGGGGGGAGGGGGGGGGGGGGGGGGGGGGGGGGGGGGGGGGGGGGGGGGGGGGGGGGGGGGGGGGGGGGGGGGGGGGGCCTTGGTGCTCAGGAGATGACACACTATTAACTCTCTTGGCGTTAATCTTCATGCCTCATGCTAGAGGACTATACACAATCCATTTTAATGCAATTAGCTCTCGCCAGGCAGGATGAGTTATTCAATGGCAGCATAATTGCATCCTCAAGTTTTTACACTGGTTCATTCCAGGGATGTAATTACTTTCATACATGGTTTAACATGTGGTGCCACTGACACATACAGTACGTACACACACACACACACACACACCGAGGTGCTCATGCATACGTACGCACAGTCATACGGAGTTAAGTTGACGTGCCATACATCATGCAATTTCACCTGATTATTTTTCAAAGTAGAAATGAAGAATTGGCCGGGCATCAGGGTTTCATCAAGCGCTGGCTTTGGCGTACGTACATATTCCCGGGCACCCAGACAGAGCCGGCGTGGAGATTGATGGGCGAGCTGGGGATGCGCCACCCTCGGGGGGGGCGTCCTGCAAAGACGTGGAGCTACTTTGTATTAAAAAATCAGGGTGACCAAATCTTCTTATCCTTCTTTTATATTTCAGAGTAAGATAAAGTAGGAAAGGAGAACATCAACACTGTCAGTTCTCTCCCCCATCGGCTGTGTAGCTTTCAATCGCCACACTTTTTGGCTTCAGAGGTTTGCCTCGTGTGAAGTACTCCCAGCAGACTTGGCAAAGCCATCACTAATAAGCTCCCCCCACACACCCAAGTTATTTTTTTTTCCCAAGTTTGATAGTCGCTCGATTGTTTTTTATTATTATTATTTTTTTTTCCAATTTGCCATATCTATATGGAAACATTTCAAGTGAGACTCCGGCACGATTAGTTCAGATTCGAAAGTCGCTCCTCTCTCTCCCTTAAGGATAATAGATTTCAAAACACGAGGACATTGCAAGATGACGACATCTAGATGAAAGCTATTGCAACCATTCCCAAATTCCCAAAGACTGGCTTCTCAACAGCTGATAAATGCTCACCGCTGCTCCTGTTGAAGTGCTAAGTTCCCATTCGCCCTCCCCGCCCTTATCCTACAGCATATTAAGCAGCAGGAAAGAAAGATGGAGGGCTTACGGCGTTGTCCCTGTGAGGGCCAGTGCTTAACCAGTGATGTCTGTGTAAATAAAGGTTGTGTGTAATGGGGAGAGAGTGGAGACATAAGCCCAATGAGTTGCCGCGAGGGAGATACGGTTCCTCTGCCTCAAGTGTATAAATAATGGAGATGAAAGGAAAATCATGTGGAGTGGCCCTGGGCGGCCCACGGGCCCCTGTCACAGCCGGGGGGGGGAGCAAGCCCCATGTCCACCCACATCCCTGGTCCCGAGCCTCCAGTTAAATTTGGCGAGACAGCCATTTACAATGAAGGGGGGGGGGGGGGGGGGGGGGGATCAATTGTTATGCAACCGTTTCACTTTCTACCATACACAAGTGTGGAAAGAAGAGCAAACTTCTTTGCTGCCGTGGTAAAACGTGCGCGGTTTGTTTGGATGTTGGGCAGCCACTTTGAATTCAAAATGTCAAACAATTATGCAGGATGTAAGTGACCAGCAGTTAAGGAAGCACATCTTGAAATTGCTGCCACAGCTTTGGAAATGTTTTTTTTGAAAAATGACGTTTGCAGTCCAAACCCCTGCTGTCAGAGGTCGGGAACCTCTGCGATCCTGTGATTAACTGCGTGACCTTCAGGGTTGCTCCCCCACAGGTTCCCCTGCCATCTGATCCAGCGCTGGCATGTCCACATCCAATGACCCTCCTCCTCCTCCTCCGTCCAGCAAATCGCTGACAATCAGCTTTTTTTATTTCAGGCAAACTCAACATTTTTTTTTCGGCGTCACCAGAGGCCCTCGGCTATACCGAACCCCCCGACCCCTGCAGCTCCGGTGACCTTCACTGCACAGAGTAGAAGCTCTCCGGTTTACAGACAGATGATAGCAGCTGTCACCAGAGCATCTCAGGCACAGGTCACTTCTGATGATGATGGGACGGATTCACAGCCAATACCCGTAAGCATGTGAGCACAAAATGATTGACACCCTACATATCCTATAATCAGACAGGAGCCCTCTAGATAGGGCCTTTTTTTACTGTCAATGGGTTTCTGGTTTCAGTCGAGATCCGACGGCGGGCCGCACAATGAGTACCTGCTCACACGCCCCCCTCCCACGGCGCCTCATTGACTTGACCTCAGGCTGCCTGTGTGATGGAAGTCAAAATATTTGGACTATTCACTTTTAAGGCCACCTTCCTCGCATTATTCTCTTCTCCAGTAGCTGCGAGGATAACTCCGAGGCGGTTTTACCGCTTAGCTGGCTGAACGCACGTAAGTCAGCGTGTGCTAATATGCTTTTGAGCATGAAAATACCTCTCCTGTCTGTGATTTCTTCGGCCGCCGATCCATTTCACACTGAAAATTGGCAGAAAGGGCTCGACACCGGGAGCAACATTTACATGGCCCTTAGTATGGCTCCGAATTGTAACGGTAAGACGTGAAAACAGCCGCGCTCCGCCAGAGCCCGCGCGGCCATTATCATGCTCTCGCCATGCTCCGGCACGTCCCGTGATGCCGACTTCCCGCCAACTCATTTATAAATGATCTGAGAGCATGATACAGTCCCTGGGGGAAAAAAAACAGAGAATCGTGTAGCTGTCCAAGTGAATTCCTCTGACACGTTGCTTTAAAGAGAGCAGACTGGACTTCAGAGTGGAGAGAGCGAGCGTGAGAATTTTCGTTTGGTGTCGAACTCCACTGTTGAACCTCGGGGCTACAGCTGTGGACACATAGGTCCAACTGTGACATCCATTTCATTAACTTTGTGCTGCAATATTTACCATTCTTTTCCAGAACACTGTTAAAAATACATCTTCCGCCGAACGCTTTTTTTCGCACACCAGGCCCGAGGCATGCGAGGCGCTTTTTCTAAAGGAGGGAGAAAATACACTGTGGGGAGTTAACTTTTACCATTTCCTCATAAATCTTTCATTCTGACCGTGTTCATTTTCCACAGCACATGTCTGTATTATGATAATGCTGATAGTGTCAGCCATCTCCGGAGAAAGCGGCTGGAAGGGAAACGTTGCTCCGACTGTCCCAGGGAGCCATGTTGGGAATGTGACTGTAGCCTCTCTTGTAAAACTGCTAACCCACGGCTCCAGCTTTGGCAGCAATATTAATAAACAAGCTGATGCAGGGATTAGCGGATCGACGGTACCAGAATAGAACGGAATGACAAAACGATGAGCACGGAAGTGGAAAAAAAGCCAAGCACCCTGTTTCACTATCTGCGAGCTTTTGGGAATGCTACAACATCTCATTGTTGCAATGAACTTCCTTTAGTTTACAGTTCTTTTTGGTTTTCAAAATGTGACTCATATTTGTCCAGGTCCCAGCCTTCTCTCAGAGCACCTAGAAACACCTCGGAACTAAATGATTTCCAAGTATGACAACAACAAAAAACCTACACTCTAGAGAGAATCCCTTGTGACCAATTTTAAGTTATCAGTGGAACAATTATTATCCCAGCGTACTATCAAAGAAGAGCCCAGAGATGAATGGTAATGTTTGTGTCGTTTCAAGAACTGATGTCAGGCCTTGGCCCGAATAAATCAAAACGCAAGAATTTGTGTTGGTTTGCATTAATTATGCTATATTTTCAGACTCCAACTTTAATGCGTGATGTGCACTTTCAAACAACATTAAAAACGGAATGTCTTCTCTGGAAGAAGGGGGATGCCTTGCCCGTTCCTGCGAATACTCCTCTGTATTGTATATCACTATAGGTGTTATATATCAGCTGACATAAGGGCAATTTAAATTAACAACTAAAGCAATACTGAGCTGTAAAGTATATCCCCACAGCCCTGCAGTCTAAATGGGCCTTGTCTCTACAGCGTATTAGCGGTGGTAAATTCTGGCGTGAACAATGCGGCCTGTCGATGAGCATCTCGCAGCTGAGGCGTCTCTGGCGAGTCCGGTCTGCCCCCAACAGCTCAACTGTTTCAGATTTATTCAGATTTCGAAAGATTTTCAAATGTTGCTCGGTGTTATAAATTGGTCGGTTAAATGTCATTGTGCGAAATGATAATTCTCCTCAGTATGAAATGTATGAGATACAAATGTGTGTCTGTTTATATGTATGTATATATACATATATGTATTTGGGAGTATGTATGTGTACAGCAGCCGAAACTATAAGTAGCCAGTACCTGAACTGCAGTGACAGCTAATTCTCGACCTAAAATTGTGGACCTACGGTTCCATTTCAACCCGCGACACACAGCAGTTCAGGTGCAGTGTTACTGCCTTATTTGTTATAGCGGAGGTAAATAAAGGCCCAGGCCGCTATTTGAGTTTGTGTCCTCGGCGGGCTCTGGATGGTTCATATATGTCAGCAGAGAAGATTGCACCGGCAACAAAGTCTATTTGAGCTTCTTACAATGTCCTGACGGGTCAATAAACATGCTGTGTGTGAGACAAAATTAACACTGCTGACTCATGAGCCACATGGATTCTACAACATGTTGTTGGCCCTCCGTGTGCTGCCAAAGCGCCTCCCACCCAACGAGGTATGAGGTGTACAGGTCCAAAGTTGCCAAACTCTCTCAGAACTTTACGCGTTCCAATTTTGTTTATTGCATCCGACACATTGACTCAAATAGCTGAACAAATGTTGAATAAAACCCTAATATTTCAAAGACCTTGACACGCCCCACTGGTCGTGCCGTTTCAGCCCATTGGTGCACGAGGCAGCGCGGAGCCTGCAATTAAGGTCATTCTAATTTTACGGACGCATCCACAACTTGCATGCTCTGAGATTCCACGTCCACCGTCCAGTGTTCAATTTTTGACAAGACATTGTTACCCCCGGGGTACAGCCAGGCCCATTAACCTTGTCCAATCCTCACGTAGCATCTGCTGCAGGGCACCCTCCATCAAGGCTGACCTTCCACCAGAGGTGCGACAGGCCCTCTGTCACACCTCCGCCTGGCAGCCCGGTGTCGGGGAGGGCAATGGGGAGGGGGACGGGTGTGAGCCGCCGTATCCAGGTGAACTAAGGCGAGTCCTCTCAGCCGCGGGTGCCGCTGGCTGCCAGCCCCCCAGCTGACCGGGCTGACAGATACCTGGCCTGGGCACAAAGCCGAATTAGACATTGGAGAGCGGGCCAGCTGCCGCCTATACCGTGGGTTCCGTTTCTTTTTAGGGGCTCACTGACAACATCTAGCCGTGGTCGTAGGCACGGCCAGGCTGACATATAGGTTGTGTAAACAGTTGCTTTAAATACCCAAGGTGACTTCAAGGTTTTAGCCCGTAGCCCGCTGGTATCTGCAGGGGAGGGGGGGGAGGCGCTAGGCCGTAATGAGCTGCTGTGATTGATCAGAGGCTGTCAGGGCACTCATCAGCTGGATCACGCAGCCCGTAATGCTCAGCAGTCAGCATGGGATCGCTATCTTTGGGCAGCTGTACTGGAACGGGAGCTGCAGAGTGTCCACATTTCTCACTTCATTAGATGCTCACAACAAGAAGATGAGAGAAATACCACATACAGTTAATTTCCTCTCTTTAGCGCTTGCCTATGCTGATTTGTCAAAAGAGTCGGGCTGTGTGCTACGTTGCTCCGTGTGGCATGGCATAGCTCTGCATTTTCGGGCACATGTTTTTCATAGATGCCTGATTTGGCGAATTGCTTGGAGCCAAAGATACGATTTTTGCTTTGTCTACTCTATGCTACCTCCTTTAGTTTTTGCACCAGTTTACTTTTCCCCCTGTTGTTTTCAAACCCATTGTGTGTGTGTTTCTCAGGAGCCTTTGTACATGGGCACACTAAGATTCCCTCTAAACGGACTGCTGGTCTCTGTTGGTCGGAGATGGAGTGGCCATTATTCAGGACCCTGGCTGTCTCCCCAGCTTGCCCAGTCACCCATTCCCCCGTGACAATGGAGCTGGGCAGCGGCGGAGGCTCAGGGAGGCGGATATGACAGGGAGCAGGCGGCTGTGAATATGGATGCGCTTGCTGCTGGAGGCTGGGGGGGGCACCGAGGCCTGGATCCAGGGCCCTTTGCTTCCCTGTCGGCGGGGTGGCAGAGCAGACCGACTGCTTATGCTGAGCTCCCCCCCGCTCAAGAGCCCAGTGGAGACGTGACCGGACAGATAAATAAATGTGGTCACCACCCACTTTAAAACAGTTTTAAAAAATAATCTGTCTTTGTGTAAGAATGTTGCACCCACAGATGAAATTAAAATCCTGGGCGGCCACACCGAATATTTCGATGAAACATTTTCACAAATGACTATCCTCAAATTTTAAATATATGCACCACTTTGGAACCGGTTGTGTTAATGAAAAGATTTGCGGCTGATGATGTGGAATTGGCCGGAGCCAAAATTACTGCAACGGGTTTCTCACCGCGCTGGCTTTGGTTACAGTCTGTGGATAGTGTTATTACAGAGCTCTTTTCAGCATAAAGCTGGGATCTGTTGCTTGTTCCCACAAATCCAACTAGCAATTACCGGCACAAGTGAATGGCTCGCTAAGGGACACGGGTGGGGTCCCTCCTTGAATGGGCTCAGGTCACCGGGATTCTGTGGGGGCATCCATGGGTTTACTAAAGGGTTTTGTTGTCTTCTTTTTCGGTATGATGCTTTTTTATCCTGAAAGTTAATTGAATCTGTTGACCCTAGAAATAGTCTTTTTTTTTTATTTGTTCCCCCATTCAAGAAAAGAAACATATTAGACTCTCTGCAGATAAAATGCGATAACGAGTGATATCATAAAAGGATTTAGCTATAAAGTGACAGGTGCCTTGCTGTTAACACTTTGGTTTGCTTAATTGTTTTGTCATATTGGGAAATATTCCAATTCCTTTTTTAACCCATCGTCCTTCGTACGTTCCGTACAAAACCCCAACTATAACTGTATAAGTACAGCTGGTGGACATGTGAGGGAACACAGGGTTTCCCTGAATTATGCTCCACTCCTCACCACCATCAATCAGTGCGTCTATGTGACAGCAGGAAATCACATCATATTACTGGCCCTGCACTAATGTCGTTAGCGGATATTGTTCTGAGGCGAAACGCGCACTTGCCCGATGTGATTAGGCTCTATGATGAATTTGCCCTGTTGTTCGGAGACCGTTAACCGGCTAGAATGATTGACCTGAACCAGCGGCCTTCTGGGCATTTATTGACGTACCCCGAGTGTTATCCCTTTAATGACTGCACCCTGATCATTGCCAGCTTCACGGCTTGAGGGGTAGCCAAGTTGGACTAAATGGAGTTTTAGAGGTTTGTGGTTCGTAACGAATGTTACTGGCCACTGTGTCCACGTGTGGTTTGGCAGTAGGTTACCGCAGCCGGAGTGTGTCTGTCCCGGGTGGCTGTTTGTGTTAGTGAGTGTTTTTGATGACTGTAAGGGCTTTCAGATAAGTAAAGGAGGGCCAAATGCCTGCAGGGCTCAGTTTTTGTATATCAGAGGTTGTTAGGTCCCTCTTGGGTTGAGACTCTGCAGTTTGGGGTAAGACAGAGTGGAGAAGATACACCAGAGGTCCTCGTGGTTTATTTTCAGCAGCCTCCAGAGGAACAAGAAAAGGGGAGAGGGGTCAAGGGGGTCGAGAACTACGCAGATTTATTAATTTTTTTACTGGAAACCATCCTTTCCCTCTCACCCCTTCCTGCACTATATCCTGCCGTATACGATGATGTGTTTGTGTGTCTGTGTACACGCTCTGCCAATAGCCTATGCCCTGTGTAGGAAGAAGTGTATTCAATCAATGGGTTATCTGTGCACTCGAGCAGTCCCAAGAGTCAGACCCATACCTGTTAAATTGACTCCCCCCGGCCAGTCTGGCCAGACACTGGGAAACGGGGAGAAAAATACTGAACAGTAAATACACAAGATGGCCAGCAAGCATATCACCCACTACCTTATGGCGGATGGGATGCGTGGTAAAAAAATATATTTAGCCTATAAACAAGGGAAGGTATCTTCCACTTATCGTAGTTATTTTACTTTGGGGAACAAAACCTTGTTGCATGTTCCCTAGTTCTCTCTTGCTCTCTCTCCTTATGTCCAATCCTTTTTCAGCCGTTATATAAAAGCAAATATGCTGAACTGAAAATTAAACACCGAAATCAAAAGGTCACCGGTTTCTGACACAAGCTTTTGTACTACTACTACTTGAAAGTATTTGCGCTGTTTGGCCATATTTTGGACGTCCCACTGCAGTCCACTACTGGTTGGGATCCAGAAGGGAGAGTTCATTAAATCTGCGTTGGAATATTTCAGTCCATGCGCCATCTGCACACATTAAATGTGTTATATAGTGACACATTCTTCAGAGTTGTAATTGTCATCTGTAATCTGTCTCATATTAATGTTAGGAATAATAATGATTCATCTTTCACCCCTTCTGATTCTAAAATGTAAACAGCTCGCTTAAGGTTGTTTACCGCAAGATACTATTTGATTTTCGTTTCCTTTAATGCAATGGCAAGGTTCTGCTACAGGAAACACAAAAAGCTTTCTGTGCTTTTGATTTTTAAATGTGAGTCTACTTGTATGCATGAAAAATGAAGGACGCGCAAGAAGAAAGGAGAGGAAATGTACTTATTGTTAGGTGACATGTATTCTCAAAGAAACAGTATAGTACAATATTTTGGAAATTATGTGAAGCCTTCCTGGCGGGGCTTATAAAAACAACAAATACTCTACTGTCTACCTAGATGACAAGACAAAAGCTGAAGTGTGCGTGAGCGCGGTACAGAGCATCAGAGGAACAGGCCCCGGCTTTAGTTCCTCTATTATTACACCATATCCTTTTGAATCCGTCGTCACTTTCTGAAATCTCCGGCAACAAAGGGGAACTCTCAACTTTTTGCAAGAGTCAGCAAAGCTGGCGCTTATGTCCTTTTCATCATTTTGCACATACCATTTCGGATGCAGATGTAACACAAAGTCTTTAACTATTTAAAGCTTTCAAAGTTCGGCAAAAACTGCACACATGCCTATGATAGCTGAGCCATGACCCGGTTAGTGGCTTGCGAACCTTTCTGTGAAGACTATGTGGTCCTCCATCCCTTGCAATAAACACACACAATGTGTCAGGGAGAGAAGGAAAACTGTTTTGCCACCCAAAAGAAACAAGCACACAGGACACGCACGTTTCAACATTGTGCTACTGTGTAATAGAGGCAATCGCGCCGTACTATGCATAAACATTAAGCTTAAAATGTGCCCACAATGTGCGCCGTGAGCCGTGCACTCACCACAAAATGACAACGTGAAAAAAAAACTGAATGCGCGGCGGCACGGTGCAGAAACAAATGACTATTTATCACTCTTGGGGTTTTAAATGTGCATTAGCACACGCTGTCCAACTCCATACCAAGGTCGTGATTGTAAAAATCATTGAATATGACATGCGTTATATAATCATAAACACAGGACACACATGATGAATGTATGCAGACCTAATGAGGTTATTCAATTACAATGTATCATGAATAATGTCATTTCTTTTACATCCCACGTTCCATTTTTTTTTTTTTACATTTTTTTCATCACTGCTTTCAATTGTTGCACAAACAGCCGGAAGATTACGGCTACTAACAATGTCGGGGTCGGAAAAATCCATGAATACTTAATACGGGTCTGGTAAAAAATGATGTGAAGGTGATGTAAGCCAATGTAAGCTATTAAGGAGAAAAAGCTTAACCCGGAGCACTTTCCCTTTGCCCCCATTCACCTGTTGGGTCCTATTCTTATGAATCCTCTTTGTGCCAACGTATAAACTGGTGAGCGTGCGCTTAAACATGCGCTTCTTTGTGTCTCCGACGCTTTTGGCTGAGAACGAACCCACACTGTGGAGATGAGCTCATTTTGTGATGGAGCAGGACAAGGGGCCCTTTAGTATTCGCTTTGGGTGTCTGCTCCACGCTGATGTCGGCCTTTCAACCGTCGGAATAAAAGAAACGCAGGTCCCCCCGCGCACACAGTGGTCCTGAGCTCCACCGTACTTTCTGCTTACGAGGATCTGAGCCTGAGCGGAGCTGACAATATCACTTCATGACTCACTGTACGTACGCACAGTGGCAATCCTTTGATCCCCATCACTTTGAGTGTGAGACGTGAGACACACACACACACACACACACACCCACACACATACATACATGCACCGGGAGGCATTTGGCCCCCACCGCGGGGGACGCTGATGCACTCAGTAGAGCCAATTAGAGAAGGAAGCATTTAGTGATTCATCCAACATTTGACACATCCCAGTGGATCTCCTCCTTTTTTTTTTTTCCTTTGCTTCTTTCTCTCCTCCCCTCTCTCTCTCCCCCTGTTTCCTTTCCTTCACTCCGTCTGTGTGTGTGTGTGTGTGTGTGTGTACGGCAATGTCTCTTACAGGCAGATCAGGATGAGACTCCTCCGTCCTGTTCAACTCCATTAAGCAGCTAGTGTGCCTGAGTTCACCACAAATCATAATCGGCTCCTGGTGAGGGGGACTATTCCGCAGCGGATGGGACTTGACGCCAAAGAGTCACATTGAGTTTAAAGGAGATATTGCGTGTGTGTGTGTGTGTGCGTGTGCGCGTGCCTGCGTGTGACAGGAGATCTTGAGTATGGATCACTTTTGCAGTCTTGCTGCAGACGTGACATTTGTTGGCACACGTATGAGTGCTTGCCCCCCTCTTTACGCAACGTGTGTGTATGGAGGCGGGACAGGGGCGGGGGGCGGGATCAAAAGTGCAGAGCGAGGTGGGCCGGTGGGACTTACTGACTTACTGTGTGTTTTTTATTTTATTTTTTTTTCACTGTTTTACAAACCCCTCCACCCACTCCAGCTCGCCCCGCGTCGCCTGCACAGTGGCACACAGCGGGACTCGTCAGCCCCGGCTGCAGTAAATGTGATATTGATAAATCTTGGCCTGGATTCAGATGCGACAGGCTGGCGTGTTCACCGCAGCCGTTCCACATGTCTCCCCGAGTCCCCAAGACGGATCTGTTGCTGCGCTGGTTGAGTCAAAACTGTTCCGGGGATCTTATTTTATTTTATTTATTTTTTCCTGGAGGCTCGTCGCAGACTTTTTTGTGTTACAAGAATTGGTGGTTGATCGACAGTGAGAGTAGAAATGCAGTACAAGAAAAAAGGGTTGAAGGTAACACTTAAGCTGGAGAATTGCCATTTTTCATCTGGCAATTAACCTCTTCCTGCCCCCCTTCCTCCCTCTCTGAGGCCATTATTAGCGTGCCTGCGTCTCCCGCTCCTCGGTGCTCTCGGGGAGGCTCTCGCCCAGGCCGGTTCGTATTTACTGTCCTGAATAAATAACTCAGGTATGTGGCTTTCGAAAACAATAAGTGCTGCTGCTTCAAAAAAACAAAAGGGGGCCTGCCTCAATCACAGGCCTCGACAAACCAAGCATGAACCAAAACAAAAAAAAAGAGAGAAGCACCCTTGTCTATGCAATCTTACCCTGGGGGGCGGTGTGGGGGTCACAGGCTCCTCAGAGGAATCCATCCCTACAAACAACATCATTTGCATTTGCAGGGGTTCGCCGCTATCTCGACGGGATTTTATTTTAATTTTTTTTTGCCTTTCGGATGCTTTATCTCTTAAATACACAGAGCGTTGCAGTAATGTGGCCTGATGTCTGCTCTGCTCCGTTGTGTTCTCAGACTCCGCGTCCTCTCCCGGTTGTGTAACCTCATCTCTCAGCCCCCGCTAGTTTTCACAACACATTAGTGCTGAATTATGGGTATGCTTCATGTAATTACTAAAGAAATGCCCGCAGACAAGGCTTTTCCCGAGAGACCCGACTGTTGTTATTGTTATTATTATCATCATCATTAGTGCTATCAGCTTGTCTGCGAAATAAATACCCCGGCTCGCGCTTGTAGGACAGTTGCTGATTAATCCAGCGCGAAATAAGGCACCGCAATTTTTGCCTCGAGAAGAAGAAGAAGGAGCACAAAGCGTTTCTCTTTGCTCCATAACCTCGTCTTTTTCAATCCGTTTTTTTTTTTTTCTCTCTCTCTCTCTAATTATACCAGCAACAAGAGGGGGGAAGCTCCCTGGGATGCTCTGACCACCCGGTGATAGACCTCTGTGGGACACTAACAAGAAAAAAAGTCCCCCCCCTCCCCCGTCTCCGTCGTGTCCCCTGCTGCTGTCACTTACAGTCGGACTCCGCGTATTTGCTTTGATTATATTAAATAGTGCATTTCAATTTTCGGTCCATTGGAGACCCTGTCAGAGTCCTTCGGTCTTTGAATTTCACACCTCCTGCGGCTTCGCTCCCATGCTCACCGTTTTCATGTCCAGTCTACATGGTAATGTGCGATGTGCCGAGGCTCTCAATAAGTGGTGACTGATGGCAGCAGCTCCCCACATTCCTTTCCTCTCATTACTTCCTGGAAAGAGATAAAATAGAGCACATTCTTTGCTCAGTCTCAAACGCATGCAGCGGCGCAGTGGGTTGGCCCCCGAGGAGAGGAAGCCTTATCAAAATTGTTTGGCCTCGAAGCCCAGTGTTTAGCAAAGTGAAGGAAAACAAAAGGTTGTACTGTAAAAAAAAAAAAACGAGAGCTGACACAGCACCATCTAGACCTGTGGGTTAGGGCATTGAAAAGTAATCATTGAAAACACATGCCGTGTGCACCGTGTTCCAGGGAGGTGACACTGGATGCTGGTATTTTTTGGTGATCTTCTTCTTAGCAGTCTTGGATAGCCCCTCGTTTTGTGACTAGTGGGGAGGTAGCGTAACATAAAGTCTCCAAAAACTGCTGGGAAAATATCTGGCCTGAAGTTGACAACGGTGATTTTTTTTTGTTTTCAGGGTTTGCTGGAAACAGCTGTCTGCTAGGAATGAATAATACCCCTTAAAACACCAATCACACCACATACATTGACGTTCCTTAAATGATTATGTGAATTAATTCATGTATGGTCAAAAGAAATGTTAAGTGTGATTTTAAAATGACGGTTGTGAGGAAAAGATCACTTCAGGGCCAGTATGGGGGTGTTATGGGGAGGGATATAATAGTGCTGGAAGAATTGTGTTAAGGTTTAGCTTAAAACTTATAAATATCAATTTTTTTTTATTTTTTTTTTTACCTACAGTCATTAATTCAGATAAATATATATATATATATATATATATATAAACACAAAAAAACACCCACCCTGTGTTGGTGTACAAAGCCTGAATACATACTGTATATAAAAAATCTTAGTCAGCATCGGTGGCCGTGGATATTTTCAGGTTTAACGTGCGGGTTGCGTTGGTGATGCAGACAAATGTCACTTTAGACTGAGGTGTTGGAGTGAGTGTGGCTGTGTACTGAAAGAGGAGGAGAGGCTTTTTGTGCAATTTAGAACAAAAACAAATCTCTCTCTTACTGCAATGAAAAATAAATAGACATAAGCTGTTTTTTTTTTTTTATCTATGCTGGCATAGATGTGGACTGCCTGGCAGTTGAGCACTTTTGGGGAGAGGTGTTAAGTTTGGGGTTTTCAGGGGTAATGAATATTAATATTGATTCATTTCTGTATATCCTGTGGTTGCCTTGTTAGGAGAGAAAGTACAGCCAAGGTCAAAAAGGGGGAGGAAAAAAAAGCCTTTATATTTTGTCTCATGTATTGTACATGTAGGTTTTGGGATAATAACGAGCAGCATTTTGAATTTAACACGTAGAACAGAGGTGAGTGTGCGTAACAGTATCTAGTTTTCCTTCTCCTCTTTGCTCTTTTCACACCCCCCAACTTTTGTTTGTTTTTTTGTTTGTGTAGCGGAGGCATGCGTGTGAGACCTGGCACCGGTGTCTGCTCTCCACGGAAAGAAAGCTGTTTTTACCGGTGCCAGTGACACGCTCATTTTCGTCGCTGAGATAAAGAAAAAAAGAAAAGAAACGTCTTTGAACCTGTGCATCCGCTGCTCACGCTGAGAACAAGAGAAGCTTTCAGCTGAAGTGGAGTATTTAAGAGAGAGAGAGAGAGAGAGAGATTCAGGAGCCATTTCATCTCTCCTTGTGTTGTGCGACCGTCCCACCGCTCAGGCGCAGCGATGCCAACCCGCTCGGAGGAAAAGCGTCCTGCTGGGCGCTCCGTCTTTTGGCTGCCACACTGAGAACATTTTAAGGCAACATTAAACGGCGCATTTTGCATAACGCCAACCTCATTTTTGCATTTTATAAACTCCTCAGCCTTGTACCCAAGTCAAGCCGCGAAGACTTGCCACTCTGCCCTAGCGGAGGTGAAAAGCACATTGTCACACCTGCCTCGCCGCAGTGTTCCCGTTCCACTCACTGCCTTTTGACTTCAATTCAAATTTGGAACATTATAATTAAATTGTAGTCTCACCACTGCGGGTAATTTCCCCCTTTGTGAAAATTGTGTTTTAAATAATGACGCAGAAAAAGAAAAGAGTTGCCTAACTGTGTCATGCCCCGCTTCTTTTTCCGCGCTGTGCGTCAGCGGATTTCTCCAAATTAAAATGTTTATTTGATCCCCATTTGTGTAGGAGGTAAAGCTGCATGCGACTTAAGACCAACCGTTTCTCTCAGTGTGGCTTACGCTCACGTCTGTGCGTGTGCACTAATCGTGGCACTGAGCAACAGTTTCCTCATCCCTGCAACATGACCCCAAAGTCACGACTAAAAAGCTTCACCGACAGGAGACCTTCATTATGCCACAGCCCCGTGAATATCCACCACGCTGGCAAAGTCCATTGTTTAAAAAAAAGAAAAAAAAAAAAACCTCTGCTGAGGTTAGAAGGAGCCCGTCCGCCTGTCTCCGGGAGTCGTCCTTTTTCAAGGTGAGCTCCCCACCGCCATCATAATTGAAAATTAAGCGTTTGCTGCAGTATAATTAAACGGCGACCTCTGAACTCACAGAGACCTCGGACACATATTAAGAGATTCGGCGGCTCGGCTCTGTTGACACAAGCGCACACACGCGCGCACACACACACAGACATGCACGGTCAGACAAGCACATGACGAGGTAACAAACGGCCGCGGCTTCTTAATTATCATGCCAGCGAAGTCATTAAAGCATAGCCTCCTACATCACCTTTTGATTTCCTCCGCCCATAAGTTCAGGGAATGTCTCATTTATTTTTAATTAATTATGAGATTGCACCATAAACTTGGTATTAATGACGAGCAACACAGCTCCTCTGGGCTAATTTGCGGGAGGGTGCGGGGGGCTGTAATACGTGAACTTTGAGTTTTGGTCGAGGAGGAATAAAATCAAATAAGAATTTGTGTTTATGATGAAAAAGGAACAAATATTTGTGGTGCCGTGCGGACAAACTCCACCAAAGATATGCTCACACGCTCTAATTTAGAACGCATGCATAGAAAGCGTGCTCTCGGCGTTATATCATCATTTACTGACCACTCGCCCGTGTCTCGCTTGAAATTATTCTACACTTCAGAATAATGTGAAATAATCGTGTTAATTACACTATTATATATGATCCTAATGAGTCATTCGTTAAAAGTACATTTTCCCAAAGCGGAGGATATTTTCATAAAGGGAACAGGGGAGAAAATCCCAAATACAACAAATGGAATATTCTATTTAGTTTGACCAGTTTAAATCTTTTAACGGAGTTCATTGAAACGTGTGATTTATGATAATGATAGAGGCATTCTTTCATTTTCCTCCCATCTTACACGCAAACGTGAATTCACAGAATTCAAAAAATAACTTGAGCTGTCGGCGGTTCAAATCATACTGATACATGTTAGTGGCTCTATTAATGATGTAGTATTTTCGGGGGTTTTGCGGGTCAGATGCCAAAGGGACTTCGGTCTAGTAATAGCGTCGCTTATCTGGGATCCGCGTAGAACCGTAATGCTTCACACAAACCGGGAGGGGATTGTTTCATGTGATGCTCAGAGCTCAACAGTGGTTTAAATTGATTAGCACGCAGTGTCTCCTACTTTGCCAGAGAGGAGGTCTGCATTTAAAGAAATCACAACAGCTCTTAATCTGGGCCCTGAATGGGGGGGCGGCGGAGCGGAGGGCGATCGATTGCATTAGAATGTGGCTCTTACTCCCACTAACAGCCTCGTTCTGTAATATGAGGCGTGGGGAGAACATGAGCCGCAAAGAGACTCGGTGCATAATTCAAGCCGAAGCTCAGGCGGCGATGTCAGGAAATGTGTTTTGGCCCACGGTCGCTCAGGGACCTCTCGGCAGAACATCTGGCTGCCCCCGCCAGAGGTTGACCGGAATTCTTTTGATATCGACTTTTTTAGGACTTGAATGTTTTTTTTGTTTTTTGTTTTTTTTCTTGCGGCTCAAACTTATTCACTGACTGCACGGGGAATATTTCAATGACTCATTACACTACATTCTGTCTCTCTCACCCCTGTCCAGGGCTGTATAGAGCCGCCTGCGCACCAAAGGGATAAATCACTTCCCGGTCCAGCTTATTACATGAAATGAAGGAATTCATCATGGTGACAGTCGGCCATTGCGAGGCGTTGGCTGTGATTTCTCTGGGAAAAATTGATTGATTCATTAACACTGAGTGAGTGGTGTTTGGGAGGGGGGGGGGCGGGGGGGGCGGTACGCGTTGAAAGAACATGTCTATGGAGATCTTAGCTGGACGTCTGTGTCACCAGCTCAGCTCAGCTGTGTATTCTGTGGCCCAGAGCTAGGAGCCAACAAGCACACAAAAAAAGACCCCTCCCAATGAGACGCACACCTATGGCTCAAATTAGGGTGGAAAAGGTTTGGGGAAAAGGAGTGTTTGTGGGTCATTGTAAAGTTTGCAAAAAGTAAACCTGTAAACGACAATAATCCCAATTCCCAATAAACATCACTTTGGAATCCACAAAAATAAGATTTGACCCTACAAGTTAATAAAGGGAAATAACTGGTGGATGTAAAAAAAAAGTTGACATGAAGGGTAGATTTAGATCAAACTAATTTCCAGGTGTCCTTTTCACAGCCAGATTTGGCTTTAAAAGCTTTTGGAAACTTAAAAAGTGTCTTCTTTCAGGGGTTCTGGCTGGGCTGACCCATTTTCCTGTCCCTGTTTGTCCTCTTGAAGAGGAGCAAATAAATACAGTGGGAAGGATTTTGTTAAACTGTGTCATCTAAGAAGAAGTTTTGGTTCAACTCGTGACAAGGTCAGTGAAATGCCCGGTCTCCAGGAGGAATGGAAAAAGAAGGCGTGTACCTCGTGATGAGTTATGCGAGGAGACGCTTGTTGTGGCTGGCGACCTGTTCCATCTGTCTTTAAATGCGACTGCCTCCTTTCATCTTCAGCTCCAAAAGGAGCTGAAACTAAGGATTCATTTCGGTATCAATGATTCTGTGGATTTCTTATTTTGGAACAATCGATCACTTATACAATTACAGAATTATTCTGGACCAGGACTGTTCCAATGCCAGATTTGCAGTGTAAAGATTGCTGTGGCCAAGATCCTTCCTTGTTCAAGATAAACCCAGACTCATTAAATAAAATAAAATATTGGAAAACAGCTTCTTCCCATTCAAATTTCCCCAGCCGAAATCGATATTACCCAAAATAACAGAAAAATATATATCAGCTTGATTCTTCCCCCCCGTATAGATTCCTCTGTAAGGGATGCTGCGTTGCTGCCACAACCTTGGCGTAAACGATGCGCTCTCACACGGAGCGCCTCTGGGGTTTAAACGAGATGGAGAGGCCAGAGACCAGACGGAAGAATTGGTCACAACGTAAACGCCGTCCCTCCGTCTTATCGGAGCCTCCCAGCCGATGCCAGCGGAGGGGTGTGTAGGCCGGGCGAGGGCGTGTCGAGCTCCGCTCGCGACGTGGAGAATGAGCCGCACTATCCTCCGAAGGCCACACGCCAATTTTGAAGGTGATTAATGAAAAAATCCAAAGAGAGCGGGCGGGTCTGAAGACATTTCCTGCTTTTCTGAGGAGTTGGCATGCGCCTCAGCCCCGGCGACTCTGAGACTGAGAGATAGGAGACTTTTCCGACACATTTAAACCAGCTGCCATTGTTTGCGGCAGTTTACTGTGACAAGATGCCGTTTGGTCGGGAACGTGGGTAATTAATGGAGAGTGTGCCGAGGTAAACACAGGAGTGTCACGCTGCAGTAGCTTCTCGGGATTTACTCTCCTCTCTTTGTGATCACCCATCTGTTGCTGTCCTTGAGAGCCGCACTCTAATTCAATTTGTGTGCGCGACAGACAGCTGGCAAACGTCGTTATTGCATTTCCTTCCATTGAGGGCGCATAGGTGTCGACGGATCGCGGCAATAATGGGAACGTTAATGCACAAATTGCTCGGTGATTGAAATCAATGAAAAAAAATCCACCGAAATGGTGTCAAGCAAATGACAACGAGTAGGATTCCATTAGTTGCCATTTAGGAGCATGTACTTGCGCTCAAGGCCTCTTTTGCATGATTGACTTAATTGCAATAATTACAGCAAGCAAGAGTCATTCTGAATATCTAAACGGCTTGGTGGGTGTACCCACATTTTTTTTATGACCCCCCCCCCCCTTTTTTCACGTGTGCTCTCTGCTGCAGGCATGTGTTGCATCGCAACATATGTTTTTAGGGCCAAGGTGCATTTTTTTAATGCAGCGCTTTGGAAGCCAGTGGCGACCTGAGGTCGGTGACCTGGAGTAATGAGAGCCGGCGTAGCTGCCCTCTTCGATCGCGTCAAAGATCAGCCGGCCCCCGATGCTGCACCTCCTCTCCACGCTCCAAGGTTGGAGACGTGGCATGAGAGTGAGAGCTGAGACATGAGAAGTAAAGGTAGGCCGAGGGGAAAATGAAAGGACATTCTTAGACGAGAGTCTAAGAATGTCTATGAGAGTAAGTATGAGAGTGAAATATGGCGTTGCAGTTTGGCGTTGTGCGTGTGTGTGCGTGTGTGTGCGACACAGAGAGAGAGAGAGAGAGAGAGTTGATGGGTCTCTAACAAGCGGCTTCATCAGAGTGAAGAATGAGCTGCCAACCAGGATCTTTCTTTTGACCTACCTTGGAGAACGGTTGAAGGATGGAAGGATGGATGGATGGATGGATGGATGGATGGATGGATGGCGAAAGCCAGAACAGGGAAAGAAATAGGACGAGCAGCGACTGAAGTGCGGTGTCTTCGTCGCCTGTCGGGCCGGCACGCAATCACTTATCTCGCTCTGATCCCACAGTCACAACTGGGATCAGCCGCAGTACACAGGCAATGAGCAGGAAATAATGGCGCCGATATGATGGACAAAGAGGAGACACACACGGACTGCTGCTCCTGGCACCACGTCGGCCCTATTTCATCCAAAGTTGATGCTCTGTGGGTAAAAAGGCCTTTTTTTTTTTTTTTTTACAGTCCATAGATAAAAAGGTAGATGCAATTACGGTTAACGTGGACCTGAATAGCTTTTTTTTTCTCTTCTGGATAAAATATTCTCTCAGTGTCAACATAATACGTTTTTTTTTTCCCACCCAAATAAATTTCATTTTGCTTTGAAGAGAAATTTTCATGGCCCCCTCTCTCCCTTTCTCTCTCCCTCTCTCCCTCCACCTTCTTCTCTCTCTGCCCCTCGCTCTCGGCGCACGCGCCGCTGTGGCATTAGTATGCGCCGGGAATCCGGTCACACTTTGATGTGCAGCCACACGATTTCACAGTCCGCCCTGGTGGCACAGATCACATTTACAGGTATGTAGAGGCAAGACTGATGAGGAGATTCAAGTTTTCATTTCACCTCCTCTTAACGCCTTCACAGTTGTGGGGCGATATGATGGTACACGCGCCGTGTGTGAACGTGGGGGCTGTTTCTTTTTTATGTTGATACAATCAGTTCATTATTATTTTATTTTTTTCCATCCATTTTTGTATTTATTTTTTTTACCAAAGTTATGAGGGGAAATATTGATTTTATTCTGTGTCTCTCTTTTAAGAGAGAGAGAGAGAGAGAGTGACCTTGAGACTCGGTATGTGCACGGCCTCAAAAGCAGACTCATCATTCTAATCTTTAGGCGTTAATGAACACAAGAGCCTCCGTCATTCATTACCGCTGATGTTTAATCCTGTAGATGGGAGATAGTTTCCGTGACTGAACGATGGCGTATTCCCATTCACGATTGATTGCTCTCTGCGCGGGACTGCACTGGAAGGATGAAGTGATCGCTCTCAGTCAAAAAGTTAAATAAAAAGGAAGAGTAAAAGTGACTTTTCACGGAGCTCCGACCTACAGGAAGTCGATGCGGTGACTTCCAAAACGTTGTGACGCGAAATGATAAAGCCACGTTAATCCAGGGAAAAAATTAAATAAAAAAATGGATTTCGATATTTTCTCTGCCCGGAACACACGCGGCAGAAGAAGCTTTCTCAATAATCACTTACAGAATATACAAGCATCGATTCAAAGAGAACGTTTGTTGTCTGGGTCTCACCCAGAGATGGCGGCGTGTTCGCAATAAACTCGTCAATCATTTTTATAACGAAGCATCTCACTCATTTCTGGGGCGAGGCGATTGGCTTTGCTCCGCTGTGGCCTCAACAATAGAAAACAGATGAGACTGACACTTCTTCCCATGTTTGGGGGCGACCACATCAAGATGTTGTCTCTCTGGCTTAAAAGCTAATCAAGCCGGGCGTAATGATATCGAGTGACTGGACGGTGTGGTTTGATGGATATCGCTGTGAGTAATCGGACGCCAAATTGTGTTCCACTTCTCATATTGTGCCCGATTTTAGAGACGGCGCTCTCTCCGCTCTCCTTTCATTCTCAGCCCCCCCCCATCAAAACCTCCCATCTCACTTATAGCCATTTGTCAAGGCTCCGAGTCCTCCCCAAAGGTAGAGAAGAATAGGTTGAAAAGCCATTTTAGTGCTCTGTGACACAAAAAAAAATAGATTATCTTTGTCCGTGGTCGGTTTTGTGGCCTGTAGTTAATCTGTTGTACATTGTGTACCGGGTCGTATTTTCAGCCGCATCCAAACAGCTCCGCGATAGGACTGAGGAGCCTCTGAACGTATTAGCACTTGCTTTATGATGAGGATAATTAACCTCTGCATCCATTCAGGGCAGAGAGAATTAACTTTAAGGACTCCTCTGCAATCATTCCCAAACTATCTGTGAGAGTAATTGCATTTTATCTCGGGCACTGTACCATGTAAGGAAACTGTTGTGGCCTTTTTTTCCCTCCCCCCAAATGCTAATTTCCAATACATTCCAGGCTTTTTATATGGGAAAAACAACTAGAATGCGCAATATATTATTAAACCACGTCAGTCCAATGAATTGCTTACTTTAAATGGCCACTGTCATTTTGACATTAAACCATCAGCATCTGACTCAAAGTATGTACCATATATGAGATACCTAAAGGAACAGATATGGAAAAGTACTAGGAAAATGTCTGTTAAATATATATATATTTTTTTTAAATTACAAATAGTCATTACCCAGGTGGAATCACCCGGGTGCCCTTTATTTGATTCATCAAAAAAAAAAAAACATAAATCATGTTACTCTTGAGGGTATGAGCATTATCAAATAAGCAGGGTATGACAAAATTTACTCTCACTAAGCTGATCAATTTATATTATATTTTCTCGGTCACGACAGATCCTCGCGCTTCACGACAGTTTTCACCATCCTTTCCTCTTCCTGTCCTTCCCGCCGGTGAGAGCAAGGTCGGCCGCTAAATGTCACGTCTGACGTCGTTATTCTGCATTGTCAAACAGGAGCTAAGTGTTTAGCACATTGATTTCCTCCCCTTTTTTGCTCTTACTTAGATTGATCATCGCTTGGCAGTCACTCTTTGGGAAGGTGATCAATGCTCTGCCCTACACTCATCATCCCACAAACGTGCCATTTAAAAAACAATATCCGTTTTGATGGGGTGCTTAGTGGGAAATACTTTGTCATTCTACATGTCAGGCAGCGACGCTGGGCCTAAAAAGGAAATGTAGGCGCTGGATCATAAAACATGCGCAAAAGCTCGAAGCATATGTGAATAGATCCCGCGCATCTGACGGGTCTGTATCGTTAAGGTAGCAGGACATAACATACCGCCCTTGCTTAAAGGATACTTGATGTTTGTTTTTTTTTTTCATCTAATGCAATGTCTTTACCATAGATGTGGCTATTGTGGCTCTATGGTTGTAGTTGTGTTAACTTTGCATCCTCCATTACGCTGACTTATAGCCATCTGCATCCAGGTCGGCTAGTTTATTGCGAGTTGGACCCCAAATTGTAAGCTCTCACATATGGTATTTTTTATGCAGGTGCGAGCAACCTCTGGTCTGTGGCCCACCTATGGCCAATGAAAACAATTGGAAGCAACAACCCACGGAATCATTCAGAAATAACAACATACTGTGGTTTAAGTCCTTGTGAGTAAATAAAACCCCGACGTAGCTGTTTTACATCTTCACTGACAGGCATTATGACAACTGTCGAGAGCATTTCATGCAGAATGTTGCCTCGTCCCAGATAAATTGAAAAAATATATATTATTTCTCAGTTTTGTGGTGGATCTGATGAAAAAGGACACTCTGATGCAATACTACTGTCTGTAACAAGGTAAAAAAGGGAGGACAAATTCCCTTGAAAAAACTCATCGCTCCTCAGTGGAGTTTAGTTGGCCAATTAGCGGCTTCTTCAAGAAGTTATCAGGGGAATTAGTTATCATAACAAAATCTGTGAAAATGTGGAGCCTTTTCCAAGCCTTTTCTGAGAGGAGGCCCCACAGTGTCAGACTTTGACAACCCCTGGCCTCAAACTATGTGTTTGCACAGCATGTGAGCTGGAGCATTTCTTAAATCCTGTTTGTGCTTCCAAGTGCTCATAATAAAATGCGTAAATAAATAAGAGAGATCATATTTACAGACAAGTTAATGCATGGAGCATGCAAACATGCCTGTGCACAATGATATGTAGTTATAAATGTCTTTTTTTCTTCTCTCTTATGGGGCCCGGTTATTCAAAATCATGCAACTCCATGATTCCTCGGCTTTGGAAAATAGAGGGCAGATTATTTGCACAGCAAAGTGCCCTTTCTCCACACACGGTGCTCTGGGAATTTCTTTGCATGCATGCATGCATCCATAATTTGATGTTAAGTGCCTGCTGATGCATTATGCATGTCAGATAATGCATTGTGTGTAATCCAGGCAGACCTCGCCCGAACCCAGGGCAACATGCCCTTCCGGACGCAGCGGCCCCACTATGGCGTGAGCGCTGGTGGAGGCGGCCACCATGCACCACACCGCCTCCATTGTGACATTCCGCGTCGTGCAATATTCAGCCTAGGCCCAAGACCAGACAGGACTACACCGTGTCGCAATGCACAATCCTATAACTGTGGCGTGCTGTGACAATCGAAGCCAACACACACACCAGCACACACTAGCAAACATGCGAGCACGCCCACGACACACGAGACATTTTCATGACAATGTTTGTAGAAAATCTCTAAAATGTGTGTTCCCTGTAACTCCTGCCTGGAAACCAACTTTGGACGGACAGCAATGTGCAACACTGGCAAAGACACACTACGTTGATGTTTATATACTGTCTCATACATCTCAAAGATTTGCAGAGGCAACCCTAAAATTGTTGGACACAAAATAATACTAATAAAAAGCATCATTTGCAAGCTGAATGCGCGTAAAAAACTGCTTTACCCGTGTTTCCAGTTGTTGTGTTACACGGTTAACCGAATAAATGTTTCAAAAGGAGTTTTTTTTAAGGATTAATCATCACATATGTTGTAAACTCGGTGATGAGCGCGACACCTTCTATTAATTGAGCATGAAACACTGATTGACAGTTTCCTTCCTAGCAAATCGACTAAAATAGCACACCTTCCGATCAAACCAAACAGGTCATTTAATTCATGTCATTTTATATCATTTAGATGAAAGAAAATACGAGGCTGAACAACACAATCTGAAAGGCAACAAAAACCAAAGCCCGCCGCCCCCACCTCCATTCTGCTCGGGGGTTTTTAACCTCTTTCTCCGGCTGCTCCTAGTTGTGCGACACACGAAACACAAATTTCCAAAACAAGCTTGTTGAAAGCCTGAAAATGGAGCTTTATCTGGCTAAGCAATGCTTGTCCTGCTTGTCCTGATGGCACGCCGCTGCCATGTGGCATTTTGTAACTTTACTTTCACCCATTTTCAGAACTTTTTTTCCCCCCATCTTTTCTTTTCTCCGCCTGCTCTCTTTAAAAGAGGTCAGCTGAAACTCACGGCTTATATTCAGGCCACTTTCCAGGGCTCACAGAATCCAATTGTTTTCTCCCTCGACGTATCCCCTTTTTGAAGGTTGCTCCGTGGTCCCATTCACAAAAAAGGCAGTTTGGTGGATTCTAAATGGACAATTTAGTTGCTCATTTCTCTCCGCCCGACTCTCGTTTTGGAGTGAGCGCTGACCTGTGTCATATGGACATGGGATGGAGGCACCTCCGACTGTACCGCAGTAACACAAAACCTGCCGATTCAAAATTCAGTGCTTGTGTTGGATTTTTAAAGACACGAGAGTGTGCGCGCTCACCGCATGAGAGGAGCAAAGTGATAAACAATAAGTGATAAATATAGGTTTTCTCCCTTTATCTAATGAGTCCCGATACCAGCGTGACCACAGTACATTTTATGCAATAGTGGCACTGACTCTGCACGCTATTTTTAGCATCACTCGTCTATCATGGAAATAATATAAGCAGGAATTGAAGACGGCGCAGGCCCATCCTCGGCCCCTAACCGCGGAGACCACATTTACATTGCAATGAAGCCCATCTCCCTACAAAATACAACTGTCATGCTCATAAAAGAGCATCCAGCACAGTTATGCACACACCTGAAAGACCCAATAAGTAGGTTACATTCGGAATATATTTACCATAATCACCCCCCTTTTCCCATTCATCCGTAAGGCAATTCTTAAAACTTTAAAAAAATTATAATAATCCTGCGTTTTCCTTTAACCAACACACTGTCATAAATATGTATATTTAAATCAAAATCACGTGGGGGAAAAAAAAAACGACTTCGATTGACACTTAAGCCATTATGTTAGCCCCGCCCCCTCCCTACTGCAGGCTTTGGGCTCGGCCGCGGGTCTTCTGGTGGCGGTGTGAGTCCGCGACACGGAGAGTTATATGTGCCAGGGCATTACAGAGCTCCTCTTAATCCGGTTTGTCGCGCTGTTCCCTCTGGACTGGAGTAATTTCATGGCGCTGAACTGGTATTGATAGAGCCTTAGCAAATGAGGCACGCAGCAATCGTTAACTTTAATAACCATAAAGATGTGAGCAGTGGAGTCACACGGGCCCATGAGAGGAAAACCCATACAGGTGATTAAGAATCGACCAGGGCAGTACCTCGCATTTCTCATTCGCACTAATGGAATTACCTGTTAAAGATGTCCAGACCATTACCACCAGCGGTGCAATTGCTGCCCTATACTTTTCCTACTCACTAAACTGGAGCCTCCATTTCCATGTCTTTATGCATGAACAAGGCCTGTTAAGAGCAAGGTGCATCCTGAGATCCTTCCTTTTATATATATATATACAGTATATATATATATATATATTCATTTGTTTTTTTTCTGGATTTTTTCTCAAAGCGGATTCTTAATAGGTTTCTCCAAGTTGGACGGGCTGGGGTGGAAGTAGCACTCGGTATTCCCGACGTGTATGGCTAGATTCAGAAGTAAGCCATACCAACAGAGGGGGAAAAAACAACATTGATTTGTGGGACTCCAGTAGAGCTGGGTCAGTGGTTCCTGTCAGTCAGCTTGAGCTCTGGAGTGTCTTGCCCCCCCCCCACACACACACACACACACGCTCCCACTTCTCTTTCCCTCCCTCAGGTTTGTGGTTGCTCCGGGCACTAGTATAGCTGCTACTATGTCCACTTGTTTGGCTACTGCCATTTCTGCCGATGATGCTGCCTTGAAAGAAAAGAGAAACCCCCTCCACGGGGAGGGGGGTCAGGGACAAACCAGCCCGGAGCCTTCTGCGGGCCGGGGAAACGACACGGATCGTTGCAGCAAGGAGCTGATGAGCATTTAATAAATGCTGAATCCACCTCGGCGCCTGATGCATATGAGATTTCAACAAATCATGAGATTGATTTGTCTGTCATCGCTTTAATATTTGCAGAGGCTGTCGCCTGAAAGCTGGAATTCCTTCCACTCCTTTAGATTGTGTTTAGCAGCGAATTTTACAAACTCCTCTGCAGCCTTCTTCCTCGGGGCCGGCTTTTATTATTCACGGGTGAGATTTAGCTCTCTGCGAGAGGGTGACAGAGTGAGAGCCAAAGCGTCTGGAGCTTTAGTGGAATTCAGCATTGCATAAAAAACTTCTAACATGAATGCAAGTTCAAGCTGCAAACCCATTACTAACACCTCTACTCTCAACATACACGCAAAATATATAAATATATATTAATTTATGGCCAATATGACATAATAATAATATATGTGCACTATGCATGCAGACTCTTCTTTTCTTTCACTCGCGCAGCTCCGCAGCTCAACAGGACTCTTGCTCCCTGGCAAGAGCCTCCGAGGCTTCCGTTTGGTATCCACTCAGCGGCGCTTTGTAACGCGTTTAAGCATTGCGCTCAGTAATCGGGGGCGTGTTCATGAAGTTCCAGCTTGATATTTAAGTAATGAAAAGCAACATTTCCTGATGAGCATCATTAAACATATATGCAGTGGGACAGCAGCCACTTTGATGCCTTTTCGCCTCTGGAAACGGATCATTAATATGCTCCTCTCTTCTTCCCCTCAAATCTGAAGAACATAAAAACGAATTGAGACAAAGAGAATGGAGGGTTTTTTCATCCCCGACGTATCTGTCAACGTTTCAATTAGATGCATTTCATGTCCGTGTCAAACTGCGCACCATAAAAGGAAGGGGGCTAGTTTCCATTATGCAGGACTTCACAGGGAGAGACATTGACAGAACCTAACCAACTCCACAAACATGCTGGCGGTTGATAAAACTTAGTGAGGGGTCGAAATTGACATGTGGAACTCGGTGCCAAATACTGTGCTTCACTTTGGAGTGAAACAGGCGCCTGTGAGCGGCTCTATTTGTCGTTCAAAAAGGCAGTGGGAAGACATCCCGCTCTCGAGCTTCTTGGGTAAGAACGGAGTGTCAAATTCCTATTCCGCGGCAACACACAGGTCTACAATTATTGACCAACAGCTGGGACAGTCATTCTCCTCGCCACCCGAGTCTAATTAGACAATTAGGAGCACTAAAAGAGCGAGTAACACGACAAGTGCTGAGGTGGAACTGTGCGGAGAGAGGGACTGCGGTGACAGGAAGTGACTCTCTGGTCAAAAACAAAGCAGCCACTCCGACAGGAAGTGTGAGAGAGAGAGAGAGAGAAATACTTACTGAGAAATACTGTTTAAGTGAGTCCTGCTCTTGGCTGCTTTGCATAAATATTAGCTGTTTACTTTTTTTTTTTTTGTGTCCACGTTGTCATGAGCGCCGGCGTTTATCTCGGTGTCGAAAACAATTCTGGACGCGGTGAGGTCATAAGGCCGACCGGTTGCCAGTCGAGCGCCTTCTTTGTCACACAGTTAATAAAGATAAACTGTCTTAAAGCCGAGGGGGGGGCGGCGGTCTGTGACCGTGACCTTGCGTTTATGAGCGGGAGTAAAGTAGGCGCGCGTCGTGATGACGGTGATCCATCCGGCTGCGCTGATTTTAAACACACCTGCAAGCCAACACCTGTTTATGGCTGGAGCGCCGCGTCGGTGACTCACTGATGGGAGAGTCCACGTCACTCGGCCCAGAGTTTACCCACAAGCCATTGCACCTTCCCAATGAGAAGACAGGTGTTAACAGGCCGTGTTTCAAGATTATCGCCTTTGTTGCTGGATTTACCCACTGCTTATGGCTACTTTTCGTAGAACAGTGTCGGCGACGTTTCCTCAGAAGTGTGAGGTTGTGCGTTTACCAGAAGGCAATTGGACGTGGAAGCTTCTATCTCTGTTTCCGAGGGAGCTTTTTCCACATAAATCACCGCAGTTTTCTATGTGCAGTGGGAGTGTAGTGTGTGTGTGTTTTTTTTTGTATCAATCTGGATTTTAGCAGAGCAGTGCGGCAGCTTGTAAATGACGCGTAAGTAACTGCCGCTTTTACTTAACGGGCCTTCTTTCAGTCACTATTTCTTCTCGGTGTTGTTTTTCGACGACAGGAAGAAGAAGAAAAATAACGCGCTAGCTGCGAGCTCAGTGAGGTTTCATGCTGAAATAGATTATTGACTCTGGATCGATCCAGGAGACTGAAAGAATTATCAGTGTGGGCTTTTTCTCGATGCACCCTTCAACTCCGGTATCTCTGTGGATAGCCTTAAAGCCTCCATGGATAAATAATAAATAAGCTGCGTCCAAATAAGACAGAACACATCTATAACACTAAAGAATGTGTTTATGAGTTGGCAACGTAACTCAACACAACTTTACTTTTGCTCCAGACCAGTCATGTCCAAAATGCAATGCATACAGTCCAAGGAAGAACGTTTCCCCTGAGATGTTGTTATCCAAGAATATATCAAACATATCAATGTCAATATCTCAAATGAGTCACTCACACAATACTCGGCATCGTTCATGTCCCAAACACAGAATATCCGGTCTTATGAACATATTTTTTTCACAAATTCTGTCTCATAAATATGAAAATAGTCTTTATTTACATTTATGCAAAAAGCTCTGCTCTCACACACTTTGTACTCGTGTAAAAAAAATGATCTAGTGTGGAGCGCGGCTTTTTACCCTCGGCCCCCCCCCGCCTCCCTTACTTCCCCTATCAATCTCCTTATTTGACCACTGTTCGTCATTAATAGCTCTTAATTGGCCTTCGGGCTGAGCTGGAAAACAATGAAGCATTGATTTCCTCCAACACAATCACCTCGTCCACTCATTAAATAGCCGCTGTCACCGTGGGCCACCGGGAGAAAAACGAGCAGTCGACAGTCTCATCGAAGCCCTTCACCTCGCCCCACCAAAGGCGGGAGTGCACGGCCCGCCGCTCCATCTTAGCGGGTTGGTTTAACCCCTTCAGCCGCCTGACAGAACCGCATCCATCACAGCCTGCAATCCTGTTGTCGTGTGACTGTACGCACACGCACTATTACCGCTGTGCACTTGGGCAGAAAATGTCCAGAGTGAAAAAAAAACAGCTAAACTAACGCCAGATCTCATTTGCATAAATGCACAACAGGCAAATAAGGACAGCGATAATGGATGGTCATTTACTTCACCCCCGAGCTCCCAGCTACCTGAATCTGATTGTGTCCCGTCCAAGTGGCCATTAGTTGCGTGAGTGGCTGCTGTGATTGGCCCAGCAGAGTCATCCTGAAGCCATTTACACCGCTCTCTCCTCCACATACCAGATGGTTCATCCTGATCACATCTAATGTCCACCTGCCACAGAGCCGACGGCCGAACTTCTGTGTTTATGTACGCCTGTGTGTGTGTGTGAAGGATATCTCCAAATGCTGATGGCAATAATTAAAATAATGATCATAATGACCCAAATCACGATGTTTTCCAAATTAAAGTTCCTAGGTCATTAGTAACTTAAGACTCATGCAGCAAGATTTCATTGTTTTGGTGTTTTACGTTCGAAAGTTTTGTTTCAGAAAGGATGTATTAATCTCAATAAGACTGGTCTGATTAAAAAAAAAATAATCGAATTTATAATTTGATGTGTTCTTTATTGTGCGGACAGCTGCCTGGTAACTGCCACTCTAATTTATATGATTGTAAATGTCAGCACGCTATTTGGAATTTGTGGGACTCCAAATCGTTTTGCAACTTGAGTTGCACTGAAGAACCGAACCAAATGAGGACGATTCACACGAGAATGAATACGATGAGGGCTATGAGGTCGGATTTTTTTTTTTTGTTTGCTGGTCACACCTTTGTTGTGCTAACCCACAAATCGGCCATTGAAGGTAGCTGAGGGGATCCGGCTGGCTTCGGTATTCTGTGACGCAGCGTAAACTCCTGACTTATTCACACTTCAGGCTCGGAGTTGAAAGCAAGTCTGCAGGTCAGGAAGCTATCGGTAAAATATTCAGCAGGCCGACACGTGGTGGGGCCGGGGGGGGGGGCTGTTTTAGCACACTCGGGGGACCGTCCTCACTTTTAGAGTCTGTGTTCTGCCTGTTCCTGCCCAGAAAAAATCTAACAACAAGCGCCGAGAGAGTGACATTAATACTGCACGGCGTCCGGGTCCAGGAGGACTGCACAAATGTTTGCCTTTTAATCCGAGACTCTGCAGCGTCTGCTCTGGCCAGTGCAGACAGTGATGGGAATGGGAGACGAACACTGTTGCCAAACTTGTCCAGGCAGAGCCAGGGTCCCGTAATTCATGACCCGAGCCATTTCAAACATTTGCACAGCCAACTCAGCCAGAGAAACACAAACACACACGCGCGTGCGCGCGCGCCGGTTGTTGTCGTGCAAGTGGAAGCCATCGCATCCTCTCACCACAACAGGATGTCCTCTGCGAAAAAAGTAACCACGGCCAAGCGAAATAAGACGCAAACAAGATGGAAAGTGGCACCTCTCCTCTCCTCTCTCCTCTCTCCATTCTGGGATGAGCTCCAGTTTAATTGTTGGATGCCGGTGTCTGTTGCGGTGGCTGTCAGGGGAAGATAAAGAGTTTTTCCCGGGGCATGAGGAGAGGGGAGAGCGGTGATGGAGGGCCCCTCTCCTGCAGCTCCGCTGGCTGCATTAGCCCCGCGCTTTATAATTGTGTGAAGGGGGCACTTCCTGTGGCTCCCTCATTACTCACGGGCATGGCCGCTGCCTGGCAGCCAGTCGCACCTCGTCCTCCGGCTCTCTTTCTCTCTCGCTCTCTCTCTCTGGGCCGGTCTCACTCATTTCAGGGTGTCCTGAAGTTCCATCTTCCCCCCTCTCCCTCAATCCTCCGTACCATCACCGCCTCTTTTTTCACAAACTCGATATCACCTGCGCTTTGCAGATAACGGTTCCGCGTAATGTACTATACTCTATCGGCCGAATGATTGCCAGCTATCCACTAACAGCCCAGATAAGAGATCCCTCCTTTTAATCATATGGACAACATAAGGACGCTATCAAGGGAGTCGCGAGGGGCACATTAACGAATACTAAGTGCACGTCATCGTCACGGCGGGCTGATTGGTATGGAGGGAGGTCTGCCAGCATTGAGTGAGAGGCAATTAGATGACATAATTGAGATGCTTTGAGGACCGATTTGTTACACGTACCTAAAGTGCCCCTTGGTTGTGTACAGCAGAGTGGGTTTCCATGATGTGACGTGGTCCGGGTTATTTACACATTCTATCACATTGTTTGTTGTCTGCTTTCCATAGATGTGTACAATCCATGTGTAATCTGTAAATTAAAACATGATTTGTCTTAATGGCTTCACTTCCTTTTTGTAGAGGTATGTTTCCTCGGAATCTGAGTCACATGTACTTACGGTGTTCCCTTTGTGTGTGTTTTTTTGTCATTTGGCAGAGGGGGGTACGTGTGAGGTGATTGCCGCCCACCGATGCTGTAACAAGAATCGTATCGAGGAGCGTTCTCAGACAGTCAAATGCTCCTGTTTACCGGGGAAAGTGGCCGGGACGACACGCAACAAGCCCTCCTGTGTGGATGGTGAGGACCACTCGTTTGTTTTGATACCGTACTGCAGCCAACGGTTTATTATCCGGAGCTCCAAGAGGAAAAATGTCCTCGTCTTTTATCTATGATACCAGTTTTACCCAGACCGGTGTTCCTGCCAATTACGAGACATACAAAATATATTCAGAGGCAACATTCAGTGTTGACACAATCAAGTGTGTGACTGAATGCAGTGTGGAGGAACGTAATGTGCAAAAAAAAAAAAAAAAGGGAGTTTTAATATAATCCGCAATGAAGAATTATTTAACAAACTGTCTCGTAGCGACAGGTTTTATTTCTAATATTGATAATCAAATAATGATTTAGTTCTACCATTTTCACTGCATGTTAGATTGAAAGAACAGTTTCCTATTTACCTGTTCCTGGAATGGAAAAGAGTAAATCAAAAAAGAATCAGTGAATCAATATTTGTTTTAACAAAATGATGATCCACAAAAGATCATCTTAATCTTTTAAGTATTCAATTTAAGTACATTAAAGCTCTCTCTGCTGAGTTTATCATATTATTGGCTATGCGAGCATAAGAGTCTTCTTATTGACCCATTCTTATTAACTGCAGCTACCAACATGACATGTGCACTATTGAACGAACAGTACATTACCCAAAGAGTTTACTTAAGTTCCAATTGGAAGTACTATTTGATTTTTTTTTTGATTTTTTTAAGGTAGATAGAGACGTTATGTCATTATCAATTAATTTGTGAATCTGACAAATTATAAATGTGAGCGGTTTATAAAATATGCCGCAAAGTATACAGTAAAATAGTAGTAAAATAGTAAAATATGCATTAATAATGATGCAATAATATATAAATAATCCAAAACATCTAAATTGCACTTTTACTGAAAAAAAAAGTTGACTTTGAAAGAAAGTTGGACGAAAGAGTTGTAGCGGAAATGTAGTATTTATCTTCCAATATTGTTAATTTCACAAATGCAAAAATATGAAAAGCTAAAATATGGAAAACGCGAAACCTTCCAGGGATTCTCATCAAGTTTGAATGAAGTACTGAGTAAAAAAAAAAAACATATCGCTCACATGCTTTGATGAATACCTCCAGCTACAAAAGTACATTCAACCATGCAGAACCCAGTGGTGGCGTGCAGCAATCCATCCGGGCTGCTGAGCACCTGAGAGAGGAACGCGGCACGGATCGCATGGCCCGCGGCAGCTCAGGCTGATGGAAATGAATAACTAATAAACAGGAGTCAGGGAAGCTCCAGGCTAGTGCACCTGAATTACCTGAGCTGAGGAAAACAATCAAGCTGAGGTAGCTCCATGTGAGAAAAATAATAAATAAATATATAAGCTGAAGGGAAATCAGGAGTCTGCAGAGACAGGAGTGCGATGCACCCCCCCCCCCCCCCCCTCACTCCACTGAGCTCATTTCCCCCCCTTCACTCCACTGAGCTCATTTGTTGCTCCTCAGCCTTCATCTTTTCACCTCCACCTTCAGCGGGGATCAAAGTCGTCTCCCCGGCCGCCCTCTCGCCGAGAAATGACACCAGAAAAATATATTCATTATGAGGGACGTTACATGAAAGGCCAGACAGGCCCCCTGCTCAGTGCGCCTCGCAGGGTTGGTTAGTCACAACTGACACACCAGAAGATTCCCGGAATACGAATTAGTTTTGACCCAAGGATGACACAAAAAGAAAAAGAACCATCTCCTGGGTGGATGAAAAATGACCGCGGGACCCTGTGGAACTTTTCGCTGAACACCTGAATCCTGCGTCCTTGGGGGCATTTTGTTAAAAAAAATAAAATAAAAAAAACCTGATGTTGTGTTTGCCCCATGGTTGGAGTCGTCTCCTGAATGAAACATTTACAGGGCTCTGACCTTGAGGTGGAACTTTTTTTTTTCTTTTTAAAGCCGGGCTGTGTTGTCCTTGTGCGGGGAGGCAGGCGCCGTCTCCTCTGCAGTGTGTGTCCACAACGCTCCTGTTATTTCCAATCGCAACCCAAACATTCTGCTGCCTGTGACCAAAAGTTACACCGCAGTCCTCAAGGTGAACGGCATATAACAAAAAAAGAGCTAAAAGGGGGTAAATATTGTAGCCCGATGTTTAATCTGAATCTCAACCAGAGCTAAGGAAATCCAAAGAAGCTGGGAAAGAGCTAAAGGAATCAAAAACTGGATTACACGGGCTGAGGTGTGTATAAGTGGAGGAATGGGTGATGTTGTTAACACTTCACGCTGCCGTGCCTCAGACTCCTGCGGCGGTTGAATCCTCGCTGTTAGCGTATTGATTGAGCGGCAATTAGGGAAGGAGTGGTGAAAAAATGGAAACGACAAGTCACTGAGCAGCAAACCACTGCAGCACACTGAAAGAGTCAAAATAACCGCGTGATGATTATATTTCCTTGAGTTGGTTACAGCATCGGTTATTAAAAGGATTCTGAAGTGAATCAGACTGTTTGTCATTTCATATAACCCTGAAACCTCCACGGAGACAAAGGGCTGAAGGGCGGACGAAAAATGTTATGTGATCATTCATGAGAGTTTGTCTTTAGCTGAATGTGACAGGTGCTGAAAACCCACTATTTAATTATGGGATTTCTTTTTTCATAAGTGTGGAAATAAATTGACATAGACAGGGAGAGGGGGGGGGGGGGGGGCCCCTTCCCCGGGGGGGGGGGGGGGGGGGGGGGGGGGACTCTGTTCCAGGGTTTCAGAATGTCTAGGAAAGCTACAGCTAAAAAGAGTTTGTTTTTGTCATCTGGGCCCCGCAGGCTAGCTATGTGAGGGATTATAGACTTGTGGAGTCGCTGGTGTGGCCCCTTAGCGGTGCACCGGCTTGGCCCAGATGGAGCTCTCTCCCCAGGTCTCTGGGTTATTAATGCTCCGTCCAGATAAGGAACGATGCCGCAGCCCAACTCATCTCGTCTCACCGTCCCCCCCTTGGGGACACCTGCCGCCACTGTAACCATACACAGGTTATGCCCCGCCCCCCCCCGCTGAACAAAAAAGTTAAAACATAAAAAAGAAATATGTGAATAAGCCTAGGCTTCGCCATAACAAACCAGAATCATATCTTCAGAAGACATTTGGTTTGGACACCGCCTGGAGGAATGAGTGCTGCTTTAGATTTGGCCAATTTTGCACCAAAAATGCGTTATATCATTGGTCATCAGCATCAAATAGCAAAATCACAACCACCCAGCAATGATCGGGTCTCACTGTCACCACTGTTCCTCACCTCGTGTACGTGGGGCCACGCGAGGTCATTCCGGTCGCTATTGGTAACTGTTCTGATTGTTATTAATATAATGGGGATGTGACGACAGCTGGCGTGGGGGAAGGGGGTGGGGGGGGGTGGGTTTCTGTCAGATTACCCCCGTGGTGGAAATTGATTATTAGCTTTGACAAGGAGAACTATGTCCCCGTTATGTCAGGGCCAACGAGGCTCTTAGTGAAGAACATTCCTTTTAACAAGTCAAACGCTCGTACGTCTCCAGCCTCGCTGGGCCCATCACACCCGCTCAGATTAGGCGCTCGTCGCCGCACCGCCGCCTTTATCCTAGTGTACGAGATGCGTTAAGCCCTCTGCTACAGTATGGACACAAACACACACACAACGATACAGGCATACATATGCGGTCATTTACGCAACACATGCATGCAGATGCCCCCATACACACACATGCTACCACTCTGTGTTTTGCCTTGTCGGGGCAGATGCCCACTTTGTGCGGATCACTCGTGGGGAATGAACCCTTCTGTCTGGCTGCAGGCGCACACAGCCCAGCGTGACAGGTTGTCATGGTACATTTGAGATGCAACCGGGGGGAGACGTACAATGACTCCACACTCGAAAGGGAGGAGACGAGGAGTGCTGCAGCTCCTCCACATATTGCTGGTCAAACGGACGCACATTATGGATGAAATCCGAGCATGCTAGTTTGGCTGGAATACGATTAGATGCACTGTTGGATAGGGTTTCATTGTAAATGGCCAAATCATTGTTATCGGCAAAGTTTGTTGCCGTATTGGCAAAGCGTGTGTGTTTTGGCGGGTTTTGATTTTGCACAAAGGATTTGATTAACCACTCGACTCGCCTAGATGTTTGCCAAATAAAAGCCCAAAGAGCATCTCATCCAACCTACCATAAAGTCTCTGCCCCACTCACGGCTGTCAAGCGGTCCCCTGGCTTCGTATTTAGTGGGCATGAACCAACACCTGCTGCAGATCCTGCCTGGGGGCTTGGACAGAAGGAGTAGATTACACTTTACAATAGAAAACAATAATTCCTTCTTTTTTTTTTCAAACTGACACACACACCGGATTAGACAATAAGAGAGACTAAAGAAACACAGACATCCTCCTGGGTCAAAAACTACGCGTGTGTCTTTGGAGAAGTTGAAGATAACAATGTGAAGCAGCTTTTTTTTCCTCCTCTTTCTTTGTCCCATCCCACCGAGCTCTCGCAGCACCGGCCATGTGATTACACTCTCAACCTTTGACCCTCAGCTGGAGTTGGAAGGTCTCCTAAGTTTTTGTACCGTTGTTTTCGTTCTTTCTTTTTTTGACCAAATAGCATTTTTACTTTCTTCTCTTGCCCATGGAGTAACAAGTCAGTGTCGAGAGAGAGAGAGAGAGAGAGAGAGTGAGCGAGTGAGAGGCAAACACAGGCTGTGGGGGAGACACATTACTCCTGAGTCATTTTTGTACTGGCTTAAAGAAAAGAAAATAACTACACGACAAAGGAGTCATTGTTTATCCATTCAAGCGTAGGCATGTATACACACACACACACACACACACACAAACAGCAACTCCACAGACTCAAATACAACGTCTCATCGTTAATCAAAGCGCACTCAAGGAAATACTCGAAAACAGTGTGTATGTTGTTGACAAAACAGGCATCGTATTTGTTGTTGTAGTAATTGTGACCCTGATTCTTCCATTCGTGTTGATGCTGGTGTGATTAGAAAACCCAACAGTTTCTGAATGGCTCATCAAACCTCAGCTCACTCTTTCCTAAGGAGGGCCAAGCGTAAATAATATTGATTATTTAGGGCTGACCTTGGGCTCACTGGTCCAACTCTTCGTCCTGTCGGAATTACACACTCGCTTCATGCTCCCTTGACCCGTGCACTCGGAGCTATGTCTCGTTAAGATGGAAATATATATTTCTTTAATCACATATTTACTTCCATCTGATTAAATGCACCAATGATTGATCAACCATGTGTTCATAACCAAGCCATCGCGCCATCTGTAGAGCATTTACATAATCTGCTCATGGAAGGGGACAGAGAAGAACACCCAGATGACCCGAATGAGTCAGTGAACAATCTAAGTTGAGTTAAGATGTTATCTTGTGGCGAGCATCGATCCTTCGGCACAAACTGTAAATTTAACCCGACACATGGCATGAGAATTTCAGCCTAATTGCCTTCGGCTCCGGAACGTGATTGAAGGCCAATAATCCAAGTGACTCACCAAAAAAAACAAAACACACACACAAACACGGCAGCCGACACCAAGGCAAGCCATTGTTTCACTTTGATTAAGTCCACCAAGCATTAACTATTCATCGGGCCCAGAGACACAAATTCACATTTTGACACGGACAGAAATCAATTCTCCTCCTCATCCGTCAAGGTGTTCAAACATTCTGCTACCTGGCAGGGACGTGCCCGGCGAAATTCAATCCATCACAGCGCTGGCTCAGCGGTGATCTGACAGATGCACTTGTGAAAGGTCCATCGCTTCATGTTTTTCCAATCAAGTCAAGTCTCACTCTCGCTTGTTTGCCCGTCAAAGCTGCAGACCCGCAGCCTGGCGTGCGTGGCCAACGTCCTGAATCGAGCCCTCTCCCTCGGTTTTCCTGATTATTCCCGAGCCCGTCCGTCATCTTTGACAGTGCTCGGCGGCTACTTTACGCTGACGCGTGAGGATCGCTTTAATTGGTGCTGGTGCTTTCAAATCCTGGATCTGGAAAAGTAATAGTGGACCCAGAGAGCGGTCTGCTGTAATCAGCCCCCGGGAAGACAGCGAGGAGGAGTCGTAAAGTTTTGCTGATGTTGGCACAGAGGTCGTGCCCTCTGCGCTGACGATTGCACGGGGAGTTGTTAAAGTAAAAACGACTGCTGGAGGTCAGTAGTCACCAGAGAGTGATGCATGGACACCGACCCAGAAATGGCTCTTCTCCAGTGGTCTAGGTCAGAGCCAGATGTCCTGGCCCGAGCACAGCCACGGACGTGGAGTGCGTGTGTGTGTGTGTGTGTGTGTGTCCTGGTACCCCCTCCTCGTGGCCATGGGGGAACCAGACGTATCATTTACAATGTGTTGTCGAGTTGTGTTGGGATGAACCCTGCCGTCTCCCGCCCTGACTGACTGAAATCCATTTTTTGAAGGCAGGGATCAAATGGGAATAATTACGAGATGCATGTCGAGCTCCCTGCTCATTAAACTTTCGCCTTTTAGTGCAGGACGGAAAGCTGTGAAGACAGTAATTAGACTTCTGTAAAACTGTGTTTTTTAAAAGATGGTGGATTATCCACATCATCTGCCCAGAGCCATGGAAAAACGTTCACAGTACGTTATTTTACCCCCATTTCCAACAGACAACTGTAACCCTGCTCTATTGACTCTGGTGGCTTTTGATCTCGTAGGCATAATATGCAGATCATGAGTAGGTAGTGCTGGAATAAATGATATTTCCTTTTCAAGTTGAAGAGGTGTGAAACCTATCTCGGTGCAGCCTCATAAACTTTACAAAGCCTCTTAGGCATACAGGAACATGTATTCAAAACAAGAGTAATCATCAGAATGGTAATTAGTGCCAGATGTCAGTTGGTTTCATTTTTTATATATTGGCCATTTCCAATAAATTTAAGTTATTAAAGTGAGTTAAAGTCATTTCCGTCCGAAGTGAAAGTGAGCAAGAGACTCAATAGAGTGGAATTGAGATAATTCAACAAAGTTCTTTAGATCTAATATAACTTGAGTTCAAATGTTCATCAATGGCTTTACATTTAATTTGCAATAAATCCACTGTCAAATAAGTAAATGAGGGTTTTACGTCAAATTTAACATAAAAACACTGCGTAATCGGAAAATATATGTATCCATTTTTTGGCAGAGCCTTGTTACTAGTATAAAAAAATAAAAAATCTCTGGGCCTAACTCAGAAACTCTGAACAGAAATTTAATGTCGGTCATCAACATTTCGTCTGCTTCCCCTTGGACTCCCTGCGTATAAATGATCTATGCTTCACGTGCACACATTTCAGGGCACGGGGGGGGGGGGGGGTGGGGGGTTGGCGGAAGGGGCACGGGGGGGGGGGGGGGGGGGGGGGTGAGGGGTTGGCAGAAGTGCCGTAAAAAATCATTTAACTTTCATGCAAAGTAGCTGCTTGCGTTCCTGCAGCTTCTGCGAGACAGCTCTTTAATACCCTGCCTCGTTGGTGCTTCCTTATTCTCTCCCCGCCTCAATTTGAAGTTTTTTATTTTTTTTGCTGTTCTGCCGGTATTATGCATCTTACCCTTTTCCAATTTCTCGTGGATTTTGTTTTTCGCCGTTGGAAAATAAATCGTTCGCGGCGGGTGGTATGAGGAAAAACAACTTCTCACTTCACCCCTCGCGCTCTGCGGGGGGAGGGGAGGGGAGGGGAAGGGGGCCAAACACAGTAGCGATGTCTCCGCACGTCCTCGTCACTCCATAGAACTTAATTAAGCACATCTCCTCCAGCCTCGTCATCCTTCCCCCCCCCCTTCATGACGAAGACTTCCTGCGCCGTTGTGGTGTGGCACCTAAAAAAGCAGCGGAAGGTAAAGGAGATTAACGCGGGGAGAGAGAAAGTGAGGGCCCGGTTGGATGATGGACCAACACGAGGTGATTAGTGGGTAAGGTAAACAGCCATAGGGGAAGCCAAAGGGCAGCTGCACAGTTGGTTAGTGGATGCTCTCCCGCCGGCTTTTCGCTATCCACAGGGCTGGCGGAGGGGGAAAGGCGAAGGAGGAAGTCAAGAAAGGCAGCGAGTTCACTGAACAGCAGTGGGGTGCAACTCTGCTCAGTTTTTTTGTCTGCCACACGCAAGTGTGCGCAAGTGCCAGTGTGCGCGGGCACTGTGCTGCGAGGAGGGGGGGGGGGGGGGGGGGGCACTTAAAACGTCTTCTTGGGGGGGGGGGGGGGGGGGGGGGGGGGGGGGGGGGGGGGGTGCACTTAAAACGTCTTCTTTCATATCAGCGAGGCGGCGCGTTGCTCACGCTCACAATTGATCGGCGGGTGTCCGGTCACCTTGGCAACTGGGGTTGCCAATTTTTCTCTCACCTGAAAAATGATGATAAAAGGAAAGGGGCTGATTGGAGTCTATATACTGGAGGTGAAAGTACATGGAAGCACATTTCCTCCTGGGATTCATTGAACATCTGGGCTGTGGTGGGTTAATGAGAAAAAGCATAAATATTTATGCCGTCGGTAAACAAGGCTCATAGTGTGCGTTTATTAATTTCTCTCCGGGTTACTGGCCTTACACCAGTCATTAAAGGGGTTTCTTGCCTCATCTAAAACACCAAAAAAAAAAAAAAGCAGACACATGCACACACAGACGCACACCCAGAGAAATGCAACTAGAGAGAGAGAGAGAGAGCGGGAGAGCGAGGGAGCAAGTGGGGGGAGGGAGAGCTGGGTCTTGATGAGAAGATGAGAACATATTTGTTTTTATCAGATAGCTGGAGGAAGAATTCAGTCGCCGCTAATGAGAGGCAATTAGTTTTGATTAAAAACGAGATTGCTCTCCTACACGCGGCGTGGCTGTATCTAAACAGAATAATGATTCATTCCTGTTGATACAAGACATTATTGTCAACAGGAAACGTACCCATGCAGCAAGGAGACAATTGCTTTAAGGCCGAAGAGCAGGAAATACATCATTCATTTATTTACTCGCCCGCGTGTTCTTCTGGCGTTGTTTCGTAATGTAGCGTGTGGGCGCGCACATGTAGACGCGTGTCTGCGTGTAATGCGTGCATGAAATATGTGTATGTGGGACGCCTCTTCGTTTCGTGACGAGTCCTCCTACATGGTACACTCTGTTATGCTCCTTATGTTTTTCATTGTATTGCATATTATATAGGCGGATTTGAAGGTACGTGTTGTGTGCACGCAGTTGTCTGCGCGATGAACTAACCGATTGTGTCGCATATGTGTGTGTTCTCTGTCCCAGCGTCCATTGTAATTGGGAAATGGTGGTGTGAGATGGAACCGTGCCTGGAGGGAGAAGAGTGTAAGACTCTGCCCGACAACTCTGGATGGATGTGCTCCTCTGGGAACAAAATAAAGACCACAAGGGTGAGGCTTCACACCTTCGCTCTCTGACATACACCCCCCCCCCCCCTGCGCACGCACAAACGCGCTACACTCACCATACACAGATGAACATGTTGAATACATGTCTGCTCTCTGTACCTCTATACGACATGTTTTGATAATACTGATGAAATGCTTCCGCAAGGCCGACCACCCGCCTCATTTTGAATTCATCTTTCTTCGCTGCACAATCAAACATGCGCCCATGATCGAAGCTGTAGATAAAAACGCACGTGGCCAAGTAAAGCTGTATGGCGACGACCTCGGGTTTAACAAGGTGGATGCTGCTTGATGAAGTCAAGCCGTCCTTTGGGCCGGCGGTAGTAAACAAACAGGTGGGCTCCGCCTCGGGCAACACTCCTCTCGGAGATAGAGTTAACGGCCGCTCTGCCTCTCAGCTCCGCAAACCCACTCCAAATGCGGCATGCAAAAATAATGAAGGGGAGTTAAGTCCTGGAAGCCGGCGGTCCAGCACTCTGTGACAGGTTGATCACCCGATTTGTATTCATTTAATTGACTCGCACCCCTGCCCCCCCCACCAGCTTATGATCATCAAGACCCCCCACGTACCCACGCACGCACATGCACACACCCCTGTATTCTCTCAGCGCTCGGTGACGATGACTTTGAATAGGAGCAGAGACTAATGTGATGGTGGGGGGGGGGTGGGGGGGGACGACCAGGGAACAGCAAGGACAAGGTTAGACCACATGGGGCTTCCCAAGGTTGCTCTGCAGATTTATACACCAGCAGATAGACATAAAGCTTTCACTGCCCCCCCCCCCCCCGCCACCTCAGGCTTAAAAAATCTCAGAACGAAGCTGATCGAACGGCGGCTTTCCAGCCTGTCAAGGTAAGGCTCAGCATTTGGTTTTTCTATAAAGAATGCATCTCTTATTCTCAATGTAGTCCAATGCAACAAACTATGGTTGTTTTGAAATACCTCGGGGGGGGGGGGGGGGGAAACATTCCCTTGGGGGGGAACGATTCCCTTAATATTCTGTGGAGATAACATGAGTACAGATTCTAAATGTTTTTAAACGCTCAAATAGAGAAAACACTTTAATGTACATCTCGGAGTGAAATTGGTCTCATTCACTCAAAATCTTGACGAAAAGAGGGCTTTGCCACCCAATACACACACATGACCTTTTTTCTTGACCCTCTCTTTGCAGAACACCCAGCCATACTCCCCTTTTTAGCTTCCGGAAGCAAAATGCAGAGGATGCGTCAACAGAAATTGAGCTGCATTCTTGCTTCTGTAAAGGTTAGTCTTTTTCTCACGCTGTTCTTCTCTCCCTCTTTCTACCGTCCCTTTCTCTCTCTCTCTCTCTCTCACATCACTGTATGCACTTGAGTGTTGGGGGCAGTACAGGAGGGGGACAAACTTGTGTTCAATGACTGCTCATTAACCAAAAAAAAATAAAAAATCTGCGCAAAAATAATCAAGTGTGTGTTTACACGCTGTGCATGATTAGGCAGGCGTGACACAAATACTGAACGCACCGCCACCCACTGTTAATATTTATCACCCGGCACCGGCAGCGCTGGCATAAATAAAAAATCAGCTGCTGTGTCGTTTTTTCCATGTAAACGGTGTCACATTTATCACTGAAACGCAGGGTGGATGGGTAAATGTGCTTCTAATGTCGTCAACACGCTCTCTGGGATCCGTGGGATCGCACGGAGAGCCAGGTCCACCCCGAGCGGGGGGGGGCCCTGCTGTGTGTGATCAGCGTGTAGTGGAAGGATCAGTGTCTCTTTCCTTTCATTGCTTCCTTTTGTTCCGTCTCTGCTGTCGGCCGCTGTGTGGCCTTGATTACGGCGTCTGCCAATCCCATTAGGCGCTAATCTGTGACATGCTCCTCGCTGCGCTCTCTGCGAGTTGTGTATGTGCGCACGCCTGTTTGATAGTTTCCGTGTATGTTGTGCGCGTAGGCTCACATGCGGGCGTGACTCCCCCCCCCCCTCCCCCCCCGGCCTCTCCTCCATTTTTGTGGCTTCTTATCAGAGTCCACTTGATATCCTGATCCCCCTCTGAGGCTCCTGCTGAAGCAGCTATCAGCACACCGCATAGCCCACAGGCTACATGAAAAAGGCCTTTCATCCTGCACTCTCCTTTTTAATCAGCATCCCTCATTCACCTGCCTCTCAGGCCAAATTGCCTCATTTGTATTTCTTTGGTAAGAGACAGCAAGAACCACAGCGCGGCATTGTTGGTTGGCGGGGGTTGTTTTGGTGATATTCTCAGCCATTTCATTTCCTGCAGGTATTCGGTTTGCTCTGAAAAGTGGCGGTGAAGCACAGCGAGACAGCCGCACATACACAACATCATTATGTTTTAGAAAGAATACCAAAAAATAAAAAAATTGGCCTGATAAGTGAGACGCCAAGCGAAGCCAATACCTGACACCCGTGTTTTTCCTCTTTTCTTTCTTTGTGTCTTTCAGAGAGGGAGCCCCTTCATTGCCTGTTCTGTAGCGGCAGACAAGGCAGGCCCTTTTGTTTGTGGGAGTCTCAGTGAGAGAGCGAGGCTGGGGGCCTGGCGCCTTCCAAAAACACTCGCCCACCATAGATCTGCATTACCCGCTCCACTGGCTAAATAGATCAATCCATTTTTGCTCCCCACAAACCATTACACACCTAAAGAGGGACGGGGCAGAATGAGAGAGGCTGTGATAAAAAACATATTTTCTCTCACTCCTTCCTCTCCTCTGCTTTCTGATGACAGTGACGAGACTTCTGGTGGTTACTGCTAGTGTGCCAGAGTGAATATGAACATGTCGCTAGTATCAAGGCAGGGATCTGATGCTGCGTAATACATCATTCAACCCTCGTCATGCAGTAAATGTATTATTTTGTTAAATAGTCATTTCAATCTGCTTGTTCATACACAGTAGTTGAAAGATAAGCCACTCTATATATCTATTTATATATATTGTTCATGCTTGGGGATAAATGATGAGACTTTTGTTTTGAAAGGAAGAATGACACGCTTAGCTGACAGCTGGCTCTAGGTTGTCATTCTGGTGGCATTTTTTTTTTATTTTTTTTTTACACAGGTCTAGGGCGGAGGAGTTCATTCCAAGTGCTACTCATTCATTTATATTTGTTTTCTTTGTCAGTGTCACATTAAATGCATCTGGATGTCTTTCATAGTGTGGAGTCTTCTGTTTTTAGTGGGTGCTCTTTAGTGCTGTTTGAAGAGGTTTCTCAGCTGGCGTGATTGATTAGTTCGGCTCTACACGAGAACGAGGAGGCTAGGCTGTGTTTGGACGAAATTCTTTTGCTAAGGCAATTGTCCTTGGCTCCTTATACTAACTGAAGTCTGAGTAAATTGCAATTTAATGCGGCCTGCGAATTAAAATGCAGATGGCTTAGTTGCCGGCAAAAAAAAAAGGGCTATAGTTAGGAAATCCTCCAGCGATCCGCTGCTACCTGCTACCCAGTTCATTTGAAGAGAAAAATAATAGGACACTTTTAGTCTCTCTCTCTCTCTCTCTCTCTCTCTCACGCACACACACACACTCACATGAGTGCCGGTTGAAATGACAGCATTTGCATACAAGCCTTTTTTCTCCGGCTAACAAATCTCTGGTGGATTGTGTGCCAGGCGGAGATCGAGCTGTAACGCGTAACCTGTTGCTGCTCTTGTTCTGGCAGAGGTCGTTCTCGTATCAACGTTTTGATATGTTGCTGCGCGGCGGATGATACAGATGCAAATGCCCAAAAGCATGAGACCAGAGGACTACTTTGTTTAAAGATCACGTGAGAAAAAGAGAAAGACGCCGGAACAAGACCTGGAGGACAAATCAAAATCTGAGATTTTGAGGCTATTAAAGCACACAGAGGAACAGTTGCAGTGCAACTACCTGAATAGGCATAATGAGAATAATTGAATACGCTGTACGTCAGTTAAGAGTTTCTTTTACGTGCAGCCAACAGGTGACAATACATGTCTTGAAAATGTCTCTCAAAAATACAAATTAGATTTTAAAGCTTTCAGGGAAGTGCATTTTCTGTATCCAAACGTACACTTGGTGATGACGCATCACCGCAAAATTCGGAAAATAACTTCACGGGGTCATCGGGAGTGCATAATGTTCTTCGGCCAACAACATAATGGCATTGCACATGTTTTTTTCTGTTTCTAATTGTGGATTTTTTAAAGGAAACCCAAATTATAATCCCTGAGAGTCCCCATGCTTCTCTGATTGTTCTATGAATCCCAAAATAACACACAGCACAACACACTGGGGCTGTGTGGGCAGGTGCGGGCTACTCTGTCCACAGGTGGAAAAAAAAATGTCATTAATAATCATTTGGCTCTCTGGCTATCGTTTCCAACATATTGCAGTGTTAAGGCTCGATGTGCTACAGCTCACCGAGGCCCAGGTAGAAACCTTCACAATCAACTCCACGCACCTGGCTACCACCTGCCAAGCAAGCTGGAAATACCATGGCTGTATTGCTTAAGTTGAGCAGGATTAGGGGATTTCTAATGGGCTCTATGGAGTCCAGGTGAATTCAGACTTTTTCCACTGCAGGATTTTAAAACCAGAGAAAAAAACAGGAAAATTTGATTAAAAAAAGCAAATGAAGTTACTCAGACTGCTGCTATGCAGACAGTCATACGAGGGCAAATAACTGAATTGCTTTAACTGTGGCAGACATCATGCACACAGGTTTTTTTTTATTTTTTATTGAGCTTGGGGATGTTGAAAAGCAGGACATTCAATAGCAGTCTCAAGGCTGCACGGTGCTCCATTGAAACGGCCAGGGCCCAGGCAAACGGAGGTGGAATAAAGTGGCACGTCCTGAAGCAGACACACACACAGCACGGAAACATGTCTGGGTAGTTGTTTTTGTTTCTTTTGGTTCCATCTATATGAATCGTTTTCCTGACAAACCCCAGTATTCCTAAACATACCTCGATTTTTCGCGGCATTGTTCCGACTCATCTAAGCCGTCTTGCTTTTGGAAGGAGGCGGGGAGGTGAGAGACGGGGCTGCTACAAAGCCTTCCGCAGTTCAAAAGACTTCCCTTGTTTTTTTTGAGACGTGCAAACAGAGGAATTCTTCGGGGTCTAATCCTCGCACTTGTCTGCCTTTTGTTCCGTCTAAGTGCGCGTGTGTTTTCTGTCTCCCTTTCTTCCTTCCCCCTCTGTGCTGCAGATTCATCCCAGGACCTAACGGCGAGCTCCCCATCGCAGAGGGTTGCGTGCCAGGCTCGTTCTTCCCCCTCGTCTCCCCTCTCTCCTCCCACCCCACGGACTGAAACTATTACATCCACTGCTGCCAACTGGATTACCTGGGACCACAGGAAGGATATCCGCCCAGATAAAACAGCTTTGCTCGCGTGGTGCCAAGGATTTTGAAACCAGACTAATCCCCCTGTTTGATCAATGAGCCCCGTGTTGGTGACTCTCCTCTTCCCCGCACAGCTGTGGCCAGTTTCTGACGCACTCTCCCTCTCCGACAACCCCCCCGGCCCCACTCTGCCTCACCCCTCAAAAACTGAAACAGCCTCGCAGGGGGTTATTGGGAGGTTGTTAAAACATGATTTGAAGACATTCACCCTTTGACTGCCTGAAGGTAAACAAGGCTGAGGAGCTTACATGGACCTGAACATGGAATCGGGAGGACTGGGGGAGAGAAATTACCCTGACATCTTTTATTGCCGCGTGGAAGGCGTCTGTGCCGGACTCACTACCTGATGCTGTGAAGACACGGAGGAGATTCAACAGACAAACGCTGGATTTTCCACTCGCAGCCTCTAATGAGTTAAAACAGAAAGGTTTCAGGGCCTACCCTCGCGGCCACTCGCCTTCAAACTCCATGTCGGACCGTTGACTTATTTTCGTGGGCATGCCCGGTGTGAATTCATGATCAGGACTTTTCTTTGTATGTAAGATCATTTGTGTACATATACATATATATATAAATACATGACAAAAAATACGACGACGACCAGAGAGAAGCCGAAGACTCTATGAGACTATTGATCAGCCTCTGAATATATTCCAGAGGCCTGCAGTGTAGTGTATGCTTGCCTTGGAAAATGCCACAATGGAATCATAAAAATAAAACATTGGTCCCTTTTTTGGTCAGTAAGCAATGCTGTCGGCTAAAATGCTTCTAGTTCCTGTAAAGACGAGGAAAACACTGTATAGAACTGCCTCACAAAAATACAGCGGCACAAACATTGGCCCCTGAGGTATTCCGCTCAGATACACCGGGGAGCGGAAAGACTGGGACCATCGTCTGGCAGTCAGCGTCTGTTACTGTTGTCATGGACGACGGCTTTACTGCGTGTATCATCTGTGTACATCTCCCTCTCACACAGTGGAGAGAGATGATTTATTCAAAATGACAGTGAGAAAGTATTAGTCACAATGGAGAAACATACAGTAATCCCCCCAGTAGATATAAGTACATTACAGGACAGCCTTATGAGAAATAAATATGGTTTTCTATACTGATATGCTGTGTCCCATTCCTTCGTATGTTAACCGATATTTTTTTTGAAAAATGTCCCCCTTATCACAATTTCATATGTTGTAATATGTGGCTGGAAGATCTTGTCAGGAGTTTTCATTTCTATGATATGTTAACACCGAGAGCAGAGTTTTTTGCTTGAGCAAATAAGCAATCAGCAACTGCACTAGGCGGGTATGAAAATGACTCACGGGCAGTCCCTCTCACACACACACACACACACGCAATAAACACACAAACAAATCTGTGATGCTTCATTTATACAATTCCCTAGGTGGCAGAGTGGATTTATCAGAACAGCCCTTTCAATTCATTCATGCAATTAGAATAAATATTTCCAATATTGTGCCAGGCGAAATTCCAGATGATTTTCAATATCAGCCGCCTCTCTCGGGCCGGTGGTGAGATTTGTCTCGTCTCCCAGTGGACGCACTAGTATACATTCATCATTTTGGAATTTGACTAGTTTTCGTGGAGCCCGGGGCCTCGCCGAGCAGTCACAGAAGGTACGAACAGGACAGACGCATCAATCTCCCAGTGGTCTTGCCAGAATCATGAAAAAATAGGCTAAGGAACATGTTGTTGCTTTTTTTCCTTCCTCAGTGAGGCGTTTCCATCTTTGTTTTCTGATGTCTAATAGAAATCAGTGTCTTCCAGTGCTTCAGAGCTTTTGGTTAATAAGTCAGAAATCTGAAATACTACATATATATGCAGTTTTTCATTGAATACGAGTGTATGTGTGCGTCTGTTTTACCGCATGTGTATTTTTTAAGAGAGGTTTGGTGGAGTCTGTGGGACAGGCCTCCCGCTATGACATATTGTGAAGATTATCCTCAGATTCAGAGCTTCTGCTGAGAATCAGGGGATTTCTACGTCCCTGCTTATGCAATTTTGAAGTGGATTTTTGCTTAAAAGGTGATTTGGGGATCAGAAAAAAATGGAAGAGTTTTTTTTTTTTCTTTCTTATTCTCCTCTTTTTATGCGCTCCTGAGCTCCATCCAGAAGTGATGGAGTCGTGCTGCGGAGGGAGGCCCTGCTCCATTTTAAGGCCGAGCAGAAAGGAACACAGCATGAATAGATAACCGGGGCTCCGGGTCCTCCTCCCTCTCTCCGCTGCGCCGTGCAATCTCAAAAGAGAGACATCCATCAGGTCCTGCCAACCTCCCGCCGAGACGCACACAGACAGCCATGTCCACATCACGCTGGATGGCTAATCAACGCCTGACAGCAAGGACAGCCTTTTTCATGCCGCCAAGACGTGTCCGGAACATATTGGACAGTGTTGTTTATAGAACTTGCATCGCTAACTTCCAAGGGTAACTCAGAATCGAAACTTTTGCGTACCAGTTAAATGCTTTGAGGAGCTTTTAGTATAGTGGCCCCCTCTGCACTTTGACAGCACTTCCAGTCTCTGCATTTAATCGCATCCATATTCCTTAATTATTCTGCACGGCAACCTATAATTTGTGCAAAGGGCACGGTCCTCACCTGTGGGGGCTTGGCGGTCTATAATTACAGTCATTATGGCCATGAGTCACTCTAAATGTTGCCTTTACAATGAACAACCACCGTAAATGGACACCTAAGAGCATCTCTAATTCATCAAGGACAATAAAACTTGTTAAAAAAAAAAAAAAAAAAAAAAAAAAAAAGGATCAGGAATTATTACGATTTGCTGTGAAAATCAATGAGTTTTAGAGTTTTTTTGCGAGGGCGGATTTTGGTTGTTAGGGTAGATTGATCAGTGGACTTGGGAATTTGAAATTGACATCAGGTTATTATACACACTATAACAAGCCAGTAAAGGTTTTGAGCTTTTTTTTCATCACCAAGATCAAAAAAAGTTGTAGCCCCCAGCTACAATTGTGCAACGAAACAAGGTCACGACAGAAAACGCCAGGGTAAAGTGAGACACACCAGTGGCCCGCTGCAATGCCATTATTTGTGACAAATGAACACTCTGATGGGCACACAATACATCACTGTCCCATGACACTGCACCATGCCCGCCAACCACATATACACTTGTCAGCCAAATGACTCGCCAGTCTGTGATTGTCAGCGGCTGCCATAATGATAATTTATATCTCTGCTGCCTCACCATTTCCCTTACCTTATTTCCCCGCACGGTTCCAAACCAAAAACACAGCAACTCGGAAAAAAAGGGTCCAACATCCAGATCCATCATAATATACATGAGTGTGGAGCGCGACAGCTCCCGTCCCACCAGGGGCCCCCGTGTCGCCACACGCCAACCTCCCGAGAGAGATTTCAGCCTTTCACACTTTTCCCATTAAACGGGGAGAATTTTTCACAGCAGCGTCTAACATCCCAGCAATCAGATAGGAAAAGGTAGCCCATACATTGTTTAATGCCCGAGAGATACACACACACACACAGCAGGTAACTTAGCTTCAGCCTGAGTCCCAACAATAAACCACATAATAACACAAAAACGCACTCACTTTTTTAGAACCGCTATCGTGACCTTTCCATGGTGCGGCGTCGGATTCAGGAGCCAGGAATTCTTCAGGTGCCATCTGCGGGGGCGGGGGGGGGGAGGGCATCACAAGAGGATGAGAACACACAGCCTCACTTGTTGGCTTAAAACACAACTACCCGCAACATTTATTTATATAAGTATTTTTTATATTTCACATCGGCTAGCTGTATACCAACAAGGCAGGGAAGAGAAATCCCTGTTGACTACAGTTCAGAACAATTGAAATTGCATTACATCATATATAAGGTTTTATTGATTTGTTCTGGTCTCTCAGTGTACTTTCAAAATGTCGAATATCATTTTGTGGAAAAATTAAATTTATTTGGATGAAACTATTTTTTTCCCCCCCTCAGAGTACATCAGCTAATTTGGTATCTACCAAATAACACAAGATATGTGCAATAACAAGCAACAGATTGTAGTTTGGTGCCGAGATGAAGTTTGGAGGTCAGGCGGAATTTCTCGTTGTCGGTCCGGGTTTTGTATAGAGAGTTACAACAGCAGCGCGGCCTTCGGGCTGCCTGCCAGAAACAAAGCATCTGCGGCGTCAGTTCAGAGCTGCCCACTCACGCAGTATGTTGCAGTGAACTCAACTAAAGGTTGGACCGAGGGTTTGTTTTGCCTACACACTGACCGAAAAGTTTTGCTATGGCACTAGTTTTGTGCAACAATTCTTCGTGCGAGTACATTTCGAGCAATTAGCACAACTGAATGAAACCCAATGTTAAATCCAGTTCAACTCGTAAGGATTGGCGTTATAGAGTATATATGGATGGATATATAATAATAATAATAATAATAATAATAATAATAATAATAATAATAATAATAATAATAATAATAATAAGTTGTATTTGTAGCACCTTTCATACAATGATTTCTGATGAAGATGCTTTGCAGATAAAAATTGAAAAAAACTCATTTAATACAGTAGATCAATAATAATAATAATAATAAGAGATTTCACTACATCTCCCATCCAGCCATTATCTACAACCGCTTTTCCGCAGAGGGGACCCGGACCCAATCCCAGCTCACTTTGGGCAACAGGTTTGGGCACATCCACCCGGGACATGTCGCCAGCCCATGACAGATATTCACACTTACAGGAGGCCCGGAGAAACACCTACGCAGGCACAGGGAGAACATGGAGAGTGCACACAGGAAGATCCCCGGTTCAAACTGGAATTGTTTTTCTGAGACTCTGATGACTCATTCGTGCATCATGATCTTTACAGCTCACATGGCCTCAACACTCATATCATGACATGTCATAAGTGTGACTGACGCTGTATGATTGTACCCCCGGTATGGATGAAATGCCTCCGAGTGTACTTTTTCACCCTATAATTGTCTCGACAATGGTCTGTTCGCTCACAGCTGCGTCTGCTTTACATCAAATCATAATTGAAGGACGTCTCTATAAAAATCCTTTTGATTCTGTTGCCTTTGAAACGGAATCAAAGCTCAACGCATCAAACCAGAATTTCAGCAGTTTGTTTTTTAAAAAAGGCCTTTCAGCTTTATATGATTGATCAATGCACTAATCTAACATAAACATTGTGTTGGAGAACTTTCATTTTGCTGTGTTAAAGAAATGAATTCAGACAACATTTCTTCCAACCAGTGTGCCGAGTATGTAGACAAGTATTTTAGCAGGCGTATTGCAGTATTTCATCTACAACCTTATTCATTTATTTTTAGACCCATTTTCTAGCACAGTTCCATGATACCGGGGGATACGAACACAGTAAGACGGACCAGTGCCCGCCCAAGCTTAACTTTATTAAATGTATAAAATGAATCAGTCCATACCTCCTATTGTTTAAAACACCCATGCCAGCCAGTTAATGCCAATATATCTCCAGTGGATCCTCTTCTGAGTGTCTCTTCATCCGAGTGCCTCGGCTTCTGATCCTTTTTAAAGGCCAATCAGCCAACACACTTCAGGTGTGCAGGCTTCGCCAAGGGGGCAATTAGCCGAGTACCTTCAGGTGTGTCAATACCTGCTCTCTCCATCGGCCTTCGCCCCCTCCTCCTATGCAGCCTTCTGCCACCCATTAACACACAGATGCAGTGGAGTTCGAAAACCGGTCTCAGCAGAGACTTTGTGGGAAAAGGTGATTATTTAATAGGTGCACGATGGAGCCACTAAAGCCTAATTCCAACCCCCAGCCAATGAGCTGCCTCTTTCTCGGATATGGGCGAGCTGGGACCCGTGAAGGACGCAGTTCCTGGACCTGCAGGAGACAGAGACATCCGTGCCTCATTTGGATTCACCGCCGTCGTTTCACTCATAAGCAGGTGAAACTCGACGCTGTGCAGTGCCATAAACACAAACTGCTTAGGCTACGCACAATTGTGCGTGACCTGTTGTCATTTTGCAAGTGCATTGGAAGCTGTTGAACCAGAATCTTTTGCATGAATGACTTGCTGCAGTCCATAACCCAGCCTAGCAACCAGCACACAGACACACAAGCACGCAAAACAGGGCAGAACGCCTTCCTTCATCTAAGTAGTCTAGTATAGCAAACCTTACTGCTAGATTGGAATGTTAACGTGAGTGTGTGGCAGAAATGCATTTAGATGTTGTTCCCATGACGATGCCGGGGGATGACTATCCAGACTATTTCTATTCTGTATTACCTCCTCCACCTTGTTTTTCCCCAAGCTATCATCCCAAATTGGATGGTGTCTCTGTCTCAAGGCGATGACCATTGATCCACATTGGAAGTGAGATGCTGCTGCCGGAGCCACCAGCAGAAGGCATTTTAGTTGTCAGGCAACATTGATGGGTGCAACTAGACAGATAGAATATACAAATGTATACATATATATATATATATCCTGTTGTAGCACAAGGGACTGTGCATCAATGATTTTCCTGAGAACTTGTCCTTTATTAAATCATGTTGCAGTAAACTCTGTACATACCCTGCTCCTTTTAGGACGTGTTCACATGTAATACAATATAACTGTTAGAATAGAATAGAAAATATACTGAGAATGAAAAAAGGCATCATGTGGTCATAGATTGTACACGCTACATAACTGTAGGCAATCTGGTTGAAGTACATTCAAAATGGTCGCCAAGGCAAAAAAACTAAAAACAGGACTGTCTCTCTTTGAACTCCTTGGATCTGTGAAGGAGCAAATATATTTATTGAATCAATACAGTAACCCAAATACTAATACAGAGGAGAAAAATAGTACCCTGAAGATAAATCCTGTCCACCATGGAAAGAAACAATCAATGTATGACTTTATCTTTGTGAAAGTGTTGTTTTGTCACCACATCCACGATGTCAGTCTGATTTAAAGACATTGTTCTACACGTCCACCTTTACAGTGAATATTTAAATTTTTTGTCTAGCCTTGGACTTTTGGCGAAGCGTTTGTCAGCCGTGTGCCCCCTTCAACTCGGACTGACCACTCATTTGTAAAGCATCTGCATCAAATGTACCCCCGGGGGCACGAAGCTAATGGTGGCCTTTTACATCGCGCATCCTATTAACCGCACAACAGCCGGACCAGCGATGCATGACTGAGCCCGTCGTATATGCATAAGCGGCGTCGGGTGATTTACATGAGGCATTTTTGGGGTATATTAAAGTTTTTATGTGAGACGCTCATCTGGAGAGAAACTGTGATCTCCAGCACCGGGGATGTCCCCAGCCGCAGCTCTCATCCCACATGAGACTCGGGCGGTGCATTTTTGCTCACAGCAAAACTATTAAAACTATGAACAACTTGGTAAAGGTACGGCTGCCACGGTGTCATCGATTAAACAGCGCAGTCCTATGACTCAAAGGCAGCGTGTGCAGCCAACCACATAATCTCTCTTTTTTTTTTTTTCCCTCTCAGCACCTCCAGAATCGCCTTCTAAACACAAATAATGACAGAGGCAGCAAAGCTCTGCCAGCTTATCCGCCAGCTCATATGAAACGTGTTGATCATTCGGCTGATACATAATCCTTTTCTTTTCTTTTATTCGCTGCCCAGGACAGACTTTGAATTACTTATACAGCTATACAGCAATGTAAGGATGCTGCCTATGAACCTGTCTGTACATTGGAGAACACAATACTTTCGTCAGTGCTAGTACTAAAGAATTTAGCATAAAGTTTAAGTTACTATCTGAAAGATGCATGAGACACTGAAATATTTCTGCAATTACGTCCCATAATTCATTCACTTTAACATGGCCTGGTATAATTTCAACTTAACCATAAACTTCACAGGATGATGAAAGGCCGGTTTCAGCCACGGTGTGTAGAATGGTGCATTAAGCCCGTGCCCCACTTTCTGCTGTGTAACAAATTAGAGTACTAAAAGTGAAGCAGTTGGAGAACCTTCCACCCTGAACACTACCCCCCACCCTTTTATTGCATTAATCACCCTCACCTATATTAAATGAAATCCACTTAAATACCCCTGGTTGCACAAATAATTTGTGTAGCCAGGTTGAAAGAGATGGGAGTCAAAGGCGGGATAATTAGACGGGACGATTCTGAAACCTAATACAAGATGTAATTAAGGAAATTAATAAGGTGTCAGCCCCCTTTTCACTGGGTGCCCCGCCTGATGATTAATCACAGCCCGGGCTAATTTGATTTGTGACAAGGAAAGGGATGACTTGGTAAGTCAGTTAGGAGAGCCCGAGCCGACAGCATATGACATTAATAAAACATGAACGGTGGGGGCTCAGGGAGGGAACGGGAAAAATCCACTCGCGATCCACATGAAGCGATCAGATTAAAGAAGTCTTTGGGGAGATAGCCTTCGTGACAAAGTCACTGAGGGGGGAGTGACTGGAATTTAATCAGCGCCTTTAGATGTTACATTATTGTTATCGCTGAATAATTGGACCGTGCACCCTTCTTTATAAAGCAACAAGTGTCGGCCAGAGTGAGATAAAAGTACAACTTACATTCAAGACACCGCGCGCAGGCTTTTTTTTTTTTTCGCGAAGTCTGAGAACACCGTGTGACAGATTAAAGCAGGAAGAGAGTAAAAGTTGAGGGCAGGACATTAATCAGCCATCAGCCCCCTGAACGGAGGGCGGGTGGAGGACACAAAGAGCCTGGCCCCGGGGGATCAAAAGGTCACCAATCAAAGAATGTTCACAAGCATAGAGATTAAGTTTGTATAAAAGGCCCCCCTGTCATTCTAATATAATATATATATTACATAATGACACATTTCACCTCTTGCCTTCTCCAGGTGACGCTCAATGAAAAGCGTGTATAAAAAAAATGTGTGATAACAAGTTTGAGGGGAACATCGGGTTGTATTCAATATAGTTCAACACCCAGTTTTCACGATTGCGTGTCTTTAAAATCTCCATATGTTCAAATTCTATGATATTTTAATTTCAGAAACTCCGAGATAGAAGTTTATATCAATTTAAATGAGAGCAGGAAAACTTTACAAAAAAATAAGAAAAAAAACGTTCTAAAACTTTAAGCTGTGGTGTTTGAGCAGAAATCTCTTGGATCTCAGACTCTCCTCGGGGGAGCTCAGGAGCTACTTTCATTGATGCTAAACCACCAGTCCGCCTCTCAGTTTAATCCCCAGGTGAGCAGACTTGACGGGGTCGCGGCCTGACCTGTGAGTGCTCAGCTAGGGGGGAACCGAACCCTCCGAGGACTGCGGCAAAACCATGCAGTCACCGAATGAGAAAAAGTCAACAGCCGTTCGCGCCGGCTCCCAGCAGACCGCGGTGACTCGGGGAGTTTGTCTCGCGGTGAACGAGTGCAGGAGGAGCTGCTAATTAAGATGTTATAAGCGGGAAGCCTCATGCACAGCAACGACCCTTTCTCCATTTCATGTATAGGAACTCGTGCGTGTGCTCAGGCGTGCCTACCATGCGATTGCATATGCATCGTTTTTGAAGTGACTTCCTTTTATCAAGGTTGAATCCATGCCAGTGTGTTTATTCAACGCCATGTATACGATAGTCATCTTAATCGATTTTGAAATAAAAATAAGATGAACCTAGAATGTCTGTTTCTCACCGTCCCGTGGCTTTAGTCATCACTTAAAAAAGGATAGAAACAGGCCATGAAACCGATCTAAATATACTGTATACACTCATTTTGAGGTGCACCATAGTGATATTTTTTGGATGCTGAAAGTATCCACAGAAGGTGACTAAACAGTGGCTTATAAAGGCGTGTACATGCTTAGCAAACAACGCTCAGATAATCTGTTGCATCCAAACGATGATGAATTGGTATGAAGGGGGCCAAATCGTGCCAAGTAAACATCTCCCACATCATTGACATCACATCCTGACCCCACCATCTGTAAACATCAGCGGGAAGTGAGATTCATCAGACCAGGCAACAGACCTGCTGCTTCTGTGTAGTTGTTTTGTTTTCTGAATAAATCCCAGGAGATCGGCAGTCTTCGGAAACATACAAATCAGCTTCTGAAGTTCCAACAATCATCCCAAGGTCAAAATCTTGGAGATGGCACTTTGGATGAACCGGCACAGCGTCCCCCAAATATCTGTGGCTGATTAGAATGATTAAGTTACACGAAGGGTCCACCTGAGTGTGGGATTTGTCCCATCGGCCATTCAATTGATTTGGTGCTAAAAGTTACTATTATGTCATCAGGGGGCGTTTGTCACTTGTCAGATGTAAGTTTGAGACAAATCTATTGATTTTCAGACGGTCCCCTGTATCGCCTCATGACTACGAGGTCGGGCTTTCCACACCACACGAACTTCACCCAGTCTGTTATTCAACTGAATGCACAACAGCTGAAAGTAGATTAGAATAGGGTTCGAGTTTAAGGTTAGGGTTTGGGGTTAGGGGTTAGGGTTGAAATGGACTTTTTGCCCATAATTTCAGCTGAATGACAGTTAATGTGTGCCAGAATACCTTTCTATGTAAGAAATGTATTCCTACAGAGTGCAGATGTATGTATATACTGTATATATAATATATATATAGTTTTTGCACGATTTTAACACATTTCCAGGGCTTTGAGCAACCGATAAAATGTGTACAGATTTCACAGATTTTCACTCATTTCCTGAGAGGTGTTTTCTAACGAAAATGAAACTTTTTGGGGGTTGGTAAGAGTATAGAAAAAAGACTATTAACTATTATTTCATCCAAGCACGATCGGTAAGAGCCACTCACCTGTTCATCTGCCCATCTGAAATTAAATCCGTCTCCGGCAAATTTCCCCGTGGCCTTGTCTGACAGACGCAGGAGAGTGTAGGCTGGCCTTGACAGGCGAGGAATGATGGCGGGAACTATGAGAAATAAAGGTTATGGAGGGAAAAAAAAAGTGATGGATATAATTAGCTTTATTTATTAGACATGATGACACTGAGAGGCCGCGCCCATCTTTTTTCCACCCAAGCGAATGGAGGAAGCCGGGAGGTGGAGCGGGTCAGACTGTCAGAAACACAATGTGCATGATGTGAGTGGGTGGAAATAGCAGTCGGGCAATCTGGCCGAGTTGTGTCGCGCCCTGCCAGTTGTAATAGAGCTGCGGATGTCCTTCTGACAGCCCGTGGCTGCCCGCTCAGGGTTCCTCGTGGGGGGGAGGGGGGGGGGCGTGTTTGCTCTAGTGGAAGACAGATCGGGGGGGGGGGGGGGCGTGTTTGCTCTAGTGGAAGACAGATCCACCACATTACGCAAGCATAGTCATACCTCCAACATTTACCCCGCGCAAACGGTGGGACAGGTCGCCGTGAATGAGAGTCAACGCACCTGTCTGTCAGAGGGACGGACAGGGAGGCGGAGGCACATGGCGTCCCAGTCCACTGCCTCTAACAGCCTCCCGCAAGCCGTGCGCGCACACACACGCAAAGGTCGCCGTCAGCGATCACTCTCTTGCAAGGAGGAGCTATGATGCTTCCAATGAGGACGTGAGGAAGTGGGAATTGACTGAACGTGGGGTTCTGCACGGGTCACCTCCTCGGGCGGCCCAGAATCCTCTTCATAAGGAGGGGGGGGGAGATGTGGGGCAGCGAGGCTGTCGCTTGGCACCGATTGCAGGATCCAGCCGGTGACTCTTTTGGTCGCCGCCTCCAGCCGAAGACCTTCACCGGCACGCCGCTCTTCCTGGCAGCGGCTGCGTGCCCTCACTGATGTGTACAAAAGTTTGCTTTTGTTCGCCGCCAGGATGTGCGTCATGACACCGGCCATGTTGTAAAGGAGAGTGTTGTGCTGTGACCTTGTTCCAGACTCAATGTATATCATACACATACATTCCCTTCTTATCTGGCACGCTGCCAATGACATAAACTGTATTGTATCTTTCTTTTTGCTTTTTTATTGAATTTAACCCACGAGGAGAGAAATCCGGCATTTCATTGTCCCCCCGCCGGAGGTGTGTTTTCACCCTGTGAAAAAATGTGGGACAGTAACCGTTACTGATATAAACTTGACGACTGACGTGGCGTTGAAAAATTGAGTCCGACAATGTACACAACCTCGACAAAATGAGCGAGAAATGATGTTGACATGTCTGGCCAGACTAGCCTGACATGATATGTTAGATGAAATAAATAAGACATTGCTTTTTGTTGATAGATCTCAAACAATGTACTGTAGCCTGCACTTCACATCACAGAAAAATCCGAATCTGGCCCATTTGGAAGTAGATCCTCAGTGAGTGGAAATTTGCGGAGGTGATGAAGCGGCAGTCAAGTAAAATTGATTTTTGGAATAAAAAAGGTTTGATGAAAGGGTATAGTGATTCAACGAGTGTTTTGTTTATTCAGACTGATGCATTTCTTTAAAAGAAGCCAACAGCTCTCTCCGCTCTCTCAAGGGCTCCTCATTTTCTTACATCATATATGGCCACATATTCCCCCCCCCCCCCCCCCCCCCCCCCCCCCCCCACCCACCGGAACTCTACCCAAGGACACTGGTTCACATGTTGACATCTGTCAACGCAGCCGAGAGCGGGCCAGTACACGACTGTGAACCATTTGCCACACGCTTAGGTGTGCAGGAGTGGTAATGAGGAGATGGTTTATGAATTTTCCCCGTGGACATCTCGTGCCATTACATTATCTAATGAGCAGGGATGGCTCCCCTGATCGTGGTTTCCTGCGCACTACCTGCCAAAGCATACAATAATCAATTAAGGAAGGCCTCCCTCCCGCCGGCCTGGATTGCCAGTGAGATGGATGAGATGGAGAGTGCACCAGGAGGATTCATATGAAGACATGGCCACCATAATGACGGGCGCCTATTCCTGGATTCATTTTTCCAACAGCATTCAGACATGTGAAGGGCTGCTGCTCTATATTTCTCTTTACATGTCAAACAATAAACATCTCATTTTCATATCATTGTGCGGTGAGAAGCACAGGTGGGGTGAGTGTATACCTGCACCTGTACTCCAGGTCTTCCCTGTGCTCCGTGAGCTTCTCATTGGGTGGTCCTTGTCGTCCAGATATGGCTGCAGCGGCACAGGGAACAGAACTGCTGCATTATGGGAAAAAGAAGAAAAAACTTCACCCAGTACCAGCTGTACAAACATCTGTCACACCTACAGATGGGATCCTCTTTTTTTTTTAACTCAGCCACTAATGTGACTTACCTGCAGCGGAGGGTGACCTTGTCTCCCGCCCAGATCTCGTCTGACATTCACCAGGGAATGTGACACCGGCACCGAGGCGCCTCCAGGGTGTTTTTAATTATGACACTTCCCCCGGTTTGGCAGGGACCTCGCTGACGAGTCCTCTCGGACGGGTTTGCCACCTTCGGAGACGAGCGGTCAATGACGGCGCCCCCCCACAGGGTCTCCTCTCACCTTGTCTATCATTCAGGACGAGGACACGAACGGGAACAGTGTCATTGAGCGGCCTCACTCGCTCCATGGGGAAAGCAAAGCTCAAGCTTGATTCTAGAGCTAAGCATTCACATTATTCTTATTCAGCTGCGCACACACACACACAGAAAATCTGGTGATGTGAGGGCGCATCTTTTCCTTCAATCAACAAACTTTGAATCCAAGCTTAAATAAATACTTGGCTCGTGTTAACCATCAAAACACACACAGACACACACAGCAGGCTCGTCTTATGTATTTGTGTTGTTCAGCGACAGCCATAGACATTTCGTCACCGTCTTTCCGACTAAGAACATATGAGGGACACATGTCGACAAACGACTGTGTCCTTTTTGCCGATCGCATCGACTCAGTATTAAACTATTAGCCGATGGTAATGTTCTCAACGCCCTTTTTGTTCAAATAAGTGCATTAATTATTTGCGGAGGTGATTACCAGCCCATTGTTCCTCTATAATTTGGCCGTCGCTAATGAATTTCAAGAACCTCGACTAATTGATTCCTCCTACTCTCACCAACCTCTTTAACTGGGAAAAAAAAACAAAAACATCAGTCATTACTGGGGCCGTAAACAGCCTCTGTATCCCATCTGTTGTGCCACCCTGCCGCGTCATCAGCCTCATTTTCTCACGAGCTCAGCTCTCACACTCAGTGACCCAGAAATCTTGCCAGGCGGGCCTGATAGGCAGCTTTGTTTAATCTGGGCCTCGCAGCTCAAAAATCACCAACGCGGAGGTTAATGAAGGATGTTCACGCTCACTGGAAACACGCGTCGGGCGACACAGAGCGCAGCACCGGCCCCCCTTTGACATCAGCGAAGGTTCCCTCAAGATAGCGTCATATGTCGCCGCTATAATCTACTGATTTTTGTGGGGGGTTTTTTTCCTATCTGTTTCTGCGCCTCCGCAAATGGAGGTGAGCCGTGATCCAGACTTTATAGCCTGTGACGTGTTTAACCTCCTCACGTGACTGGGTTGCACGTCACTGTGAGAACGCTGTAGCTCGGATGGAGACTCTCTGGATGAGTGTAGTCCATGTTAATGAGCCCGGCCATGGCCAGTTAGGGAAATGAAACAGATGCTTAATTTTCTCTCCCTCGTCCTCGGTGGATTGGCTGACTTTGTGATATTGCACTCAAATTAGTGCTGTGAAGTTAAGAGCTTTTTTTTTTTCTCTTCACTCATTAGCACAGTGTCAAGTGTGAATCAGGGTTTTTGCAAAATGCCCTCTCAGTATAAACTGTAAACACCCGTCCACACACACATACGCACACACCTGGATGCCGGGGTCAATTGACATTACATGTCATTATTCTACAGCCATTTTGTGCTCATTCCCCCTAACCTCTAGGGTCTGCAGTGGTATCAGCGCTATAGGGCCGTGACTCAGATATTCCTGTAACACCTAGAGACAGTCAAAGGTCGGCGGGCGGAGGAACAGAAGGGCCACAGATGGAGCTGCGGCGTCCGGCCCCCGCTCCGCCCGTGTGTGCTGTCACATCACCGTGCACCTCGCCGCTATCATCCCACCATCTCACGCCCCTGGGGAGCCGCACCGTTCTATTTGCGTGCACGCGCACACACACACACACAGGGTCATATAGACGTTCTACACACGTGGATGCACGCATTGCCGCACACGCACGGTCGCCGAGTGGATTAATGAAGGAGAACATGCGTGTTTCAGTGGCGTGTCCACGGTGACCTACGGGCATCACGGGGAGAGAGGACGGAGGAGAGCAGGTGGTCGGCGCTCTCTCTCTTTCTATCCTGCCCTTTCTTTCCCCTCCTTCTTTCATACTGTCAAGCCCCTGGCTTCCTGCCGCCGTTTAATGCATTGTCCATTATTACACTGGGACATTTTTATTACAACTTAAACCAACAACATAAAGGCCTTCATCATCAACACAGGGTAAGCACGCTTGGGGATACAAAAAAAAGAGACGTTGAAATGTAAAAAGAATCAATTGATAAACTGAGCAAAAGTATCTTCCATGGAGTGTGCGAGTATCATCAGGAGGGTTCCGAGTAGAGAACTCACCTCTCATCCAAAAGGCTTCTTTAGGTCTAACCCACTGGTGGGGAAGGTTCAGGTGTTTATCCTCTGTGGGATGAATACCTAATTAGAAGATCGTTAAGCATTGTTTGCCGTTTATGATGTGAATGAGGGTCGTTAGCTTCACCTGAGGGGTTCCTCGTGTGGTGGTGGTGGGAGTGGCTTAAGACACCAACTTTCAGCCACCCACCATGCAGTTCTTACACACAACACAAGGAACCTCTCCGGTGAAGCTAACGACCCTCATTCACACCCAGACTCAGGTGAAACCAATTCACTGAGCCCCAGGGGGTCAACTATCTGCAAGTTTAGCCTAATGAACCTTTAATTGGTTATTCATCCCCCAGAGTGTAAATAACGGAGTCCAGTTGCCTACTTTCAACACTCCTGAGGATTTTACACAAATTGTTCATACAAACTTGAGAATGATTTCACGTGTGATGTCACTATTTGACCTGTCTCAAGATACTTGTCATAAAAACGATTTGTTGAGTTTGAGATGACTCATCTGTCAAATCCATGGTCAGTCCAGAGATTCTCTGAGGGTTTAAATGCATGATACACTCTTGCGTGTTGACGGACTGACACGGAGCAGTTCTTCCACACACTCGTCAAGTGTAGTGTCAAATGCGTTTATCATTAGCGGGGGGGGGGTTCTTAAGCTGTAAACAGGCCACATCATTACCAGGTCTAATTACATTTGGGTCCTAGGTCTCACCGCAGCCAGACACAGGCACTGACAACGCACGCACACGCACGCACAATGACAAACAAATACACACGCGGTGCAAGACACAGGGAGAGAACATGCTTAAAATGGATCATCAACATGGCTTTTGGAGAACAATCTGAAATTGCAAAAGAAAGCTGCAAATGGCCATTTTTCAATTGAAGCAAGAAGAGAGTTTTTTGTTTTTTTTCAGATATATGTTTTGGAGCTCACTGTTGCAGCTGGACGCCAACATGTACATCCAGCTGTAGACTGGAGGGCAGGAGTATGGAGTCAGTCAGCATAATTGCCGTAGCTCACAACCCCGCCCCCCCCCGGCGCGCGCGTCAGCGCCGACTCTCCTTGCAGGAAGTACGATCCCCAGTTGGAGGCAGGTGACGCCGACAGAACCCGGCAGCCCGTCTGACAGCAGCAGCGGAAAAGGGAGCGGATAATGATCTGATGCACGGCGATCAACAGCGGCGAGTCCTGATCGCCACCGACAGCCCGATGACAAGAGCGCTGTGATAGCAATAAGGCCGGGGCGCGTGGATGGAGTGATGGGAAAGGGAGAGAGAGAGGAGAAGGGATAGAAGTGGTAAAAGTCCATAAGAAGAAGGGGAGTAAGAAGAACAGAAAACATCCTAATCAATGAGGAGGAAGTAAGGGAAAAGTGGGAGACATGTTTATGTCCATTATAAGGTCAATATGGCATTTTGACTCCGCTGCTTGATCATGCCGCCCAAAAAATGACTCCCCTCCTCCTCCTCCGTCCTGCCTCGCTCTTCCCTTCATCTCTCTCTCTCCTACTCTCCCCACGTCGTACGAGCCTTGCTGCGACAATATGTCACGCGATGGATATAATTGCAATAATACAATTTGGTTCGGAGGCGGATTGAGAGAATAATTGGACTGGGCCCCGACCAAGTGACAAGCTAATGATTTAGCATGGCCACTGGCTATTGTGAGAAGCGAAGCACTTCCAACGCCACTGAGCTAATTTCCTCTGATGATGGTCTTAGCGCGTCGCCTTTGTGTCGGCACAGAGGAGCGCGTGGCCACGAGGCGGACAGCTCCATGATGTAACCCGCCCACCCAGTGCCAAATAAACACATGTCTTGGGAGAAGCCACCCACTGTTGGCAGTCACTTCATGCACGAAACAGACCCCATTTGAAGTAAAGATAAAGCAAAGACAAAGTCCCCCCCCCCCCCCCCCCCCCCCCCCAAAAAAAAGGCCTCATCTCCGTTCAGAGTCCCCAGACGCACCAGCTCTGTGGGAAACCAAAGAGAGAGAGAAGCCAAGGGAAAGCATTTGCATAGGCATCACAGTTAATTGCAGAGTGCTATAAACGGTGAGGCAAGACCACGACTTTAAGTTACTGCGGCGATTCCACTGGATCTGGGAGTGTGGAGGAAGAGAAAAAAAACAAAAACTGACAGCGCATGACTTTGAGGTTTAAATTATTCTCATGTGCAAGCGTGCGAGCCGCCATGTTTGTGATGTATTCTGTATCAGAAGCGGCAAAACATACAGCCTACAGGAAAGGGCCGCGCAACTTTGTTCAAAGCGCTATTTGCATTTAAATAGAGCGGGTGGCCGTCACTTGCACAACAATAACAAGACGGCGGCACTTCTACCAGTGACCGACGCTGGAGAAATGTCACATCTCGATAGCGTTTGTGTCTGACGGGGAGTGCAGCTGGAGGGAAACCACCGCGGTCTGTGGACGTTAGGCGAATGCAAAGTGTGCAAAGTCAAAAGAGGCTCAGAAGCGGTGCGTTGGCGAGTCTGCGCGCACGGTCCGCGCGTGGGCGTGAGGCGCACGCCTGTGTGCCTGCGTGTGTGGGTGTGTGTGTGTGTTGGCAGACTAAGAGCAGGGCTCAAAACCAAGCTGGTGAATTTATTTATATCGCCTCGGTTTATGAGGCCTGCAGCTGGTGAGATGAAAGGGTTACCACAGTGTGTGTGTGTGTGTATGTGAGAAAGAGAGAGAAACGGACAGACAGCAGATTAATAATGACTTCACCCAGGTAAAGTGGGGAAATATCACTGTTATTACTTGCTTCCCGAATGTATTGCCAGGGGCCGACAGGAGGAAAAAAAAAATTCTCTCTTTCCTTTGACTGCGGCATCTTTCTCGACTATATTTACCCAATCTTTTCCTGTTTCTCTTTTTTGTTTCGCCGTTTCCTGTCAAATGTAATTCGTAACGCATATTTCCTATTTCATTTCATCTTTCTTTCTTTCCCTCACTCTCTCTCTCTCTCTCTCCCGTTCTTCCTCTTTGCAGCCATCTGCTTTTTTGTTACTCTCTGGCTGTGTAATTGTCATGGGCTGCCACGATGGCTTAGCCACCATTTCGCACGGAGACAAAAAAAACAACTTACAAGAGGAGAAGAGAGAGAGAGAGAGAAAGAGAGGGAGAGAGAGAGAGAGAGAGAGAGAAAAAGAGAGGGAGAGAGGGGCATGCAAAGAATCCACGTGGCTGGCCGATGGGAAAGCTGAAGGAAAAGGGAAAAGCATTTAGAGAGGTTAGCACCAGGAAAATGGCCTTTCTCTCTCTCTCTCCCTCTCTCTCTCTCTCTCTCTCCCTCTCTCTCTCT
>JAFBJU010001039.1:981515-1186258 GCA_016785305.1 Colistium nudipinnis
CTCTCCCTCTCTCTCTCCCTCTCTCTCTCTCTCTCTCTCCCTTCTCCACCATGCTCTCTGGCAGAATCGATGCTCCAAATTCCCCCAAAGCCAGATCCTCTTACACCCCATCAATTATTCAGCCGGGGCTCTTTTGTACAACCACTCCTGTTTACAAGGACTACCTGGACAATTGTAAATGTTTGTGTGCCCGCTGAGCCCCCATCACCTTCCAACCACACACCTCGATTACACAGTGATTTAGCTCTATTCTGCTCCCCCCCCCCCCCCCCCCCCCCCCCCCCCCCCACAACCCCAACCCCCACCCCCACACACACACACACACACAGACAGACACTCAAACACACGCCTCACATCTGCGCTGACAGGGCATCTGTCAGGCAGGAGCGTCCAGCCCCCAGCAGGAGCGGCGCCCAGATGTGGGCAGATGTGCGGCCGCGGTCAGGAAATGATTGTGCCGGAATACGGGCCGGCTCTACAGCACCGACTATCGCAGCTAGTGGACAGAAGACGCAGGTTTAGTGTTTCAGCCTTTTTTTTTTTTTCCCCCGTAGGCAGTTTGACTGTTGTAATTTTAACGACCACAATAAATGATTTGTTAGCAAACATAAAAAAAAACTACAGCTCCCATGACAACGTTGCAGCGTAGTAAGTATACCATACATCATTTCTTTCTACCTTTAACTGTGATTTCTTACACTCTGATGAAATGAAAACTTGTGATGTAGTGTGAGGCAATTTTGTGTATTTCTTGTCATTTGTGTCACTACAAAGATGGCTGTTATTATATCTCGTGAGTCACGGAAAGAGGTGGAGAGTCTTTTTCGCGTTTTCACCAACTTCCCCACGCCGCAGAGACTCGCGGGTGGTACCGTTGGATGCGGAAGGGTCAACATAGTGGGGATGTAGACAACGTCCAGGTCTCTAGGAACTTCCTATCAAAGGTTTTTTCCAAAAAGGTGTCGTCCTGGAGCGGTATGCATTCCCTAACCCAGTGTTTTTCAACCGTTAAATGTAGTACATGAGAGCAAGGCACTAAATGAAAGCCTTGTCTATTGGCTCTGCAAGAAGATATGTTTTGTAAAAGTGTGTGTGTGTGTGCGTGTTTTTGTGTATATACTTTCTGATGGATGAACATAATATAGGGTTACCCATTCTTCTCTTCCGGTGGTCACCATAGCCACAAAGTTGACTAAACCTTTCAAAATTTAACGAAAGTGGTGATGAACAAATCTGCATGTTCAAATGCCTACTCTGGAGTAGGTGATTTTGAAGCGGTCAAATGTAAAACACAATTTTTATGAATGATGAAAGTAGTAAATCGGTCAGATTTGACCCCCGAACTCAATACGAGGGTTAAATAGTAGTTTTTGTGCTCAAAAGAGCTGCATTCTCATGTGTAAAGGCGTAAGTTACAGATTATGGCTAATCGGTTTGGTTTAGATTATGCACAGAAATGCACAGGAGGCAATTTTCAGGTTTGCAAAAAAAAATAAAAAATCTAAAATTTGAAAGAACCAGGAGCTTGCTCGGTAATGCTCGTGGAGGAGAGCTCAGCCAGCAGACGGGGGCAGTGGATCAAATCTCGTTTTACCACAAGTACCTAAACATTGCACGCAGCGTGTGGGGTCGCCTTCCCTTGAAGCGCTACAGCGGTGAGCCACAGACGCCGTGGAACAAATGGTCTCCGTGTGGTTGAGATCTCCCTTGTTGGGTCTCATCACTCTCGCCGTCCCCCACCTGCCAGGGAAATTGATGAGGATGCCGTTTCTCCCCCCCACGCAGCAGACAGAAGATATTTCTCAGCTAAACAAACCATTCATTTGGTAAATAAGAAAGGGAGACGCGCATTTGGATAATTAATGATGAATAATGCATTGCGCACTTAGCTGTTGTTGTCACCGGCGGAAACAGTGAAACACTTGCAAGGACACCATTTCTCCGCGAGGCATAAATAAAGGGCTGTGTCTCTGACAGATAGATTCCTATTTATGCCCAACTCCACGTGGATTCTCTCTTTTGTTGGGCTCTCACATGTCATGAATACAGTTTGACAGTAATGCGAGAGTGAAGCGGACGGAATTGCTCCAAATCCGAGACAGACTTTAAATGGCACAAACCGTATTGGGCATCGGGTCAGGCCCCGCCCCGCGGACTCTGCGGTTGCACAGTGTGCTCAGCAGAAAGCAGGCCAAGCTGCAAGCGCGGCAGCTCGTCATCGTGTCACGGGTCACACATGCGTGTGATATTGTCGGTTCAGTGGGGAAAACATTGAATCCGTCACTTCTACGCCACACAATGCAAGGGACAAATATATCGCTGACGTCCGATACTTGCACGTTTTCTGTCGGCTTTGCATGTCACAGCATAAAGAGAGACGCAATCAAATGTACACACCTATAAGAATTGTTCCCATTTACTGTTATTCACACCATCTTTGTGCAAACCTGACTAATGCACACACACACACAAAACCGCGCACATAGGCGCTCCATCCTGGCACAAGGGTAGCCAGTAAAAATGCATGTCTGCCGCTCTTGCGTCCTCCCCAAAACACACACACACACACACACACACGCACACGCATTAAGGCACCACAGGGCCCCGCTTTATCAGCGCAGCTCACATGGGCACAGACACATCCATTGCCAAGACTGCCAGGCTACAGCCATGCTAATGTGCGTCTGACAAAGGCTCAGGTCAATGGAGCCTCCAGTGGCTAATTGCTTCAGAGAGATAAGTGAGTTTGACGACGCAGCAAGGAGCGGCTCAGCCAGGGAGGAGACGTTAATGAATTCCCCGTTCACTCCACCATCAATATCGGCCGGTCGCAGGCCCGCTGCAAAATTAATATGAAAGACACTTTTGTTTGGATGCTGGGTTTTTCATCGAATTGTTATGGGTTACGCTGGGTGGTGTTTTTTTTTTCTTTTCCTTCGGTGGAGCTAATGCAATTAATCCCCCATAGCCTCACCTGAAGGCTAATCAGCTGCGGTAGCCAATAAAACCATGCGTCCATGTAGCAGTACACAGTGCGACACCAGAATAATGAACGGGGGGGAAGGGGATGAATTGGGTTCTCAAGTGAGCAGGGAGATTATAACATTCTTGAGAGACAATTAAATTGCCTTATAATGATGCATTTTTGAGAGCTTTGGAGTACGCATCTGTGCGCACTTCACTAAGTACGTGCCACTATTGCCCAATGCAAAAAAACATTGATCTCCAAAAGGAAATGATATTTATATATATAATATAATAAATAATCGGCTTGGGTTGAGTTGTTTTCTCTGAGGTGACAGTGACGGACGGGGCCAGTGGAATCCATTCAGCCCTGATAAAGCTGATCAAATCTCCTTCGTGGGCTAAGCGGCCTCTGACTTAGATTAAATCGATGTCTGCTTCAGACGGCTGGAGCGTGGCTGGTCCACAATGGCGGCGCTTTCTTTTTCCGGCACGGACTCGAGTTGTCACCCGTCTCTCTGCCGCCGACAAACTCGCTTCCTCTGAAGATTACCACTCTTGCCGAACATGAGTCCTGAACCCATATTATCCTGACTATCGCCTGAGGCCCATACAAATTGGACTTGACAAAAGATGATGCATAAGCCCAGACAATGGCGTTTCATTCGCCTTATTTCTGCCTCTCGAGGTACTGACTGTGTGAATTGCTGACAAGTGTGATGATGGACTATTGGAGGCGTTTGGTTTGACGTTGCAAGTGGCCTCTCGGGAGCCGCCCAGGCTTAGTGCATAAACAAAGACATACTTAAAATACTCTTCACACACTCCCCCTCTCTCAACCGCTACGTGTGTGTGTGTGTTTTTTTTTAAGGTGGCTCATCATTGTCCTGTTTTCCATTCTCACTCCAGCAGCCCATTTGCTCTCATTTGCATCTTATTCTTTCCTCCATGCCATTTGTTTGCTTCGCGAACCTGTGGACATGAATGCAGCCAGTCTCCGCGGGGCCTTTATGAGGTCACATCCCTTTCCGGTGAAAAAAAAAACGTCATCTATTTACCCAGAGAAAAAGTTAGTCGATTTCAGTTTATACACCGAAAGAGATTTCTTTCATTATTAAGTTGTCAGCTTGAAGGATTTTGGTTGGCAGGTTTAGTGGATTTTATGCATAAATAATCTATTCCACGATGTATAGGCGCATGGATTGACACTTATGTGTATCAAATGTGCATGCTTGGTGTCCGTGTCTCATTAAAGGTGAATATGCTAATGTGAAAATGCCTCCAAGATACCTTGAGGCTCACTCGCCTTCCCTCTCGTAAATTGGCGAAAAGGCCGAGGAGGGAGCGTCTCTGCAGGGCTGGCCATGCGGCACAGCCGCTGCAAATGTATGTTTGGTGGGGGCTGATTTTCTCGTCAAATGGCAGTGGCGTGAGACAAGCTGTGAATCAGTCCTCGGGAGGTCTGAGCGCGGCTGAAACTGAAGTATATATATATATATATATATAAAAATATCGATTCTGCTTCACAGACATGAAGGGGGGAGGCACGAAGGGGGCATGCTAGTCTATAAGTGAGGCGGGGGGGGGGGGGGGGGGGGGGGGGGGGCATATTGCGCCTTAGATGGGCTGTAAAAACAGCTTGTTTTTAAGAAATACGTCAAGTCGTTTTTGCATGGACGTCTACACAATGTCACTCTGTCGGCGCTCTAAATGAACCATTGTTGCCGAGACACTTCTCAAGGAAAAAGGGCATTGTGGTGTGGCTGGCCTAACTGCAGTGCTGCACCGCGGGCCTAAAAATATTCCATGTCAGCGGTCCCGGGAGGAGCCCAGCGCTATCCAGGCCTCTCAGTAATGAGAGCGCGGAGCTGCCTGCGACCGGTCGCCCTGCTGTCCCACAACTCCCTCCGGCTCAGAGCTCGGCACTGGAGCTGGAGAGTGCAGCGCACAGATTTATCATAGCTCACAAAGCAGCGCGTCCGAAAAGCAGAGGCTCTCATTCGCAGAAGCAGCGGCCCCCAGCGGGCTCACCCCCGGGCACACTGACCCAACACATTCACATATCACAGAGGCAGACAGACTCAGTTTGGGAGAGACTCGCACAGAAAAAATAAAAGGAATTGGCAAAAAAAAAAAAGAAAAAAAAAAAGCAGGAGAGCAAAAACACTGCACAAGTGAGAAATAAAGACGCACGTCTACTTTAAATCTTCAATTTGCTGCATGATATGCAGTGGGGGGGCCAGAACGAGAAATGGTGGGCCGATATAGAGAGAGATTCAAATAAAAAGGGGGCGAGCGAGACAGGGAGAATGGACAGACATAATTGAAAGATTGAAGATGGTTGTTGGGGCTCCACGCGATTGTGCTCAGTGCAGTAATGATCGAGCCCTGTAGGGAAAACAATGTCTGCAAAGGGTTGAAATGTCATTATCCGTGGCAATTATTTGGCTACATCTCACTGAAGCTTGGATGAAGAGGGGGATTCTGGGAGCCATCGAAGGGCGCTGTGCGTACAAATACACACTACAGCTAATAAAAAAGTAAATAAACAAAAACCACAATTCCTACAATAGCTTTTGTAATCCAGGTGGCTTCTTAAGATGAAGAACCTGCTGAACCTTTGGAAAGAGAAGGGAGAAAAACAGCGCCTTTCCAATAAAGCGAAATAACATCATGAAAGACAACTCGTCCGCCTTGTTTGAACACTTTATGGGCCTCCTTTTAACAGATAACAGAAGAGATGTCACAAAAGACTGAAGGCAGCAGATGAGAGATATATATATACAAGTTTGAAGGCTGAGCTGGGAAATATTTCTGGGCAAAAAATGAGAGCGAAAGAGATTCATCACACGTTTTTCGAGTTCATATTGTGCCTAGCTGTATGAAAGTGAGGCTCCATACTCGGAACCAGGTTTAACCCATCACTACTCTGGTCTAATGGGGCGTGATATATATATATATATATATATGTATACATATATACATAGAAATATATATATATATTTATATATATCTACTTCAAGTGTCAGACATTTTTACAAAAATGCTCACCTTTCCACTTCATGTGAGATCCACAGCAAAAGATGGGCGGTCATCTAGAAAAACAAAAGTATACCCAAAAACGGTTTCAACTAGTGCAAATATCTTGCATGAATTTTTAATATGCGGTTATGATCCTACGCCGCGACTCCTAATGAGAACTGCAAAATGACTGCTGCAAAAGCAGTCTTCGCGGTCGTGACTTGACCCACAAGAGCAATTTGATGCTAATTCGCTATTTGCTAGTGGCGAGCCGCTATCCTCCAAATCGCCTCCGGTCCGAGCCTCACAGCCTGCGATCAGGCCCGCCTCCAGCAGCACTCTGCGCGCGCGCGGCCGTTAGCCCACACCTCGCACTCATCTACAAATGCTTTGCTGAAATATATATATATATATACTTTGAAATGATTCCTCTGTGTTGATTTATCGCACTTCACCGTCCAATTATTGGAAAATAGGAGTCCGCTTTTGTGTCCAGATGTACCCTGGGTAGTCCATTGGTCGTGACCGGCACACTGTACGTGCCATGCGTTCGGCTCCATGAGGCCGAGTATACAAAGTTTGTGATGAGTACATTTTATCCCATTGTTTTGTGATGGATAGCCTGTCAGCGCTTCCTCTCCTTGTTATTTCTCCCCACCGTACAGTAAATATGTGTGAGTCATCCATCCTTCCCACATGGAGGGTTTCAGGTTTTTTTTTTTTTTTTTCTTCTCATGGCTCGGTGGCTCTCTTGCTATCGGGTGACCTACAAAAAGAAACAATACCAGGGATAAGAAAGAGAGAGAGAAAGAGAGACATGTAATTACACAGAGTGACTCCGCGTCGCACTTCACATCGCGCAATAAATGTTCTGGTGCCAATGGAGGGTCAGAGGGAAATATCCACCATTCCTCCTCCGTTTCTGGCTCTTTCTCCTTTTCATTCCATCGATTATGTTTTATTTTTCAGCTTGGGCCTTCTCGCTGGTTTGACCGATGGCAGGAAACAGCCGCCTCGCAAGCGCGGGAGCTAGATTTCGCATACCTCTGAGCTAGAGCGGTTTGTTTACACAAGGGCATTCATCTAAAGGCATATCATTGGCGACGTAAAGCTCTTGCTTGCCATCAACAAGCCTCATCCCGCATGCATTTGTGACACATAGACAGATATGCTCATATATTAAGAAAGGGTGTTCACCAGTGACATACAAGACATAATAGACATATAAGGAATCCTGTTTCTCCAGTTCCAGCCCCTAAAGCCAGGTGTTTGAACTGGGACGGGTGGAAATATCTATCTTCGCGGCTCCTTGTTAAACAGCGTTCGTGTGCCTCAGTCAGGCAATAGGTGCATCTCTCCACCGCACACCTACGCTGCGTGGGCGGGAAACGGAGCCGGACAGATACAAATCATGGTGGTGAGACAATGATGAGACACTGAGGTGGTGAAAGGAGGCCATGGGCGAGAGAGAGAGAGAGACGTGGGATAAAGGGAGCCGCGGAGAGAAAGCGAGGGAGCACGGCCCGGTTGCCAGGGAATCGAAGTCTCACTGAAACTATCTTCAGTGACATCTGCCGCCGGGTCTCCAAGTAACCACTCCTCGGCCCCAAAGCACCGTGCAAATACACAATTAATGTCCACCCATGCAGCCGCTGGTTCCTGGTCCCCTCCCTCGGCCGGACGGGGTGCGAGAGAGACGAAATAGTGGGGAAATGAGAGAAGCAGAAAGACGAGGAGCAAGAGAAAAGGCAAAAACATGCAACAGAATGAGGATAATTGCACCTGTCAGTCCCAGAGTCGGTGTTAGGCCCAGGGCCATTAATTCCACTTCCTGTGCCTGAGCTCAGCGGTGCCTCTGTTCCTCAGTCTATCTCACTCACCAATTTAATTATGACTCTTAATTGCGGAGCCTCTGCGGAAGGCCCCGGCCATAATGCATTCTAATGAATGCGACAGATGTTGTGCTGTTATGCCATCTCTTGAGCAATTACTCTTATGGCGCCCGTACCGCTTCCCCTCGCAACTGTTTTCTCTCTTTATATTCCACCTGTAAATAAGCTGCACCTGCTCCGTCCCACAACGCACACTCTGGCACACATATATGCGCACACCCACACACGCAGCCCAGTTGTCAGTCCCGCAAATTAACTTTCACACTCCAACGGTTGACAAAGGGCCATGACGGACCCTCGTTTAAATCAATTCCTCTCTTTTGAATAGTGTCAGTTTACACGGTGCCACAGGATGCTTGTGGGGGGCTACGCAAGTGTACAAAGGGGGTTGTGTTGCTCTCTTGTCTAAATAGACACAGTTTCAGCAGATGAACAGGTAAGGCTCACTTGGGGGCTTACTTGTTTACCAGCTTTGTATTTTCTTTGTTATATTTATTGATATTGGAAATGAGCGATTCAATTACTATATATCTCTCATCCAGTGGCAACTTGAAGATGCAACCAACCTTTGAGTGATGCAGTCATATATATATATATATATATATAGTATTAAAAATAAAAGTCATCTAGTTGAAAGCCTGTTTACGAGACAGTAATTGAGGCATGCTGTCTCACAGAAATGAAATAATCAACTCAATAGAAGATCAAGGTCACTTCTACCTCCATCAAATGCCCAAAAAACTAGAGGATGCTCTATCATACAGCTATTTATTATTGTTGGACGTCAATGAGGTTGCACTCATTGTTGTTACATAGAAGTTGGATATGATCAAAGTCGCCCCAATCATTGGACTCGGCCATAGAAATAAATGGAGACGGGCAACAACGAGGACAAGTGCAGCTGTGACGTGACACACACATGTTTTTGATGGACAAATGTCAGAGGGGGATGAGAGAAAGTTTGGCTCTTGTTCAGACACACAAAGGGGCCGGTGTTGTTCTCACCTTGGTGGTTTTGACTTTGTTGCCAGTGCTGCAGGACCAGCCAGTCAGGTCAGGCAGGACCTTGCACTCCTCACCATCCATACACGGATGCATTTGGCACCACCACTTCTGGGCTACAATGGAGGCTGAGGCAGCAAATGGAGATTCGGGTAGAGGTGGGGGGGAGACAGCAGGTTACTTAAAACCATAGCACAATGAAGTACAGTGAACCACACACACAACAGGATATAGACAATTTTGGAGAGGCTAAAGTAATTATAAAACTATTTAACGATGATTAAAAAAAGCGCATTGAGCGATGCTGCAGTAGGATCAGCACCATGGACAGCGCCTGGAAGGAGACACTACAGTGTCTCGGAGCTGTTGTGAGTTTTTTTCCCTTCTATAATATGATTACTGAGATTTTCACAGGAGCTAAAATGCTGAAGCAGTCACCTGTTTTTTTTTTTTTTCATTTTAATCAGATTAATGTAATCCCTCATATGATTTCAAACCCTGTGTGGAATAGGTAAGCCTGGCACCCCGCAAGAGAAATAAATGAAAGTAAAAAGGGGGAAACACAAAATTGCATCTTCCAAACCCAGGAAGCGATAAAAGGTATTTAACTGTGCAGGAAACAACCAATCAGATGTGGCCACCCTGTAAATACTGCACACATTTGAACAAAGCACAGGTCTTCGAATAAGACTACGAATTTTCTTAATACTCGTGTTTTTGTATCTCTGCAGATGTGTGAGATGCCTCGTAAGACTTTCAGAAACAGTTCTTATTTCCTAATTTACCTTTTGTCGCTGGTATACTGATCTAACCACACGTGAAATAATGTGAGCATACCCCTGATTAATGATCCACATCAGGAAATGATTTTGATAATAAATTGCTATTATTTAAAGCCAGGTATCTTCATGTATTTAGACAAGAAACACTAATATTTATGAGCTACTGAATACTTTCTGCAGGAATAAATGCCGTCTTTGAAAAGAGTGTCACAATTATTCCAGGCAACAAGGGCCTTTTAGAATTTAATTATTAATAATAGCTTCAACCAACTCGCCTCACTTTATCTATGGAACAATCAAATGAAAAGGATTTCAGCTATATTTAGGAGCAATGAAATGGATGACACCCAGTTCCAGATCTTAGTCTGATCCACAGCTAATCTGGTGTTAAAACCAGAGCAGCTGACAGCCAAATCTGGCAGATCATCTGACCCTCTGTCTTGCCAGAAGACAGCCCGACAGCTGAGAATAACTCAGTTCCTTCTTTCCAAAGTCGGCATCCATCCATCCTCTCTGTCTCCCGTGTGGAGAAGGAGAGGGATAAAAAAGCATGCACCCATTTCTCCGGCTTCATTTGGTCGCAGGATTGATGGTATTTAGAGAGAAATTGTGATCTCAGGTGGCGATTGTTTTCAACAAAGGGAGGATGGGAGGTGGTACTGGCAGGAAAATTGGCTTTCAACTGCTTTATGCAAACGAACATGGACAAATCCTCTTAAGCCCCAATGCGAGAAGAAAGCACTGAGAGAGAGAGAGGTAGACGAGACTAAATAATAGGTGTCCACCCAAAAAAAAAAAAAAAAACTTTGTAGTGAGGAGAAACGCAGGGGATAGGCAGCTGAAGGAGAGAGAGCGAGAGAGAGCGAGAGAGAGAGATGGGTGGGAGAGAAAGAAGGAGGCCGTTGGAGGATGAACGGGTCGGAAGAGAGTCAGGTAGATTAAACAAAGGGAACAGAGAGAAGGAGAGTAACAAACTGAAGCAGAGGGGAAAATTGCCTCTGCAAATGCACGGACAGGAAGAGGAAAACACCTAACGAATAGAGGGTGGCCAAACTGCCAAGTCGGCAGGAAAATCTCTCTCACAGCTATCACGTAGCATAATGTCCAACACGCTGTTATGATGCATGGGCTCAGAGGCAATAAGCGGCTCTAAAAACCAATGACTGTGTAATGCTCGTTAATGTGGCCATTATGGTGTCGGCGACGGCAAGAGTGTTATTTAGAGCTAATGGCCACGGCCTGTGAGTGGCCATTATGGAGTTGGCTTCGCTCATGCTATAGCGGGGAGGGGCGGGACCAGGGTGACACGTAAGCACCTGCCTGTCATGTCGGGGGAGGGGGGGGGGGGGGGGGGGGGGGGCCCCCTCCGTTTCGGGGGGGGGGGGGGGGGGGGGGGGGGTCGTGGCCCTTCGATCTCAAGAAACGCCTCTGGAAGGGTCGGCGATAGTCGGCCAAGTGTGTGTGTGTCAGTGGCGAGATCCTCGCCTCCATATATCTCCGTGGCCTAGATACTGTTTGCAGTTTGTGGCTGGTTTCTAGTGGGATCCAGACTACATCTATGAGGCTTTTGAAGCCAGCTATTGTATAGATGGCCTAAAAACGTCTCCCTATTTGCAAGCTTGCTTCTTAAGAAAGCGCTTCCCACCGCGGACGGACCTCTTGAGTACAAAATTTGACGTCTAGGGAAAACTTGCTATTTTTTTATTTATTTTTTGCTTTCTTGCCATGAATACAATATAAAGCTAACTTGGCTTTGTTCAAAGAATCACACGGTGGATGACTAGCACCTTTAAAGCCTTCCCCATAACCACAGCTTGCGAGCTTTTTCTCCAGGTTCACAGGTCCTGTCCCAAAAAAGAACTATCCAGCTGCTGGCTTAGTTTTGAAGGTTTTGAACTCATCAGCACGTTTTTTTTGTGACTAATAACACAAGTTAGTCATTAGACACGCAGTTAAATCCTGAATTTGACGTTCTCCCTGCTCGAACCTTCCTTACAACAATTGTAATAAGTGCGAAAAGGAAGAATTCTCTCTATTTCCAGAGACGAGTCCTGGAAATAGAGAGGAGCCTCATAATCGCCAGGTAAAATGTGTGTAACACATGGAAGTAGCGCTCGGTTTGCTTTAATTGCATCAGTCTCATTAAGAGCCCACATTTATAGTCACAAAAGGTGCATATGCTAATTAAAAAGAGGGTTACGGCTCAGGCATGCATTTCATCACAGTTACTATCGGCTCATTACTACTCATTCTGACTGGCTCAGAATGGCTGCCTTTTAAGTTCTCTCTTTTTTTTTTTTGCAAAAGCAGGGGATCAGATGTCTAGACGGAGCTGCGCTCAGGGTGCAGGTGGTTAGGCGACACCGGGGACCGGGGCTGTGCGATTCCCAGGGCTCCTGCCTCGTCTCTGTGGTGCTCTAAATGAGCTCTGCTGAGGTTTGACGCCGGGAGGCCGCCTGCAGCTCCGTCTCTCCTCCTCCTGCTGCTGCCGACCCAACACACGCACACACACACACACACACACCGGATAAATGTCATCCGCACCTGTGTTTGTATGTGCGAGCGGGATCCCAACAAAGCGGCCTCTGCCTCATTTCTTCCCGTGCTGGCGCCTGCATTGTGGTTGTAATGTTTGTGACATCAAGTGGACAAAGTAGAAATTGCATGTCCCCCCGTCATCTACGCGTTCAGTGCCTGAATTCATATGGACCCACAGTAGGTGAACAGCTCGGACTCCGTGACAAGGTATAGGCGCCAGCACGCTCAATTATGGCAATTCTTTTGCATACGCTTTGCCAGGGGCCAATTAACACCTGAAGAGTGAACGACAAAAAAAAAAAGAAAAAAAAAGCTTTTTCATCAAAAGTCAACACAATAAACCTGCTGGCACGCACACACACCCTCTGTTCACCTAGGGAGGCGAGAAGCAGGCCTAAACGAATCCGGTATACCTCACACTCCTCCCTCTGTAACATCTGTCAATGTGCACGAGGCGAGACTTCACACCGGCCATGCAACTCTGCCGTGCCGCAGTGATACGAAAAATGCAATCATGTGTCGCAAGGTAAATGTTCCATTCGTCCCTCAGGTCACGTGGGATAGAATCACAGATTAGCTTTTGATAGAAATAAACTCATTCAATGAACGGAGATCCCATTGTGTCATTCAAATGAAGCCCGTTTGATGGAAGGCAGAGGGCACTGATCCAATCTGGGCGATCAAATGTGAGAGAGTGTTTGCCCATTAATACTTTACAAAGGCAAAGCCTGAACTCACTCAATGGAGCCACACCAACTGCCATTTGGAGTTTACTTTTTACACGTGTGTGTGTGTGTCTGTGTCATTGCGTTTGCATGCATGCACACACACAAACACACACATATACTGTATATATATACATGTTTTTTTGTGTGTGTGTGTGTGTGCATATGCAGTAAGTGCCACACGTGAAAGTGCAATCACGAGTGGTTCCGTGCCCTCTCTCCCAGATCATTACTATTTAAAGGGAATGCGGTGTACCGTCACACAACACACAGATACAAGAAGTTTGGGGCGGAGGCAGAAGTATGAAACACCCCCCCCCTCCCCTCCCCCTCCATCCTCCCCTCCCCAGGCATTGTGCCTGTTCCCCTCAGTGATCCCGGAGTGCAGAGAGGCATCCATCTCTTTCTGCTCATTACTATTTAAAGGGAATGCGGTGTACCGTCACACAACACACAGATACAAGAAGTTTGGGGCGGAGGCAGAAGTATGAAACACCCCCCCCCCCCCCCCCCCCCCCCCCCCCCCCCCCCCCCCCCCTCCCCTCCCCCTCCATCCTCCCCTCCCCAGGCATTGTGCCTGTTCCCCTCAGTGATCCCGGAGTGCAGAGAGGCATCCATCTCTTTCTGCACTGATTTACTAACACACTGAATCTCTGTCGCCCCGGCTCACACGGGTATGCATGACCAGAAAAAAACAAGTGGAAAGCGCGGTGGAAAAAGTGTCAGAAGACAGATTCTATGCTGCGAAACAGTCGCGCGCACGTACGCACACACAACACGCAGAGAGAGAAACAGACTGACAAAATGACACAAGCATGGTATTATGAAGCACAAATTACAGTAAACAACAGAAGGTTGATGTGGGCTGCAACAGTAAACTTGATTTCTGTGCCCAGTAATGAAACACATTTTGTCTGTGACCATATCTCACACCAAATTGAATCCGCCACAGAACACACTTATATCTTTCCAAGTCCATTCCCCCTTATCCCTCCCATTCCATATCTGTCCTTTTACCAGAGTTTTTTTTTTTTTTTTTTTTTACTAATTATTGCAGGTAAAAGCTGAGATTTACTTATTGTCATAAATAATACAAATGATCCACATGGAGTGGTTCCATTTAGCTCTGTTTATCTTTCACAGAATTTAATTTGCTCCCGACAAGCTAATGTGTTTCGAACATTTGTTCCTACTCTGCACCTTCAACCTTTCACAACAGGATCGCTCTCATTTGCCCCATTGTGCAGATTTAAAGTTCAACGCACACAAACGCAAACCCTAGCCAACACTTTCCTCACGAAACCCCAGGGAGATTATCCAGACTTGGCACAACTGCACTTGGGACATAAACATTGTATTTATCCTGACTAGACTCCTCCAAAGCAAACAGGGGAGACTCACTTTGTCTTCACTCTATGGGCCCAATGCATTTCTCCTGTAGAGTGACGGACAAATTAACAACCAGAGTTTCCCCAAATCACCTCAGCATCTGCAGCACTAACACCCCATTCACACACACACATGCTAATTCTAATAGAAAAATAAAAGCGAGCAAAAAAGAAGATGGCTTTCATGATTAATGAATCAAAACATGTTGATGAATGGCGTTCACTTGAAGAAGTTGGTCTCACAATAATGGGCCCCATGCAGCAGCGAGTAATGGGACCTGCTCCCATTTACTCCTCTTTCAGCTGGCATCAATAATGCAACTCCATTTACACTGTAGCGTTTCCTTACAAAGGCTGGCGTCTCTCTTTCCACCGGGTGAGAGAGAGAGAGAGAGAGAGAGAGAGAGAGAGAGAGAGAGAGAGAGAGAGTGTTTGTGGGTGAGTAAAACAGTGTGGGGATGAGGTGAGATCTTTTGTAAATGTGTACTCAGAGGTCAAGCATGACTCATGAGATAAGTGCTGCTGCTGAGCAATGGATTTTGGAGGTGAGCGTTGGTGCGACTCCGAGGTGAGATCGGAATAGGAAATTAGAAAAACCTCATGACTGGTGTGAGGGAGCCTCTGAGCTGTGTGTCTGTGCGCGTGACAGACAGGCAGACAGACAGACAGGCAGACAGGCAGACAGACAGACAGACAGACAGACAGACAGGCAGACAGACAGACAGGCAGGCAGACAGGCAGACAGACAGAGAGAGAGAGAGTGGTGATTAAGACCATCAATAAGAAGTGGTTTCAGGGGCGTCACACATGATCCCTTATTTATCACACGTTTCCTCACAAAGCCAATTATCTAAGCTGTGGTTGCCCGGTTCTTATCATTATCAAGTGTTTGTTCCCCACATAGCAGCTCATCAAAGAGGCTAAACAAAAACAAATATACATTTTATTGTGTGTAAAAAAAAAAAAGTGTGTGAGATGAACGTGTCCTTGCGAATGCTGGTGTGTCTATTTGAATGGGGAAAGCACCGCCTAGTGGCCACGTGTAGGTACAGCAACATGAGGTCCGATGGGATTCTCGATGTCTGACACGCACACGCAACCGCACACACACACACGTGAGATGTACTAGTCTGATCTGGTTTCAAGTCGGAGAAAAACCATCACCTGTTTGTGTGTGTGGAATTGGGTTCCACACAGTTTCAACAGTTTGAATAACCCGTGCCCCTCACAGACACCACTCAGGTATGAGACGACTATGTCATTTACTCTGGTGGGGGCTAAAACAGCAATGATTGTGTGTGTGTGTGTGTGTGTGTGTGTGTGTGTGACCTCAGCGGAGCGTCAGTGGATGATAGGGGTCAGTGACACGGCTTATTTCTCACGGGTCAGCCGCTTTCAGAACGAACAAACCGAGTAATAAAAACATTTAAATAAAAAAAGAGTTATGAGAAGAAAATTCTTTCCCCATCACCATCTGTCCTATACTGTAATAGCCTGGCGAGATATGAAGCGAAATGCTCTCCCAAATAAAATCAGTCCTTTTAAACTGCAGTTTAAATTTCCAATCTCCAGGCCAAGGATGTCCTGGTCCACAGCTGTTGCAAATGTTCTTCTCTTTTCATACGACACGGGGGAATAAGGACGGCAAGGAGACCTTCTTGGCAGGGCTTCCATTACCTGCATTAGTGGCTTTAAACTTTCATTGGAACATGAAGAACCACAAAGTGTTGCACTAGCAGGGCAAGGATAGAAAATACTGTTTAAGTCCCTTTAAAAAAAAAAAGGACTTTCTGATCAAAATGGGATTTGTTAAAAGAAAAAAAAAAAAGGTTTGATCCTTGGGCTCAGTTTGTGGATATTGCCATTCGTCAAATATTAATACAACATCCTTATTTTAATCTAAAGGACCATTAGCATTTTACCAGATTTACGAGTCCTACTCATTTATTTAAATTGCCAGGCTCTCACAATGAAGCTGCCAATGTTTTAGGTGAGATTATTCGTGTAGCTACCGACACGTAGCAAACATTTTTCAGCCTCTTTGAGCTCATGCAATTCAGTCATTATAAGAAACAAGTTGTGCAGCCAAGCACCGTCCAGACGCACAAACCCTCATTGGAAATTCCACTCATGTTCCAAATACAAAATAGGTGAGGCTGAATTTTAGACGCCCTGCAGCATGGTTGTGGGGGAACTCGAATATTTTTCTTTGACTTAATGGTGCAGCCATGAAACATCTTGGAATCATTTCCTGACTGTGTGTGTGTGTGTGTGTGTGCGTGCGTGTGTGTGTGTCATTTGCTGTAGCTTTAATGAAGTGTTGGACAGGTTGGTATACTATGGTTCCATGCGGTGGTTGAGCAGCTCCACTAGAATAATGGCGAGGTGTACTAAGCTTCTCCATTTTGTCTGCATAAGCAGTTTTTCCTTCAGAGAAATACCAATTCATATTTCACGTAAAATGATAGTGATCACGACGTCTGCCTCGCCTTTGAAGTAAGGATGACTTATTGTGCGTTAAAAAAAGATGGGAAAAGATGCTTTAGTCCAAATATTTAAAAAAATATACATAGAGAGGATCTACAGGTTGGATTACACCACGCTAGGATTACACAGCATGAATAAAGACATTCAGACGCACACGCACTGGGTTTCAGCATTTTACCTTCCACACATGAAGGTCTGGCTCTGGTGGTGCCCGCGACCTGCCCCGGGAAACAGGAACACTTGACGGTCTGAGAGCGCTCCTCAATCTTATTCTTATTACAGCAGCGATGGTTGGCCACCACCTCACATGTCCCCTGCTTCACCTGGTATGAGACTGAGAGAGAGAGAGAGAGAGAGAGAGGTGAAGGGAGCAGCTTTATTTGCTAGAAATCCATAGACTGGTCAATTGGGGCTTATTAAATGTTGTTTTGTGTGTCATTGTTGGGCTGAAAATAATTGTCAATACACACCATGCCCTCTTCTCTGCAAGCCAAACACATCTGCTGAATGATTCACTTTTGTATAAACTTCTCAATTTGTTCCAGTCTCATTCTCTGTGATTGCTAAATTAAAAATCCTTGGTGAAACTTTGCAATTATTCTCAGCCCAGCACCCTCATTAACTACATTACAGAGGCAACTCTGCTGCTGTAGGAGGGGGGAAAAAAATCAACTTGGCCAGAATCTGTCACTATGAATATATGTGTTTATTTGCAACCTTGCATGATGTCTCTGTAGTGTTTATATTGGCAACTATGGGTTAGCTCCACAAAGCATATACAGTGATTTAAACTCAAAATAACATCAATCTTAACCTAACTCCCTCAAAAACATATGTGCCCAGCAGCTCAGCTCAGTTTAGTGTCTTTTCTCCATGTCCCAGCTTCTTCTGAGACCCATTGGCCTGGCTGATGGGCCTTTAAAGGTCTCCCAGGTGTGCAGGCCTCTGAGCCTCTCCATCAGCTGAGTCATTCCAGGCGTGTCTATTGACACTGAAGTTACCACTGAACAGTCTCCACCCCCTTCTGCCCAACCATCGATTTTCTTTTTTTTATCTGAATATTTTTTTTTGTCCAATCAAATTATTTCAAAGGTCTCTTGATCACCTTTACTTGGTGATGTTTTGCTGAACAGATAAGCTGTCTCCACGTGATAAAACATAAATATGGCTTCACACACACACACACACAGTTCACACACAGTCTGTAGCAGTCGATGTCTTAATATCATCCTCATGCATGAGGAATGTCAGTGTTGCTTTCTGCGGCCACCTAAAGGAAAATGTGCCCGCTACAAAAATTCGGCTCAATTTTTAAGTTAACATATTCTTTGCTTATGGCTCCGGAACAGAATCCAGCGGCCTTATCTCCGCTCTAAAACCTTGTTGTTTGTTTCCTGAGATTCTCTGGCACCGTTTTCTGTGCAAAGCAAACCCTGCTGGCGACATCACTACCCATAAGCCTCTTTACAGCCCTCGGAAATACCGTGGTCCTACTGTACCGTAAGCCCCGATCTCATCGATGTACGTGACTTTACCCAGACTCCAAAACTTTTCATGCTCAGCTGAATGAGCTTTGCGGGGCGGGCACAACCCACACACACACACACAGACACACACACAGCCGCCAATACAGCACACATGCCCGCGCTGCACGGAAGGGCTCCATTTCTGCAGGCCATGGCCTCTCTCATCCTTTCTGATTTAAAGTTTGTTTGTTCTCTCCTCCAGAGAGCCCCATCAATGATCCCTGGCTCTCTGAGGGTGCCCCTCCGCTATCATCCCTCCACTTTCATTTCCCTCACTCCTCTGTCTCAGGCTCTCCCGAGGCTGGAGCAGCTGCCAACAGATTGCACCCCTCTATCGCTGTATCTATACGTCCACACCGCCATACATAACCTATATCTATTGGTAGAAATGTAGAATAGAACAGATTCAATGATGGAGTCCTATTAAAGTAATATTAAAACCCCTTGTTTTAAATCAGACTGGAGCCTTATAACTCAAAATGAATTCTTCCGTGTTGCGCTGCGGTGTGGTGTGGTGGTGAAAGCCCACCTCAGAGAGACAGGAGCTTGTTAGTCAGGGAGTCATACAGGAGGAAGAGAGACGGTGTCACAGGGGGCAGCAAAGCCCACTTACAGCCCCTCGCCTCCGTCCGGCATAATGAGGTCAGAGGGTTCACAGGTCTCCGCTCTTTATTGCCTACATCAGAGCTGAGCTGAAGCTGTATTTTAAACCCGGGAGGCCTGTTTTAAGGTGTGTACGTGTGTGTGTGTGTGTGCGTGCGTGGGGTGGAAGGTTTGTTGTTGGCGTATCCTTCCTCGCACAACAAACTGCATAAAGAAGCGCACTGACGATGATTTGTTCCCTTGTAACTACCGTTAACTGGATTAAAACGGTGAATAAAATATGAGGCGCTTCTGTGGCGCTGCAATAACGCCCAAATGCGAAAGAGTTTATTGCAGTAAGATTTATATCGCCCCGAAGTTATGATATCCTGCCTATATGAGAAAAGGCTGCAAAAAAGTTACAGCCGTCGTTTGCGGTTTCCCGTGTGTTGCTTTTCCAGCTGTGTGCCTGCGTGTGTGTGTGTGTGTGCGTGTGCTCATGAGAGTGACGTTAAAGCCCAAATAAATGATTCACCTCTTTACACCTGCAAAACTCAATCGTCTCCAGTTCAGCGGTGAGGTGGCCTGATCTCAACGTGGTGTCACAGAGGTGCGAGTACAGATTAAAACCCCGGTGTAATCTATACTTACACTATCTCTCTATATCAGGGGCACTCAGGCCTGTATTTTGGTTTGGTCTTTGTTTTGTTTTCGCTCCAGCAACGGAGAGCTGACATTTTCTCCCACGCAGAGTTTTTTTTTTCGATTTCTCTTTCAGCATAGGTCAAAAGATTTCACTAATTTCCCCCCAAAATTAATTGGCATTCACAGTGTGCAGGATTTTTATTTGCTGATGTGTTTGCGAGTATGTGAGTGCGGTGCTGTTTTTAAACTGAAATATATATACACATATATATATATATATACGAAAACAGATGAGGAGAAATATTCAGATTATCTATTATTATTATTATTATCACTATCTTTGAAGAGGCATTTATGATTTATGCCCTTAAGCACCCGAGGTATAATCGATACAGAGAGGTTAGACAGCCATACAGAGTTTACAGTCCCAAACTATTTTATGTGGGAGGAATCAACTCCAAACATGCCATCCTTGTTGCCCAGAAACAGAGCTGTGAAAAAATGTGCCGGTCTTGTCTATTATGATATAATGTCAGACATATTTTGCCATTTGCCAAAAATGGCAATTATATACTGTATATTTATTGTATATATTATAATAAAGCAAGCTACACTGAGCCTTTTCTGAAGCGTAATGTTTATGATTTATTTATTAGGATTATTGAAGATGTGTACGAATAAAAAGCGTAAAGTCAGGTCCAGACATAAAAAACCCAAACTCTAAATCAAATCTGCAGAGAATACAGAAGTCTGGATCCCACTAAAGTAAATACCTGGACGAGTGGCCATAACGCCTTGTGTAGAATAACTGTAGCGTGGTTGCACTATGAGCCTCCTCAGTGTGGTATCTCCCCTCATCTGCTCACAATACGTGTGTTGCTCAGTCGCCCCTACAGTTATGTACACACAATAAAAGTGTATCCAATGCCTCTGTGTTGCCTTTAAACCATCTCAGTGTAATAGAGCCCGGCACACATTGAGATGAAAAGACTTTCCAAGCATGGCTAAATGCCTCTATTCCCGCGGCAGGCAAAAGGGAGGTAAGGTTGAGTGTGTGTGCGCGCGCGCGAGCGTCGGGCAGCCAACAAAGCAAGTTACCCTGAACTGATGGGTTAGCCAGGCGATTGATGCATCGTGACAGACACGGGCGAGCGAGGGACACTGTGGCGATTTATCAGAAGCGCGCGTGCCTGTCCCTCGTCAATATGTGACGAGCACGTTCGGCTTCCATGAAAGGCCAGACATCCAGCAGATCGGTCACAGGCGGCAGAGTCGGTGCAGAGTGGACACACGACGCGGCGAGGCGACGGCGGTCGCTCGAGCGGAACGAGGTGAGAGCGATGTCAAACACCTTCCCCGAATCCTCTCCAACAGGAAGCAGCATATTCACATTCTTGTTGAATCTCCTTATGTGTGTGTGTGTGTGTGTGTGTTTTTAAACCCTAACCTGGCTCCAGCTTTTATGAAATTGCGTTCTAAAGGTCCAATGGCTTATTGGACTTCCTCCTCCACCTGATCCAGCAGAGCTCATCAATCCTCCTGACACTATCAGTGTTTAACAGGCTCACGTCAGACATCACCCTGATAATCATAAGTTGCGGGTAAAGATAAGCACTCAGGTGTGTCGCTTGTTTTATGCATTTACACACATACTGTATGCATAAATGTAGTGTAAAATGTGTTTTCAACAAGTCTGTGCACATTTGAGAATGAGACACAAACATGCACAGGCAAACACACACAAGTCGGGGGAGACTTGACCTCTGCATTTAACCCATCTGTGGCGCATGCAAGGCCACAGAGTGGAGTGGACAGCTGAGAGCGTCCAGGGAGCAGATGGGGTTAGTGCCTTGCTCAAGGGCATTAGAGGTGGGGTCTCTTTTGTCAGTGTCAGGGGTTCGCGCATCCTTCCTGATGGTGACCACCTCGACTGGGCCTCGAGCCGGCAACCCTCTGGTCCGATGCCTGTCTCCCTCACCACTAGGCCACCTCTCCCCTGAATACGACCCCATGAATACGACAAAAGCCTGGGCAGTAGGGCATTTTGTGCAGAAATAGTAATAACAGTGGTTGCGCAGCTCCTCACATGTGCCAAGCACACAAGGTCCCACTCACACAATGGATATTCACTCAGAAAACACAGCAATATTGTTTATCTGCCCGAAGAGTGACAACTCCACAAGAAATGTGTGTTCCATTACAGTGACGGCTCCTCGAACGCAATTTGCCGCGTGACCTGCTTACGATGATTCCTCCTTGTAATTGTTACAAAATACAGCGCAGGACTAAATGAGCAGCGATAAAGATCGATAGGTGTGTTAATTCGCACACTCTGCAGTAGGATAAATTTCCGCACGGCTTTGTTCCATTTGTGAGGGGACCAGCTGTGAAAGTGGCAGAAAGACCAATGAGATCATCAGGAGATCATTTTTTGTGTCTCAGTGTTGTGACGCCACAAGTCCATTTAGCTTTTGCTATTACCTGCTGTTATATCGAGTTATTTGCTTTGCCGAGGGTGATGTCTTAGTGTCATTAAAATATACTTGCACTGAAGTCATAATATGTTTTTTCTACGCTGAATATTCATTTAAATGTTTTAAGTTGTATGTTCTATAATCCTTCCAACATTTGTCATGTGCTGAGTTTTGCTGGGAAACTGTAAGAGTGAGCAAGGTATACATTGGGCGGCTGATCTTCATCAGAGTACTGCAAGAAAAAGCCACGTATTTAAAGTGACAGCTGTCAGTCATGTCTGAAAGGTTTGTTGACATTCCTTCCACCTATTCCAATTCAAGTTTTGTTCTTGAGTTGAAAAACTGTACACTGCAAAACTGACAGATTGACACCGAGAATGAAACTGAGTAAATGAGACGAAAGAAGGAAGGAGAATAAAAAAAGTACGATTTTTCCAAATGAGCATTTTTTGACCTCTAGAGCCACCGTGTGGCAGAAGGTGTTACTACACCAGAAAGCTGGATGTAACAAAACAGCACTTAATTGGGGCAACACACTAAACGCGCCCAGCAGTTATAACGTAAAGCCAATTAAGACGCAAACTCAAACTGCTGTTTGTGTGCCATATTAATATCCAGATTTGAAGTCTTAAACTTCCACTAATAAGAATAAATCCAAAACAAAAAATCCTCAGACCATTTTTGGAGGAGAGTCTGCTTGTGTCACAGCACATGTGGAACAATGGGGGGGGGGGGGGGGAAACCCGCCCCGCGGGGGGGGGGGGGGGGGGGATACCCACGCTGACCTTCACAATACACAAGGCCTGCAATTAGTTGTGTCCCTGCCGTAAGCAGGCTGCCTCCTCTCCGTCAAAGGGAAAACTAATACCATCAGTCAGAGCACAGAGCGGGAGCTAGGAGCATTACCGTGGCACCTAAAGGTCACCTTGCCAACACGAGCGGTGAGAGCGAAGGAACCCGAAGGATAATTAGAGAAATTGTCATAATTAAGTTCAAGGAAGAGGTGACTCAGGAGGTTGTTGCCGACAAATCTGAGCTCAGGATGCCGTGTGACTCGGTACAACAGTGCCAGTATTCTGTCCTGCTGTGTATTATTAATGTGTGACTGTAATAATGGCTGGATTGGACCTTTTTTCCCGTTACCTGACCTATGGAAATTAAAGACTTAGCTTGTGCTGGTGGATAAAACCAACTCTGGCAATAGTTTGCTTTTTTTTTCTTGGATTTTTGAGGGAATAAGTGAAGTGATGGGGTTCAGTGGTGTGTGTAGGGAGGAGTTTTGAAGATTTGCATATTAATTTTGGCATTGGCAATTATGAGCCTGAGGATTTGAAGTCAGGGGCTTTTCTTCACTGTTTTAAAGCTCCAAGACTGTAAAGAATTAAGCCACTGGAGAATAGCACCGCCTCTGATTCATACAAAACCCCCAAAAAATGAAATCTCATCTATCTAATTTATAATCTGCCAAACTAAATGGAGTTTATTCCCACTCACAGCCCTCCTGCAGGTTGTAAATGGCTCAGTCCACGACATGCGGAGGGAGCATGTGTTGTATCTCAGCATTGGCAGTGTAATTAACCTCTCCTGGTGTATGAAGGAGGGGTGGGGAGAAAGACCTGGTGTACCTGTGGGTCCCCGATGGTTACGGTTGCCGGCGGACACCGGGTCAACGCAGAGCATCACCAAGGCAACAAGCAAGGCCACCTGCAAAGGCCACGCTGACCTCCTCCACAGTTTCATCCTGGGAGAGGGACAGAGGAAAGAGGGGGAGAGGAGATTAGGAGCTTCACCACCCCAACCTCCAATTACAAAAAAAACAGCAAAGCAAACAAAACAAACAAACAATCTGGAGTGTGAGCAAGGAAAGGTCAAAAGAAAAAAAATGAGAAGCTGAAGAACGGACACCTGAGTTTTATTCCAGCGCAGATGCCATTACTGAAGGCATAGTGGACACAGAGCTGCTCCAGCATCCTTTAAGCCTGTTAGCCAAGTATACAACATTGATATGTTGTGGGTAACTCAACATGTGTAACCAAAAAGCGGTATCATGGTTTTCATCCCTAGTCTGAGTCCACCTTCTCGGGGAGTGGAATTAGGACTCATGATGTCATCTCACCTGTTGGCTGTCTCTTGTTCTCTCTCTTCCACTGAGTTGCTCCTCTACGGACAAGGTGTGGAGCCCATGGCTACGTTCACTTTTCACCTCAGCTCTCTGTCACCTCCTCCTTTTCCTCCTCTACTTATTTTTTTCTTCCTCCTCTTCTTGTTGTTTCTCCTCTTCCTCTCCTCAAACAGAAGAAGGCCCTAGAGGGGAGGAAGTACAAAGATATTCAGGAGAGGTCAGACAGCCCAGGGGTTGCACAATGGCCTTGTATCGAGGTCTACACACACACGCACACACAAACGCACACACACGTACGCAAACAAACACTCACATACACACACACACAAACAAACACACACATACAGACACACACAGGGTTAGAGATGTGAAGGCCTAGATTCAGTCAGATCCATTGTTTACAATAGGTTCACCTACCCCCAGGCTAAATCGGATCCCCCCCTCTAGTCATCACACACAGTTCTTCCTCCCTCTCTCTCCTCTCCAACACACACACACACATGCAAACACACAAATACACACACAAACCATGTGCAAACAGATGGACACCCTGAAATATAGTTAACACAGTAAAACCTGAGTTGATTTGTAATTGGGTGTTCAAAGGAAGAAGCAGAATAACTTCATGCAGCAGCTGAAACAGTAACTGGCAACACATGAGATGATCAAACACGTTATAAACACAAGCTGGTGTTAAACAAACACACACACACAATACATTTGAGCAGTGTTTGTCAGGTAAACTCAAACAGTGTTGAAGCACAGCAGCAGAAACCTCTGCTTAATTACAGCTGAGTGACAGCCTCTGAGGTGTGTGTCTGTGTGTGTGGGTGAACTTCTTCACCCACGCACACACGCAAACACACACACGGTAAATAACCACCTTGCCGTCAGAGTGGGTTACAAAGGGACTAACTCTGCAATCTAAATGAAAGACAACAGACTCACATTAATAACAAAATGTTCCCCTCTCCCTCCAACCTTTTATAATTCATTACGGCTCATTGATATGCAGCTCGCTCTGCTAATATAAACTCGAGGAGTAGGTCTCAGCTTCCAGTCCTGAGACCTGCTCTAGGGCCATCAGTGTAGTTCCACTGCCACCTGGTGGACAAAAAAACAACAGCCACAAAGATGGAGTCCAGACCCCCTCAGGAAACCAGCACATTAGCTGGTGGGGGGGGGTGATGATGAATTTAAAAAAATCTAAAAATAAATAAATAAAAACTTTCCAAACAACACAAGATAGATGCACAGTCCAGAAAGAGGGGATCTTAAAGAAGACAAACGAGATGGTGAAATGACGAGCGGGCAGAACATAAGAAATCAAATCCACGATATAAGCTTATATGCTGGAAAATATATTCAGTTAGCAGATGCTGCATAGAGAAGAGGATGTATACGCATCTATCTACAGAGGAAGTGGAATGCACATGTCGGCAGAATGTCATTGCCATCCTGTAATGTATTTGTGTATTTTAGATTAGCATTCTTTCTTCAGTGTACACACACAGTGTGTGTGCATGTGTGAGCAAGCTCGTGTGCATGTGTGTGTGTGTGTAGCGATTAGGCATGGTACATAGCAGCACAGTAAGCCATTTCTTATTCTCTTTATAAAAGGCTGGGCCGTGGCACGCATTTTTATCAGCATTGTTCTCTGATACACTCATTAAAAGGGCACAATCCTGCACATGTGTGTTTGTTTGTGCGTGTGCGGTCTCCAGATGCAGCCAGCTCTGGTTGGGTCTACAGGGACAGAACATCCCATCAGTCACCTCACCTGATGTCGTCACCTCTACTGCGTCTCACACATAAACACAGATTGTTGCCTTGAAACAGTGTACAAGGGACAAGTGGAAAATAAATCAGACAAAACAATCTTCTCATGAGGACGCAATCTTATCATAAAAATCAGATCATATAATCAATTAAAAAAAAACAGTGTCAGTATAGAGTGCCTGTGCATAATGCTGAAGAAAACAGATGTGGGTGTGTGTGTGTGGGGGGGGGGGGCTCAGCTGGTCATCACAGCCATGATAAGCTGTTGGGAGGAGACACGCACACGCACGCACGCACGCACGCACGCACGCACGCACACACACACACACACACACACACACACACACACACACACACACACACACACACCTTTGCCAGACGAGACATGCTCAAGATTATCTGAGGACATTAAGTCCTGCTCTTTCTAAAATTATCCTTCCTTCTCTATCACCCTCTACACCTCCTCTCTCTCTTTGCGTGTGTGTGCGCGTGTGTGCGCGTGCGTGTGTGTGTGGGAACGTGCGTGCGTCTCAGAGGGGCATAAACACAGATTGTTGCCTTGAAACAGTGTACAAGGGACAAGTGGAAAATAAATCACACAAAACAATCTTCTCATGAGGACGCAATCTTATAATACAAATCATATCATATAATCAATAAAAAAAAACAGTGTCAGTATAGAGTGCCTGTGCATAATGCTGAAGAAAACTGATGTGGGTGTGTGTGTGTGTGTGTGTGGGGGGGGGCTCAGCTGGTCATCACAGCCATGATAAGCTGTTGGGAGGAGACACGCACACTCACGCACGCACACACACACACACACACACACACCTTTGCCAGACGAGACATGCTCAAGATTATCTGAGAACATTAAGTCCTGCTCTTTCTAAAATTATCCTTCCTTCTCTATCACCCTCTACACCTCCTCTCTCTCTTTGCGTGTGTGTGCGCGTGTGTGCGCGTGCGTGTGTGTGTGGGAACGTGCGTGCGTCTCAGAGGGGTTAAAGGGCTGATTAGTGTCATCTCTTGCAGTAATCACACAGGAGTGACACGGGGGCTCATTGACATGCAATGAGACCGAGCCACCTCGGCCACAGATAACGCACACACATCACCCACAGACAAACGCACGCACAGCTCATTTCTGCAAACGTAGCGAGTGTGTGCGCACTGCCCGGGCGACCTCATGTGCCACGTCAGTCAAACATGACGATTAACAGCATGATGTGCATGCACTCGGCGGTGTGTCAGTCAGGGGCATGACATCACGTGTCAGGACTGGACAGGAAGTCCCCGTTCAGTGGAGCCGAGTTGCTGCGAAGAATAGAAGCTGCTTTATTACTTTCTAATCTCTTTGTATCACACACACACACACACACACACACACAGGACGCACAAACGCAAATGAACACGTTAGAATGTATTCAGAACCCTTACATGTCTCTATCCCGTCATGGTCGGCCTGCAGTTTTTTCCTGCTGGTTGTGTGTCTCTTGTTTACGAACTCTTGTTGTCCATGCCTACACACTGATGTGTACGCCTGTATCTCCGCTTTCTCGTCTTCTTCCATGCTCCGTTTACCACAAACAAAGCCCAAACCCCCCCCCCCCCCCCCCCCCCCCCCCCCCCCGACTATTGGTTCTAATCTTATGCCAACAATTTTTCACTGAATGCTAAATGCTTCCATGTAATCCTGTGTTTAGGAACAGTTCTAACACTTTATAGCAGCTGGTAAAAAAAACAAAAAAAAAAACAGTAGCCATCTGAGAGACACGCAATAGCATTTATACCCGTTTACTGCTGCCCACGCACACAAACACACACACACACACACACACACCCAACCGTACTGCTATACCACCAACAAACCAACAAGCAATTAAGTGGAGGATCCTCTGTTTGCTGAAATGTCCGTGGGGGGGGGGGGCATTACCTGCCCCCTGCTATCGACTGCAGGGTTCACAGAGTGGCCCTGGCACTAAGGTACCATTACAGCTCCATTGATCGGCCTGCACTTAGGTCCAAATCCCGCCCTGTTGCACAGGCCCTCGTCTCAGGATCCGGTGACCACGGAATGCATGTGTGTTGTGTTGGTGGAGCATGTGTGTTTGTGAGCGTGCATCCATCCATCTATCTATACCCATATATATATATATATATATATATATGCATATATATATATATATATATTTGTTTAACTCTGAAATGGTAACATCTAACACGAGTTAGGTTAAACAAGCGTATGGCTTTGAATGATCTACACAGTGAAGGGAACAGACAGCGGTCCACCAACCACAAAGATCCTCAGATCACATTCAGTGAGAAAAAATATATATATATAGATATATATCTATATATATGGGTATATCTATCCTGAATATACACATGAACTGGACTTTCATATTCTGAACGCTCCTGTCACATCCAACAAATCCTCATTTGACTCTTTTAACAGCCTCTCCCACTAAAGCAGAGGGGCAGGAGAGGCAGCTGTTGGCTGTTACTCGCTTTATGGAGGGGAAAGAAAATCACAGACACTAACAGGCTCATAAACATCAGCCCACTCACACAACAAAGTCGGCGGCCCCGGCCCTGTCTCCGGTTTCCCCTTTACAAGTGCGTTGTTTAAAACCCAAACAGCCAAGCGTGGGCCGACGTGGGCCGGAGCAGCCGCAGCCGACGGAGGCACGGCCCGGGCCGTAAATCCAGCGCTCTCTAATAAAGCAATAAAAGGCTATTAAAAGTCAGAGTCCCTCGGCACTGGAAGACGGATGGAGAGAGAAGGAGACACTTTTGGACGAGTGTCCACTCCCACACACATTTTTGGAAGGTTTTCTTTCCCTGTCTGCTCAAAGATAAACCAGGTAGCTGCAATATTAACGTCTCTCTCCCGTTTATGTTGCTCCGTGACATCTCGGGCTACAGCCGGCAGTCTTGGCAGGTCTTTAATTCCGACTAACTGCCGCTCGTTTTTGTTATTTAAAAAAAATAAACGACTGCGATTTCCAGACTGTGATGTACAGACCTACCGAGAGGTTTCCTGCTGCAGTGATTGTTTCATACCAGCGTGTGCGCATGCAACATGTTTAGTCCCATTTCACATCCTGGCTTTTCTTTATAATAAGTTATAATACCAACTTTAGCAGAGCAAAATTATTAATGTGACAATATGACTTGAATTATTATTATCATCATGATCTGCACGTTTCTAATAGGCAGAGGAACTTTTTGTCCCGAAAGCGCTTCGTTGATTTCTTTTCCTTTTCTCTCTCTCTTCCTACTTTTCATTTTTGCTTTTCACCAGCTCTCCGACAGTCTTTCACTCCTGGAGAAGTGAGGGATAAAAACAAGGGCACGCATAGAGGGGTGGAGGGGTGACGTGGTGAACCTGGGAGTGAGGCAGCACAGCCCAGCCTTGTAATTAAACAGAAACTCCACAAACCCAGACACTTAACCCTGCTCCTTCCTATACAAAGGATATGAAACGTGTGTGTGTGTGCGCGTGTGTGTATAGCAGTGCATTGCAAACCTGCACCTGTCCCTTCTTCCGCGGCTCCATGTATCGAACGACGTCCCGGAGCCAAACAACAACCGGCCGAGGCCGTGACGGCGACTCTCCGGAGCGCGGCGGCGATTCATTGTGCTTTGTGCCAAAATTATGATAAATGGAAAATGAACGGCCTTGCTTGATTTTCTATGAGCTTCGACCTCAGTATGGTTGTGGCCTCTCCTTAGGCCCCCAAAAAACGCAGCGGACAAACAAACAAAGCCCGGCTGGACTCACACTGGGGGCCTCGAGTGGCTTTCACAGCACATCTGTAAATCAATGGATACACAGATAAAGAAGCTCGCTCTCTCTCTCTCTCTCTCATCCATATATACACAGAAACTCGTATATGCAGACAAACCAACATCTTGATTATATCAGTCCCCTCTGCTGCTAATGGCCAGCTTGCGCGTAATTATATTAATTACCGAACGTGCCGTGGCTCTCAATTTGCCAGCCAGAGGAAAAGGAAGGAAAGAGGGATGGAAAAAATAAACAAAAGGATGGCAAGAAAGAAATGTGCAGATGACGGAGTTGGTGATCAGAGCGGGGAAGGAGGGAGGGGAAAATAGAGTGTAAGAGAGAAAAGAGAGAGAGAAAAAAGAGAGGAAGCCTGATCAATTGTTCATTTTACACAGTCACTGAGACGTGTCAGCAGTGTCAATAAGTGAATTAATTTGTCTGTGGGTCTCTGGAGCATGACACCATATAACTCTGCTCCCCAAAGACACACACACACACCCACACACACACACACACACACACACACACGCACACGCACACACACACACACACTTTTACCAGACAGTTGAACACAAGGGACGTATATACAGTAGGCAGACAAAAAATATATAAAAAATCTCATCCCACACAAAAACTTTAAATTGACTTACATGTGTCAGCAAACACTAAATCTAACAAAATAAAAATTAAATGTTGGATAGCAGCTATAATATATAGCCTGATTGAGATAATTGTGTTCTCCTGGGTAACATATGTGTAAATTTGTTCAGTCCACCTTCTGGTTTCAGTGAATGCCAAACTGACGCACGCACGCACGCACGCAACGCAACGCACGCATGCACGCACGCACGCACGCACACACACACACACACACTCAATAAGGATTCATCCTCAGTCGAGCATCTATCCCCAGAGGAGGCTATTGTCCGCTGGTGACTGACTGACATCAGTCAGCCACCAAGAGGGACCCTGGGCCGCTGTTTTCATTACAAAGCCATCACCCCCAGCATACACACACACACATCCACACACACACACACAAAAACTGTGTGCGCAGACAGACAATCACGCAGCCTTCCTCGCCCCTCTGACAGATTCGCTCTCCGGTCCTGACCACGGAGACGCCTCACCGCCACAGATGCCTTTCTTTTCTCACATCCGGCCTCCGCCGCAACGCTTCCCCGCCGCACCGTCACAGTGGACCCCCCGCGCTGCAGAGCATGATGGGAGCTTTTCATAATCCCACCAAAAACACACCGTCGCTCACAGTTACCAGCACATCTGCCAGCTGCCGGAGTGGAGCTATCTGGCGGAAGCTGTCTGTCACACAGACGGACATGCACACACACACACAAATGCATACACACACATGGGAGGGCGCAGCAGATTGCAGATCTAAGGAGATAGATAGCGCACTGTGGGAGGGAACAGTGCCTGTTCAATTACAATCATGCTATCACTTAGGGAGATTTGTCTTGGTCCAAGTGAGTCAGAGCTGTGAAGAAATTCACCTTGAGGCCTGGGAGGTGGTGTTATATTTTCTTTTTCGCTAAAATGGTCCTGACATCCTCCAAACTCCCCCTCTATTGGAAATGACTAATATTAACCTTAAACGAATTACTCGGCGGGGACGGGCCGTCAGTCCAGGCGAGGCGCCTTGGATGGAATTGGAAAGTCTGAATGGTGCGGTGGCACAACAGAGGAGACCGAGGCCTCGCTGTCACCGCCTGACAGCGGAGGACAAAGAACACACAGTGCTGTGGAGGACCAACACGGGGACCTCCGCCGTCTGAACCAGCTGGTACTCACACTCTTAGAAAAAGGATAGCTAGATAGATAGATAGATAGATAGATAGATAGATAGATAGATAGATAGATAGATAGATAGATAGATAGATAGATAGATAGATAGATAGATAGATAGATAGATAGATAGATAGATAGATAGATAGATAGATAGATACTGCTATGGCATTATAAAGACCAGGGAGTAAAACCATCAATATATATAGAAAGTGTATATTTTTCAAACGTGGGATACGCAAATTCTCAAACTAAAGGGCAAATTATTACATTACAAAGGTTATCCCAAAAGATTACCCGGTGTGGCACTTCATTCCTGGAGGCTCCACTTGAAAGGATCCACATCACCCTAATGAGGTATCACATTCTGCGCCGACCTTTAACCTTTCCAACCCTGTGGGTCGTGACCTCTGTCCAATTGCGGTTTTGTGGCCGAGACGAGAAACGGATACACACCGTGCACACGATCATTGATCTAATATCTCTAGCCTCCGTCCAAGTCCCGGATCTGCTGTTTGAGGAGAGTGGATTCGCTCTGAACCTGATTCTACGAAGATGAGCGAAGGGCGTTATTGTCCACCGCATTTGTGTGTGTGTGTGCGTGTGTGTGTGTGTGTGACGTTAATTCACGCTCTGTGACTCAATACACCCAGAGGCTGCCCGGGATGCGAAGGTGGCCGGGACAAATGAGAGGCCCCTCTCCATCTTTCTGCTCCCTGGCGTGAGAGAATGCCCCTCGTCTCTTTCCTCCTCTCTGTTCGGGAAGTAGCTATTCATCACAGTCAATTTCTTAATGCCAGGGTTTGTGTGTGTGTGTGTGTGTGTGTGAGCGTGTGTGATCACCCATATGTCACGCTGCCGCCACCTCACCAGTCCTACATGGACGATTCCTGCTTATTCACCGAGAGCGCCGTTCGTACGTGCGCTATTTTCTCACGTTTTACACACATGAACGAGCACGCTCAAAGAAGATAACATAACATTCCATCGCGCAAAAGTTTCTCCCAATACTGACACACACACAGGTCATTTCACATGTAGACACCCAGCCACCCACACCCACACCCACCCACCCACACACACACACACACAGATGGTCTCCCCTCATCTCTCACACATATGATTGTGTCTCTCTGTCTCTCCAGCTCATTTCTCTTGCCTCCCTCGCTCCCGTCCGTCGCCTCACAGCTTGGACGTGTCCTCATGCACAATCACAAACGCACACAATCCATTCCCCAGTGTTCACAGCCAGTCATCCTGAACAGCCCTCCGCGGATAAGCAGATAGGAGGCTGTCGAAACATGCAGAACCCAACGGCCCTGGGAGGATACCGCCTGTCCCCCGGCTGGGAGCTGCTATATGTGGACGGGCGAAGAGGAGAGGTCCGGAAGAGAGGAAGCCTGAATTGGATGGCGTAATTGCCAAGTGCGTGAATGTTGTGTGTACGCCTATGTGTAAGTGCCGTGGTGGAGGAAGGTTGTCTGTGTATGGTATGGAAAAGGGAGACAGGACAAGCCTTGCACTGCGGAGGCAGGAAAAGCAGCACAGGCATCATACAGGTGTGTGTGTGTGTGTGTGCGTGCAAGAGAGAGAGAGAGGGAGACAGGGAGGGTCAGGTTGGAGAGAGTAATCTCCCCAGGATTAAGAGTGCTGCTCCTGTGTTAATGTGACTGTCAATGAGAATTAAGTCCCTGGACCGATCCTCCTCCCCCCCCCTCTCTCACTCTCTCTCCCCCATCTCACCCACCCCCCCCCTTCCTTCTCTCTCTCTCTCCTCTCCCCCTCTCCTGTCCACCCTGTCACACTAATGACACCACTTTCTGTGGAGTGCCAGCGCCCTGCTCCCAAAACAATGGGGGAATAATTACACTCTCTCAATACAGTACAAATTGCACGGTCGAGCAGCGGGACAGCCAGAGATATGAGCGAGGAGGGGAGGAGGGGGGGAGGAGGAAGGGGATGGGATGGGAGAGGGAGGAGTGGAGACAAGGATGACTAACAATTACAACACGATAGGGGTTGGGTCTCATTACTGCGCCCATTAACATGCACCACGTAATTTTCCCCTCTCAGCGTGTGTGTGTGTGAGAGAGAGATAGAGAAAAGAGAGAGAGAGTGTGTGTGTGTGTGCGCGCGCGCGCCCATGGGAGAGAGAAGAGAGATAGAGAGAGGGGAGTGTGTGTGCGTGTGTGTGCCAAATAGGTTTTGCAACACACCGTGTCTCCCCGTGCCTCTGTGCGCAATCTGCTCACAGAGCCGGCGGCGCCTCGTCTCTCTCCCACAGCTCTGAGCTCCTCTCCGCTCACGATCCGCGCACACGCATCAGAAATGATCCCGGATCATTCTCACACACACACACACACACATTCCCCTCCATAGGTGTTAAACTCCCACCGACACATCGTGTGTTTAACCTCACCGTGGTGAGACACGGCATCGGTCATCCACGCGCCAGGCGCACGGCAAGTGAAGCACACGCACGGCCCTTTGGGTTTTCAACGCAACGTTTTCCCGTCTGTGCACAGAGGTGAGCACCGCGTCCCGAGCCAAGGAGCACAAAGTTGCTCCCGCCAGTTACTCACTCGCCTCCCCTTTTCTCCCTGAAGGAGAAAATGTTCCCCATCACCACGCAGAAAGTCTCCCCCTCTGACCCCATCTTCCTATCAGAAGCAGCCCAGTGGTCGTGCACCCGCGACATGGCACAGGGGAATTCAAATTCGACACTCATTGAGTTTGAATAAAAACAAATAAAAACACAGCTTACCCGAATCTATAAACTCGATGCCATGGTTCACTGGGAATTGTAAATGATCCAGGTGAGGCAACACTTCAACTCCACTGTTTTTTTTGTGTGTTTCTCTCCACCCAACGTGGCAATCCGGCTGCGCGTGGATGTCCAGGTGCGGCACACCGACGTGAGGGTGGTGGTGACGGGCTACTGCCACGCCGGAGGAACAGCCGCGTGGAGACCGCCGAGAAAACACGGCTCGAGCCGGAGTGGTGAGCTCCAGGGTGCCATGATCTCACCGCGTCCCATCCGGAAGCCACACTGAGGAGAAAGTCGTGAAAAGTGCGTAATTCCTCCAAAGAGACGCCGGGTCGATGCCTTCTCTTATTTTCTTTCTTTCTTTTTTATTATTATCTGGCAAACACTCCACCCACCCACACACACACACACACTCAGTTCATCAACCTGAGCGCGAGCGCAGTCGCGGGCAGGTGTGAGGAGAAGTGATGGTGTGCTGATGCAGGAGTGATAGTTGCGCTCCCGTCGCTCCTCCCGAGCGCGGATCGATTGGACACGAGAAACGCGATGCGAGCCCGTCTTCCCCATTCAGGGCACGTGCAAGCAGCGCCCGCCCAGTTCACCAAACACACACACACACACCCGCCCCATCCTCACTGATGTCATGGAGTTTACAAGTAGCCTGGAATAGTGGGATAGAGGGGACAAGGGGCACAATACCATAAAGACATGTCCACGGAGACGCAGGATTCACAATGGCTATATTCTTGACGAGTCAAATACTTCCCTCATCTTGATGCTTGAACAATGGTACAGCAACAATAGATCACAAAGGGGCACAGACACACACACAGGAGAAGGGGATCTGAATAACACAGGTGGGGAAATGCAGGGACCAACATTGGTCCCTACATCCACTTTACATATGTGGGATTTGTCTCTCCGAAGTTAAACTCAAGACATGCGAGGACAAAGGTGTGTGAAAAGTTGTATATATACAGTATATATATATATATAGTTGTTGTTAGTAGTACTGTGAAAAGAATGATATAGGTCACCTCCCAACGGCACCAACACGGTTGTGCGACACTGTGCGCAAGTGGATGAGCCCGCACACGCGGATAACTTGGTTCTGTGTGGGCTCGATCTGAACCCCCTGACTGCGATGTTAAGCAGGATTTAATCACAGCCACCTCTCCATTACGCACAAGGAGACCTAGCCTATCAATGATGCCATCCCCAGACACCGCACACCGGTGTGTTGATGGCGATTGATTGCTCTGCGCTGTATTTGCAGTCGTTAAAACTTAGAGGAGGTCGATGTCTGCTAACGACCCAAGGTGAGCAGTATCCCAAACATACATTCAGAGGCATCACCGGGGCCACGCACACACACACACACACACCGCTCCCTGCGTCACCATACACCTGCTTTTTTTTTTAAATCTCACCTCAGCAAAAGGTCTAAACAATAATAAATAAATAAATAAATAAAAGAGCCATGCACCAAGTGTAATGACAGCATCATAAAGCAATCTGGAGCCTCGTCGTCTGCCACTGTCCTCCACCCAAACACCATTTCTGCCGCCTGTGCACGGAGGCAGGAAAAAAAATGTTGTATGGGCTTTTCAACCGATTCAGCGGGGCCCTGAATCTGTTACAAATCGATCTGTCTTTGTTTGAACCCAGAACAGATTAGACACTGGCGCGGGTTTGCCAGCAGCAAACCCCTTTAGTTGCAGGAGTCCGATAAAAAACATTCAACTTGGGTTGAGAATAATAAGAATAATAATAATAGTAATAAGAAGAAGAATAAGAATAAGAATACAGGTTTGAGTTGGAGGCAGAATTTGCTGTGGACTGCTCGGGGGAAGGTTTTGTGGTTACTTCCCTGTCTGCCGGTTGATCCACTTCTCACACACACACACACACACGCACAAAACAGACAAATGTTGTTGTGAAGTGTGAAGGAACCTAATATATCCTGTCTGCGCTGGCAGGTAGTTGTGTCTACAGTGCTCTACCTGTGTGTCGCACCGAGGCCTTTTACCTCCAAGTGAGGCGGCTAATGGATGCAACGGCCCACAGCACTTATCTCATCTACGCCTCCTCGCAGATAACCTCAGAGGAAAACCAAATCACAGTTCCTAAACACTCTGCAGGACTTTAAAGTGTGAGGTTGAACGCTGGAGAAATTTAATTCACCCCCCTCCCCCCCACGTAGATTCCGGTTAGATTTCCAGTTGTTGTACCTGAGCCATCACTTTTCTCACGCCTGTGCAGTTTCCCATTTGCAAACATAAGGTCACAGAGTCGTGGCGGAGGTAAAAGCCGGCAGAAGGGGTCATCTATCAGAGACGAGAGGGGGGTTATGGGATCTCCTGTGGCAGAACACATCTCTTGTCCTGATGCATCACAGGCCCGTTTCTGCAGAGCTGCATTAAGGCGCGGCAGAGATGATCGGTTTAACGTTTATAAAGGAAAAAACTAATCGTTAGTGACAGCGCGACAAAAACGAGGCCACCAAAAACACGCGGGGCCGCCGCAGAGCCCTGGGAGGTACGTTTCAACACAAAATGTGGTGCCACGGACAAAAAGCATGCTGGGCCCCCAAAACGAGTGCACAATGACCACAGCACACGGTTTCCTTAAAGCCTAACATGTGTCCAACGTTGTGTGGATGATCCAGTGTGTTGCTCATGTCTTCTCTCTGGATGCACCAAGCCGCCAGGCTTGACGCACAAGAGAAGAAAAAAAAAGAAAAAATACCCAATACATCGATTTGGAACAGCCGCAAAGGTTAATGAGAACGGACATCTTGGTTCCTCTTGCTTTTGATCCCTTGCCCTGCATGGGAGATTCTACATTTCTTTACGAGGTCACCGGCGGTAACCCGAGCAGGGCCATAAATAGTGTCCATCCTAGACAGGCCCGGTGTCTGTCAATACTCCCAAAGTTCAGGAACACAACATCCTGCAAAGTGCGGCCCGGCGACTCCAAAAACCTCCGCTGCTAAAGTAAAAAGGGCCCTAATAAATATTTCCTGGTTGTGAAGCGGCGGGTGTATTTGTGCGTAACTCGTTGTCACTCTCTCTGCTGAGAGAATATGTCAAAGACAGGGAGGATCACAAGGCGCAGGGGGAAGATTTGGCCTCATGTGTGGTGTTCTACTGCCCCCATGTGTCTGTCTCCTGCACCACTGTGAAGGCGGGCTGTTTTTTTTGGTTCTTTTTTTGAGGCCATCCAGATTTATTACGGTGACAGTAAAAAGTGAACCAGTGCCCTTTTGCGCCGAGCCCCTCTTTCCTCCTCAGACCTGAACTTGCTAAAATAATGAAACTGGCCGCAGAGGGCTGTCTGGCATCAGCAAGAACTGGCAAGACGGAGACTTCAGTTTTTTTTCCCCACCACCCCCCAAGGTCAGACATCAGAAGATGATTGATTAAATGATGATGAATTAAATCACTAATGCCTAATATGGTCAGTGCAGACAGAAGACATGGTTCAGCATTTTCCCCCCCAAATCATTTATTTCAAAATGTTACACAGCTTTGGAATATGAAATCGCCCCCACACAACCAGTGAAAAGGTCTGAGTCAGTTCAACATGGTCTCATAGATAAATAAAACATCAGAGCCCACCGAGAGGCCGAGAAACACGGAGATGATCTTCTGATCTCCCCAATGCTCCTGTGCATTGCACCGGATTGCATGCAAATTGTGCTCATTCTCTTTCAAACTAGTTTACTGTAAAATATAGAAGAAACGGCATGGAAAAGGCTTTAGGAAGGGTAAAGACCGGCCGGAGCAGCATCCACATCCTTTGACATTACGGATAATGCAATTCCTTTGATTGAGCGCAAGGAAAAAAAAAAAGATATTATATTCATCTGAAAGGATATTTACTTAAATAGTAACAAATGTGAAAAATAGAAAAATAATGCAAACCTGAAGTTGTAAAAAAAAACAGATTTAAAAAGCCTATTACACTATTTAGATATTCATCCAATAAAATATAACAAATACTTTAGGTTTTGCAATACTTGATGTGGTTTAAAGTATTAGTGCACTTGCATATACACATAACACAAATACTGCTCGACAAGAATTATGCCTCTTGGAAGCAGGAGTGTCTCACTGACATTCCTTCCCCTATTGTTGTGTTTTTTGGAGCTGAAGAGCCTAAAAACAACGATGGTTTAAACCCATCTCACGACGGTAAAGTGGAAAATGCTTGAAAATACATATGAGAGCAGCGTGTGCTGCATGTGCTCAGAAGCTCTGGTGTGCTAGTCAACAACTCTGAGGAGGCGCGCGACAAGGTGACACTGATGGAATGTGACGAGACGTGGCGTGGCGTGCGACGGGAGGCGGGAACAGCTGCTCATTAGCTGAACGGGAAGCAAGTCGACGCAGTGGAGGTAATGAAGAAACATAGGACGCGTCTTATCGCTTCCCAGGCTGCACGCGCCTCGTCTCTTAACTGATTTGACACTAACGGAGCGCATGTGACCCGAGTTGGGCGCCATGCTGCTTTCACCTATTCCACACTGTCCATCAAGGCAGTGAGACAGGAGTGGACACATGTGGTGAGACCACTGGGGAGTGAGGTGTACCAGTGTCGAGGTGGTTTTTTTTGGTTTTTACCATACCCAAAAGGCAGGCTCCTGTTAATTTTTTTTATTGATTTACCCGCCGTGTCCTCAGAGGGTCTAGAGTTCGTCGCGGGGGGCTCGCCGCTGCCACTTGGGATGGTGCGTGACGTAATCTGCCGCCACCAGCGCCAGGCGCATGAACTCCCCCACGTCGAAGGAGTAGTTGGTGAACTTCGGATGGTCCCCCAGGGTGGGATGGTGACCCTGCGAGACGTTGTGACGAGACACGCAGAAGTAAATAAAGTGTGTACATTTGTTCTGCTGTGTCATTCTATAACTGTGCACCATGAAATGTGCGCATATCGGTGTAAGTGAGTGTGTGTGTGTGTGTGTGTATATGTGGGATGAGCGTGATAAATCGAGAAAGCTCCAGCTGAGGAGCTGATGGTGGGTACGGGAGATTCCCCTACCTTGTCCTGTGGGACCACTTTGTCCATTTTCTGCCAAGTCACATATCGAACGCCCCGCAGCCGAGCCAAATCTCGATAGCAGCTCTCATCCTGACAATTATATCTGCGAGGGACAGATGCAACCACTTTATCTCTTTTTCTCTCTCTCTCTCTCCTCACTCTGCTCCATCTCTCTCTCTCTCTCTGTGCCACTCACCAAAATCCACACAACACCCTCCAAACTCTCCATTCCACACACACAAACACACACCAAACAAATGCCCTACCCAGGGAAGCCAGGTGTGATGAATGTCTGGCTAATTAGGCATTATTTCACAGTCACACACCAAGTGGCTGATGGGTACTTTGGGCACAACACGCTGCCAAACCCATTGCTCTTTCTGTTCCACTCTCCGTTTCGTTTTTTTCCGTCACTTTCTCCCACACGCACATGCGCGCACACCCTAACACACAGACACGCAGGCAGACGAGAAGCGTCACTCACAGCTCGAAGATGACGGCCCAGTCGGGGAGGAAGAGGAGGTGTGTGAGCCCGGCCCCGTGCATCCCTATGAAGATGTCAGAGTTGTGGGTGATCCTCAACTGCTCCAGGAAGGGAACATCCCTGAAAGACAGGCAGGGAGACCCCAATCAATCACCCACCTTCATCCAGTCAACACTCACATGACATGGTATAAAAAGTTACACATGTCCTTTTATTCTTATACAACGCTGTGCTGAGCAGCGGTGTACGGCTCCTGCAGTGACGCGGCCAGCACTCTATAACTCACTTGTATTTGTAGTCCACCACTTTGACCTCCAATAAAGGAACCGTCTTGAGGGCATTCACCAGCTGTAACAACAATAGAGAGACGTGTGGTCTGATCAATGGGAGAGCAAACAAAACTGGGCCCTGACCATATAAATCACAGGCCTTTTTTTTTATTTATTTTAACCCATACTGTCCAAGCAAATAAGATTTTAAATAGACACTTAACAGAGGCTGTCAGTAAATCAATGTTAAGGTGGGAGGGGCTGAGGGAGTGTTGGAGTTATATGAAGTGAAGATAGAGGGACAGACGAAACGGAAAAGGAGGACAGGATGGAGGATGAAGAACAAGTGCATGGAAGAGGAAGAGACAGGAAGAGGGAGGGCGGGAGGGAGGTGGAACCGGACTCACCTCCACTTGGTTTAATATCCGTCTGTATTCTGTGCTGCGTGCCAGCAGGGTGACACGCACACGCCCCTCCTGAAAAAAGCAATGCACCCAATAATCAATCAGCCAAGGACGGAAAAGACAGGCGGCTGGGAAAACATGATGTTCATTCAGAATAATTTAGAGCCCTCTTCTTCAAACAACAAAGGGGGAGAAGAGCTGAAATCACTGTGAAAAGTGAAAAAAGTACAAATAAATACATTTAAAGTTAAAACACAGGCTTAGGTTTTTTGAGACTGTCTTCTTGGTTTGAACAGAAAATACAGCTTTATTTTTCTGTATTGTAATGCTGCCACCTTGTGTCCTGAAAGAGGACGTGGACCTTTTTTTTTTGGTAACATATGGGAATATCGAATAAGGCTCAAAACTTGACTATCATTAAATTAAAGTAATGACAACAACGGCTGACAACCGGCGCAATCTCCTCTACACAGTTAATCAACATCAGCTGCCGTGTTGAATTTTTTTCTGAAGTACTGGGAAAAACATGCCAGTCTTAGCGAGACAAGAGCAAAGGAAATTATCACAAGGGGGAGTGGGGGTGGGGGGTGGGGGGGATACAACACAATGGACGAGAGCAGCAGTGTGAGACTCCGGCTGTGCCATTAATCTGGGGATGAAAGGAGGTGCCGGAGAGAGGGTCAGGGCCGAGAAGACCTCTCATTCACTCGCTATCGCCACTGGACCCGTGTCTCGCTCAGAAAGCCTCTTAGCATATTTCAAGTGAAAGCCATGAATTGCAAATGAGTTGGGCCACAGGAAGGAAGAACTTCTCAGGGTTTACAGGTCGTAAAGATACTGTGAAGTACTTCAAACCAGGGAATCACAAAACTTCTGAGAGGGATGTTGCTTTTCCTATTATTCTTATTATTATTCTTATTCTTATTATTCTTATTATTATTATTATAATTATAATAATAATTATTATTATTATTAAGACTTGAATTTTTGGAACCTAACAAAAATTTAAAGCCACACTCAATAGAATGGGAAACATTAGTGGTCCACTCGTGCTATTTTGGTACATGCCGATTCCATATCCGCAAACTTAAAAATATTCACTGATGGTGTGGTGTCCACATAATGTTGTGTGTATGATTCTCAATGTAAGTAAATGTTGACATAAACATTCATTATTTTAATACAATGTCACAAACCAATGACAAAAAAAACAGGTGTTCCCTGACCGGGAATCGAACCCGGGCCGCGGCGGTGAGAGCGCCGAATCCTAACCACTAGACCACCAGGGACATGGTGCTTGCTTGAGAGCCTCCAGATCAGAACCCTGTGGCCTCTAAAGTGACTGGGCCTAACAACAGATTGAACTGAAAGTCTTGACATTCCTAAATGAATGAAAACAGATGTTTGGTAAAAGATGTTCATCCTACCTTTGGCCCATCTTGCGGGACGTTCAGCCGATGGAGGACATGCTGGGAGAAGGCTCTAAACATCCCCTCACTGTGGCAGTCGGAGATCTGCCATCGGCACACGGCAGAAATCATCAATTTCAGTCACATATGCAATTTACTTTTCCACCTTTCTATTGAAAATATTCCATTAAAAATTATGATTTTATGGTCATGCCAAAACATAACAAATAATACATAAAATAACATCATGAAATATTTTGAAAAAAAAACGACTCTGATTTGAAATGAATGGAGGGTAAATTGAATCTGGCCACACTTGTGCTCTGCCACATGGGTCTGATGAAAAAAAAAGATATAATACACCGGGAATATGACAATTGTAAACATGTCTCCTAATCCCCCTGGGATGAATATTACATGAGCCTATGCGTGACTCCAGCGAGAATGTCCCCCATAATACACTGCTGCACTGCCGCTGTAAATGTGAGCGTATGAATATAAACATGACATGTGCTGCAGGGGCAATCAAAAGCATCAGCTGGAGGCTGACCTATCAATATTTCACACATCAAGGTGGCATCCACAAGACAACACCTATTCACACGGTATGGCCTTCACAATAATCTCCTTGGAATTATCATTTAAATGACACGGCCACTTGCCGGGCCATGGAATACATTGCATAAATATTGGATCCGAACTGCCATGTTTGTGACTCAACAATCATTCTGCATGAATTTATCACAGATCAAATCGCAAAGGGAGACACAAGCAAGGCAAGAGTGACAGTTCCAAAAGTACACCAACACACAAGTGAGTATATGCAGGGGGAGGGGGGGAACTTACGAGAGGCGTATTGTAGAAGAGGCCGTATCTCATCCTGGGCAGGAGGGAGAAGACGGCGTCTTTGAAACACACCTGTGGGTCAGCGTGAAGAGGTCAAGGAGGAACCCAAGGACCAGACATCTGTGTTTGTGTGTATGTCCTGCATCAGCTAATGAATGAACTAACTCAATGAAACTGAACATTTTCTCATCTGCATCCTGGATTTTTTGTTTTAAATCAGACTACTTCATTAAATGAAAACATCTCCCCTCCCATATTTGTCCATTTCCTGTTCCTATTTCTTTGTAGGTATGAATATAGTTTCTAAGCTGAACCGCCCCTTTAGTCCTTGACAAAATGAAAGCACTGCATATGTTTAAATGTTCTATTTGTACCTATTTCTATTATTTCTATTAAAGTGTGAAGATTTTTTTATCATCTGTGTGATTTATGGCCTTTATTAATATCAATCTGGATATTTTAAGTTTTGTTGCCCTCCCATAAGGATGTGCTCTCTCTCCCATAAAGGATGCAGAGCCCAGTCCCATACTTACTCTTTTCGAGTCGTAGCTTTTCAGGTGGATGATGTCATAGTCAGAGAAGGCCCTCCACGTTTCACTGAACAAATCACCATAACCGTAAAAACTCTGGCAGAAGAGATTAAAAAAAGAACAAGACAAAAAAAGGGAACAAATGTTTAAATTAATGTTACAACTGAAAACAAAGCAATAAAATGTTCCTTTTCCCAAGCTGGCCTGGATGTGATTTTCTGACTATTATCCGACAGCCTGGGCCTGTTTGGTTTGCAGCGTGTCGTCCGTGACGAAAGGTCAACACTTTCATTCTCTCTTGTCAATTTTATCTCCCTCCTTCTTTTTCTCTCCAGCCTTTCCTCTTTCCCCCTGTGCATGGTGAGGGGAACAATGGGCCGGATAGGTCTGCACATAAATCATTCTGTTTTTCAACACAGCGTTTCCTCTTGATGTCTGCATCGGGCACTTATGCCTCCGACTGGTTCAACGAAAGCTACGAGCACTGTAAATTGCATTTTTTATTACCTTTTTTTTTTTTAAACTATGACTCTGGACCGCACCGTAGCACCAGACAGCGTCTGTGTCTGTTTATCTAAGTAATGAAGTGTTTTATGCCTCAGCACTTTGAAATCTTGTGTTACGCTCCAAGCACAAATTTGAAACTCCTATATTCTGAGTGCAGCCTAAGGGGTTTGTATCATAAATGTGAATTTATTTCTCGTGTAGCTGGAAAAGATAATCATCAAATCTCGAGAGGCAGGCCCGAGACTTTAATTTGACAGATAAATAAAGATGTGACATGAGCGTCCTAAACTATTTTTTCCTCAGTCTGCCAGCCACTCTTGAATACCTATAATTTCCAGATGTAACAGCAGCCATGTCCCCCTCAATCTGATCTGTGGAGTTCATCTAATAACAACCTACCGTGTCCCACATCACAATGTTGATATCTGTGCTGAACGAGTTGTTGATGTGCTGGGAGATGTAGAGGTTGACAAAGTCACAGAAGTGGTGGTACATGTTCACTCCTATTCAGAAAAAAAACACACAGTTATCCCACTGTCAGAGAACTGACTGTACTTCTTTGTACATCCTTACGGAATATTTCCTAATCGCATACCAGCATCCAGTTTCATAAATACAGTTGGTTTATTAATGACGATTTCACAACGTCCATCTTCGATGGGGTGAAAGTCCAGCTCCGTGTAAGTCTCAAGCTCAGCAAACCTACAACAGAAATCTGAAGATTAGAAAAAGGTCCAGCTGCCTACTGCATAAGGCTGTGTTCAAAAACACAACACCGTTTACACATCGCACTTAACAGTCAAAATCCAGTGGATGGAGTACAGGGGTTTCATTTCAACAAATGCAATACATTTAATTTTAACAAGTTGTACAGATTAAAAAAATAAAACATTTGTTAAATGTATTTTACTAATCAATTGGTTACCAAGACAAACACTACACTTCAAGCAGGATATTTTGAGGTCTGTGCATATTATTTTATATATGCCGTTATGATTTCTCACTGTCTACTAGAGCTGCCGTCGTCACCGCAGTAACATTCACATTCTTCTACAAAAAGAAAAACAACGAGCCAGCCAGGAGTCGAACCTAGAATCTTCTGATCCGTAGTCAGACGCGTTATCCATTGCGCCACTGGCCCGGTGAGAGACCACATTGTCTGCAGGCGACGCAATCAGGAAGCTTGCTCACCCACCCCCACAGAGACACGTGTGCGCATACAAATCCTTCCCCCCGCCCTCCGGCATTCCTGGCTGGGTGTGTTGCCATTATTTCTGTCCGCTGATGTGAGAGAAATGTGTGTGTGTTTTTTTTCCACACAAACAGCAACTTATGTGACTGTGGAGACGGTGTAGAACAGCGACACAAAGCAACACAGCAGCAGATTCCTGGTCAGGGAACTAGATTACTACCTCTTCAACACAGCTTCCGCAAATCTAAAGACCTCAAACTTCAATCAATGGCTCCGACTGAGTGTGTGAGTGTCTGTGTGTGTGGCTGTGCGTGTGCGTCCTGCCTCACCATGATTGCAAGGGGCTCTTGTGCTCCCCCTCGGCAGCCAGCGCTCGCTTGTTCAGCCTGCAGAGGCCACCAATCTCCCCCTGTTGAAGGAAGTCCTCCCTGTATCTGCGGCATATAAACACGGATGAGTTTCAAAGCTTTCACCCGTGTGTATCAGCGTTTGTAGGAGTGTGTCACTCACCTCTCGTGACCTCTGCGTGGCTTCCGCAAGTCCAGATAGAGGTTAGTGGCTCTACAGAATCTAGTGTTGCTGCTGCATCTTAATGTTGAGTGACCCTGGGAAATATTTGAGATTTGAAATGTTTAGTATTCTTGTAACATTAAGAGCTAAACCTCCCACCTCCGTACGGGCGGTTTCCAATATCCTCCAAAATGTGACTGCTCTTGAACTGTGAACCATGTTCACAGACATTCAGGCCCATTGTCTGTGGACTCCCGTTTAACACCATGTCTCTTTCTACCTGTTGTTTATTTCCTGTTGACTCAGTAGGCCCGTGGGAACCGAGGAAGTGAGCGCACTTACGGGCTCGCTGGCCTTGCAGAGTGTTTTGAGCTCGGAAAGACGCTCTCTGACGTAGCCAAAATCCGCCTGCTTCCAGAAAAGCTCCCGGGCTGCGTCCAGCGAATGAGCCCTAACGGATCAGAGGTTTGGTGCAAATCAGCAAAGCCAAAAACCCAATACTGGTAAACAATGATGCATGCGATGAATGACAAACCTGCGGAGGCTGTTTGTCATTCAAATGAAATAAGAATAATAATAAGAATAAAAGAGCACTAAGATTTGTGATACATAAAATGACCGAGCATCATACATGGCGGCATTTGGCAGAATGTGGAAAGTAAATTGTGTAATCTGCACTGTCTTACACAAATGAAAGGGACAAAGTGAGAACAGGAGGTGTGTTGGAATGTGAGGTTTTGAGGAGCAGTACCAGGCAGAGTCAGCTTGGGTACAGACGGGATAGCTGAAGCGCTTCCCTGGATCGCAGTTCTTTTCATATCCCCAACAGGCCGACGAGTCCAGTGGTGCATCCTGTTATACAAACAAGTTGTGCAACAAAAAATACTCTCTCCTCATTTAAGTGATAAAATGAAACTGCAACTTCCCCACACCCACTGCTCCATTTATGGTACAAACATGTATTTGTTTTTTAACAAGTTATAGGAGTGTCGACTGTTAATATAAAATAAAAATAAATCCTATAAAATATTCTATTATAATAACGTGGGCTCAGAGGCTCAACCTTGTTTTTAAACTTTTCAGTCATTTTTTTTTTCAGGAGCATCAGTGTCACTCCACAAGCAAAGGGCTCAGACAATATGTTGTCTATTTTTATCATTTACATGAGAGACCTGTCCAACGCTAACACATGACACGTCAAGCAACATATCACACAGGGGATATTGATCTAATCGAATACCAGCTAAACCTGAAATATGTGAACAGTGATGCACACGCACACAGAAGCCGTATCTTACCTTAAAAGGGCAAAGTGGATCCAGACGACAGAGCTTGGCGACCCTCCTGTTGTTGTGGAGGAGGTAGGGTACGTGCTCCGGGGGCAGGGAGATGCGGCTGTAGTTGAGGAGCGGTACTGGAGGTCTTTGGTCCGTGGTGGCCGTCTCCTCAGTGGTGACCACGGTGGAAGAAAAAAACATGCCCAGTGCCACCAGGAGCAGCATCATCAAGGGTGACACAGAGACATGTGGCTGTGTGTCCTCACCACCCTCTGTGAGAAGTTGAGAGTTACACACACACACACATTAAACGGACACTCTGTAATCCCAACACCACAGTATACAAGCGTGTACGTGGAGGCAGAGGTGTGGGAGCGCAGCTCTGAGGTCCACACAGGGAGAGGTCCTGTTCCAGGAAGTATTAATGACCTTTTTTCCGACTGTTGTCTGAACAATCAGAACTGCACATAAAAGAAAACTCCCGGCTGGTGATTATGTGACCCACGCAGCACGAAAGCAGTGTTGACACATCAGTCCTATTTCCATGACCCAAGGTATCTTGTTAAAAACCTCAAAGCATGCATGATCCCACACGGCCCCAGAGCTAAAGACATTTCACACCTCTGAAATGGAACATGTGACCTTTGATAAGCCTGTAAACACATTGTGTTGTTTAACAGCGGGCCTAAAATATCTAAGGGAGCCGACACTGGTGTTGCTGGTGTTGTAGTAACATTTTTAACAATATACTGTGTTCCAAGAAATACTTTATACTCTGTGTACAAATAAATACTTTTACTGTCTGTTTACTAGGATTATTCAAGATGTGCTAAGACATATTTTATACTGTGTACTGTATACAATACTTCATACACTGTGTGTTAAGAAATACTAAGCATTTTATGAATATACTCTGTAAGAATAAACTCTATTGCCCTATTGTTTGATTTACATTTCATTGACACTGGATGAAGTCCAAAATAACCACCATGTTTGTTGAAGTTTTTTTCCCAAATCATTAATTACACACGGAAGTAGCTTCACATAACCACACAACCGTTTATTTCATAAAAAAGTTATACTATTAAATGTATTTATTGATTTATTATTCATATTTAATTTGTCCTCTCCCGTTAAATCTACTGCCTGTTGCCACTAGTGTGAGATTGGAAGCATACACCACTTCGGGATTAATCGGATTAGCCTCACAGTGTTGTGTGTTGTGGAGTTAGCTAGCTGGTTAGTTAGCGTTAACGTGGTAACCATGGACACACAGTGGACAGACGGATGTTAATACTGAGGACACACTTAAGTTGTAGCGCGCTACTTACTCGTTTCTCCTTCAAAGACGAATACAGTTTATGAAATTCACCACATGCGATGTTACTGTGTGAAATATATTTGGGGTGCAGCGTTAGTTCTTCACAAATCCGGGATGATTAAAGCTGTGGAGCAAACAAACTGGGTGGACAAAGGTACAACGTGTAACTCAGTCTCTGTGTAACGGCTCGAAGACCTGATGTCCTTCGGGATGATGTGGGTAAGAGTTGCAGTGAGACAGATTACCTGGATGCACAGCCTGCCTCAATCCAGACTGACGGGATTATATCGCCGGTGGTCGCCATAACACCGGAAATCTTGTACCGGCTTGCAACGCGCGCTGTCGGCCACAGGGTGGCGCTGCACACCGCTGAAATTTGTGGCAACGAGGATCGTCACAGCAAAAACCTAACAATTCATTTAAGAGAAAACAAAGTCAAATCCATTTACATGATAAAACCCACAACAAAGAGTTCAATATTTGTATATAATTTAATCCAGAATATTATTATGAATTATAAATTAAATACATGTTTTTACCTAAGAATATCTGGCCAACACATTTATTGGAATTAAAGTTTTTTAGCTTGTGTTTCACATGTAAAATGTTTATTCAGTGAAAACACATTAATTATTACCAAATTAAAGTTGGTTGTCGGTGCAGATAAAGATATTGATTCAGAAAAAAAAAATAGAACATTGGATTTTGAGTTTGTCAAGTACTGTGACGATGTGGATCTTTCAATGATTGCACACAATTTAAAGTAAAAAATGACAGTATTTGTCACCACCCAAATAAACGTTTATTAATTTACATATTTATATAATTTAAATACACTTTAAAGGATTTCAACCACAAACTACTCTCAGGTCTAAACCACATTGTGTGATTTGTGAGGAGTAACATACGTTTCCTTGTACACATTTCTTTTCATATACTTCCTAAACCATTCTGGTTATGCCTCAAGAAATAAACAAGGATGATTTTTTTGTATAGTGCAAATATAACTTCCCCATCTCTAGCAGTTATAAACCATCTATACAATATGTTGTCAAAGGTTCAATCATGAGAAATAATACCTAAAGCAAAGTTGGACATCTGAATCCCAAACCGGAGTTAACATTCATACAGATTCTGAAATAACGTAATGTTTGTTATGCGTGGTCTCAGAACCGCACTTATAGTACAAGATAATTCAGTGAAAAAAACTAAAAGATAAGATGAATGAATTTCCATTTGACACAAAGATTAAGCTTAAATTCTCACTCCTATCTTTTTTATGTGAACGTGTTTGGAGATAAGGTAATTGATTGATTTTCTAGGTGAGTGTCCAAGAAGCAACAGGGCAGTAAAAATGTTCATTTCTGATTCTTCAGCAGTTCATCAATCTGGCCTTTAAACATGTTCTTCACATCCTCAAGGTCCAGCCTCAGCTCCTCCGCCTCCTCAGCCTTTTCTCCATACATCTGCAGGATGGTGTTGTGCCTCTGCTCCAGCTCCTGAAACAATACACGGCCACAACAAATAAGACAAAACTCAGCTGACAAACACAGAGCTGCTGAAGAGTGACCATTAAACTTGAGGGCTCACCTGGAGCTGAATTTTAAACGTGGGAATCTCCTTCACCTGCTCCTCCATCTCATCATTTTGATGGGTGAGTCGAATTAGCTCTTCCGCTATCACAGAGCGACTCCTCTCTAAACTTGAGATTTCAAGCTGCAGCAGCGGAAAGAAATAATTAACCTCAAGTTAAACCTATGAAGATGTGGAAGACCCTTTATCCAGCCCTCTATTCGGATTTACCTGCAGCTGAGCTATTTCTCCTTCCCTTAGTTTGAGCTGAGACTGGAGGTTCTCTATGATACTGGAGCCTCCGGACAGCCGGGCCACCTCATACAGGTTGGGTCCGCTCACAGACATGCTCATGGTGCCGAGTGAGTGGTCCGAATATTCATCCTGGGGGAGAATAACAACAATGGATTACCAATGATAAGGTTACACACAGCTGTGCAAGTAAAAAGCCATTTTCATTGCAAGATTTTAACATGTTTTTTTCCAAATATGTACTTGGGAGAGAATAGAGGAGTGCAGGCCAGCGTTGTCGGCCCCACTGATGGAGCTAGAGCGGGACAGCGACGGTGTGGAGGAGGCTGGAAGCTCCATGACCGAATGGGTCATAACCTTCCGCTCCTGATAGGGAAACAAAGAACAAGTGTCAAAAGTATAAAATCAAAATATCTTCCCTGTATACAAAAATACACGTTGTGAGTGAATATTTGATGTTGATAATGATTTAAAATTCTCAACCTTTTCCCTGAGTGCCTCTTGTGCCAAGTAGCATTTCTTCTTCTCTTGCTCCACCTTCATCTTCTCCATCTCTAGCTGATTGGCCAGCAGCAGCTGGTAGAAGGAGAAAACACGCACACATGAGGAAGCTGTTCCACTGCGTTTGACAGTTTTAGGAGTGGAAGAGTATTATGGTACCTTTTCCTTCTTGGCCTCTTCTAGCGTTCGACCATGTTCTCCTCGCAGATTTTCCAATTCAGCGTGTTCTCTACATTGAAATAACAAAAAAAAAATCAATACAAAGAAATCAATTGTAATAAGGAACAGAGCATTAATTAGAAATAAGACACCATTAGTTAGTATTAAATGATTATATTAATATCGGTGCACATCATTTATCATATATTATATCTTTTTGTTTTGTTTACATGGTCATCACTGCAGCACCATTCATTCTACAAACACTGAAAAAGTTCGAGCCAGCCAGGAGTCGAACCTAGAATCTTCTGATCCGTAGTCAGACGCGTTATCCATTGCGCCACTGGCCCGGTGCAAGGGCATACCATGCATATTTTAGTGAACACACACAATCCCTACACACACACGCACCAATCTATTTTATTAATTTTATCTTGACAAAACACTATCTTTGCTACGTGGCATCCACAATACTCCACCAACATTAAATGACTGTTAGTGTCTTATCAGAACAAACTACAAACAGTGAATGCACTGTTGTAACCTGAGACCCTGAGACTCATATACGGGGTTTGTTGTAATCCCATTAACACACTCCAGGAGGCCTTTGCATTGCAAAGAGAGACGTGGTCACTGAAGCGCCATTCAGACCTGAGGTTAACATCCGTCCTGAGAGATGTGATCACACGAGGACAGCGCCGAGTACGTCTGTTCACACTTGACATTAAAATAAATCCTGAATGCGTCTCCTGTGATCACCTATATACGCTCCATATGCACATATACGTGTTCTTCAAAAAGTTCCTCACAGGTCTAAAAAGCTGAGAATAGAACTCTGATTTACATATTATTTTCAGACTCGGGTTAAGAATGCAGAGGCCAGATGACCCCCATCTGCTCTCCACACATGGCATTCAAGGTTTTGAGTTACAGGTTTGTCAGTGGACACTTCTATCTGTTGGAAACAACTGTAGCTTAAACCGCATTTGCGCTGACGGTGAATGATTACAACCTAATGGACAATATCAACACCTAACAGATACTCTATAATACAGGATTTATTCCACATGATTGCGAAGCTTCCCGGACCCACCCTGCAGCAACAACACTCATGCATGGGCCTAAAATGTGTAGCTAAAGGGTACACGAAACCGCATATTGCTATTAATGGATTCTGAACAGTAACTTAAACAGTATATGGATAGCCCTGGGCAATGGTCTGCACTTGAAGAACTTGTGTGCAATATGAGCTTGTTTTTTAAATAATAAACAAAGCCAGCAAAGCCAGGATGAGGCCACGGTTGGTGGGGGTTTGGAGCCCGCAGGGACCTGCCCAATGGGTCCGCTGGATAATCTGTGCTTGATTTGTCATACAGCTTTAAGCCCCCTCAGCACTTTAACCACCGCAGCCTGAGATCAATGTTCCATCTGGGAAATGTGCTATTTAGGGCTTTTCTGCTGCAGCTTAGAGAAACATATGTTTATTAGGCACCCTGTGGTGCACTCACTCCTCCATACATTGTGCATAATGACTGCAAAGCAAAAAAAAAAAAAAAGCTGCTGGCTGCAAAAATAAAATCACTCTTTGTGCTCTCCCCTCAACGTCTATATGCAACAAACACAAGCCAATGCCGTGAACATAAATATATATAAAAAACAGTATATATGATGCTGGTTGTAATTTACTACCTGCTGCTGTCATCCTCCAGTTTCTCCCTCTTGTTCCTCTCAGCCTCCAGCTGTGCCTGGACCCGGGCTTTCTCCTGGCGGAGCAAGGAATTCTGGGACTCCAAAGAGGCCAGCTGGGAGTTGATGGTTAGCAGCTCCTCCGTTGCAGAACGCTCCTTCTCCACTGCAACAGCCAGCTGTGCTTGCGCATCAGCTGTTCAAAAATGAAGGAGAGAAAAAGGAGGTTATCATTTTTTGCCCACTTTGTACATTAGGGTATTCCGATGAATGTTACAAATACCATTAAACTCCTGTATTTTACCTAGCCTATCAGAAATGTTCTTTTCCAGTTTTTCCCAGGATGCCGTTTGACCGCCCAATGAGGCCTGTAAATTCTCGATCTGTCGTAGAAGGGGCCGCGTTGCCGAGGTAACGCTCTGACTAAGCTCCTGGTTCCTAGACTCTGCCTCCTGGAGCCTCTGCAGGGGGTGAAAAGGAAAAGTACATTCAACAGATGCTGCCCTGTCTCAGTGAGCTCGCTTGGCTGGACACCTTCTATGAAGTCTTATCACGTTACCTGTTGAAGCTCGCTGATCTCCTCCCTCAAATAATCCTCTTTTCTCGCCTGCTGCTGCTCAGCCCTCTGCAGAGCCACTCTCAGGTCAGCCACCTGTGCACGTTGAAAATTGGCATAGATATGTCCAGTTTAACTTGGCATAGACAAAGCGACAGTCAAAGTGCAGGAAAATCAGCATTGCGATACAATACATCCAAACTGGACCTGATTAGACGGTGTAAATGAACAAAATCACAAAATAAGCAGACAGAAAGCATGCATATGATGGAAAACAATCCCCTGTAATGTCAATCGGTAACTGTTTCCCATTAAAAGAGGTAGCGAGTGTAGTTCTACAGCTCTGGTAGGTGTTACCTGGTTGGCCAGCGCCTCCTGCTGCATCCTGGCCTCCTCCTGGGCTCTCTCCAGAGCCAGGCTCAGTTTCTCTTTGGCCTTGGTGTCCCTGCTCAGTGCTGCTTCTTCGGCCACGCTGGCTCTGCTGGCGTTGGCCTTGTGGAGCTCTGCCAGCTCCCTGGCAAAGGGATGGTGGAGAGGACCATTAGCATCACAGTGTAGTCAGTGAGTATAAGAACAGTGAGGCAGACTTTGCCGTTCTGGCTCAGTGCTTCAGCAAACTGGATTCCAAATGCTGCATATGTAGTCCTTATTTAAGATCTCTATTTAACCTTTACATTTCGGTCCCCTGGGGCATCGTCTGTAAGACGCAGACAATTCCTAAATGTGGAGGTAGACACCCTTAAATAAATATAAAAAATACTTTATGGATGTGACACTTCATCTATAGTGTGGTGCAGCTTTGAGACTACGTTTACAGAAAAAAAGCCCAGGGTGTGGTAGTGTTTACTTGTAAGAGTTGTCCAGAGCAGCCTGGAGGCTCCTGTTCCTCTCCTGCAGCTCCTCAGAGTCGGACTGCAGCCGGCTCAGCTCCTTCTCCTGCCGCTCCACCACACCATTCAGCTTCTTTATGTTTTCCCTGTGCTGTTTCTCCACCTCTTCCTTCCCTTCCAGAATCTGAACCCATAAAAACGTGGAGAGAATGGAAGGTTAAATAGGCAAAAAACATGACATGGATCACACATGAATGTGTAATGGAAAATAAAAGAGAAAACAGTGGAAAAACAAATATGCATTATTCAAGGAAACACCTTTGACACTGGACTGAATTCTGACCTGCTGGAAGTGCCTGAGCTCTTCCTCCTGATCCTTGATTCTCCTCTGCTGCTTGATGGTCTTTGTGTCGCTCTCCTTCTCCTTGACACGCAGCTTCTTGATGATGTTACAGTGCTGCAGCTGCTGCTTCGACAGCTTTTCACCTAAACGTGAGAGAAATGAGCAGCTACTCAGTTAAAGTAAAAAAACAGATGGTCAGACGAAACCCACTTCACGCGAGTATAGAACAGAATGAATGATGACAATTCATGAGCGACATTTTATGGAATTAAAATGTGCCGTAAAATGCTTTGTAAGCACGTCGTACCTTCTTCCAGCAGACCTCGGATCTGCTCCTCCTTCTCTTTGATGAGCTCCATTGTATCACTGGAGTTGAGCCTTGTAGAAAGCTCTTCTCGCATTCCCTTTATTTCCTGCAGCACAAATGTTTAAATGTTAAACATGGTTGATTTTTGGATTTGAGAGTGAAAATACAGATTTAAGTCAGTTGAAAAACGGACAAATTGTTTATTTGATGGGGAATGGAGAAAGTGGAGCTTCTGATAATTATGATAGTACCTTCTTGGCTATATCTCTCTCCTTGCAGGCCAGCTGAGCTTTTCTCTCCGCATCCGCTATGCGCTGGGTGAACTCGTCCTTCAGGGACTGCACCGTGGAGCTCTCCTCCTTCAGGCTTATCACTTCACTGGGGCATGAAGTGACTCATTAGCGAAAGAGCTCATTGTCAAAATCAGCCTTAAAGTCAAGACAATGTGCACGGGTAGGTTACTGTCAGCCAGGTCACCTAACATTTTCTCCAATATTTACCCAAGGGCATAAATGAAAATAAAGGAACAGGATATCAGCGAGAACATTTGCCTCATGATCAATATTTACATAGCCGCTGTGGAGCAAGTGCATGCGCTCTATACTGACTCTTTGAGATTGTCACAGTCCTCCTCCAGCTTGGCTTTGTCTTTGCTGACCGCCAGCAGCTGACACTCTCTCTTCTCAAGGCGTCCCGATAGCTCGTCAATGACCTAAAACATGTCCACAACATCTTTGATGTTTACAACAGCAGCTGTACAGAAAGACCCCCCAAAAAATACATAAAACGCGCTCATGAGGAGAGCAGGGTTAGTGGGCATTTTTCCCCTTTCTCCTCTTTTTTTTGACCACATGAAAAGCTTTTCAGGTTGGAATGGAAGTGTTACAAAGCTATTATTTTTTCTGTTTTGCATTCTGAGGAATTATGCGTAAACTTTTGGATTTTCCTTTTTACTGTTTTAGTTTTCTTGTGATCGTTATGTTTCAAGTGTATTACAAGCACAACAGTAAAACGTCTCATGGAACTTCATGGAAATAATAATAATAATAATAATACCTCAATAACTACATTGGCATTAGATTTGTTTAGAGATTAGAGTTTTTACCTTTTGAAACTCCAATATCTGAACTGTTGACACACTTTTCATCTCCACTGTGATTGGTAGCGAGATCTGTGTTTCAGCGCTGAAGGCGGGCTCAGACAGTGTGACGTCGGCCTCAGCTTCCTGCTCCATCAACTCCTCAGGCTGCTCAGTATTCACAGGCGTAGCACTGCGCCCGCTCTCCTCCATCTCATCCAGCGAATGGTCCCTCAGCGTATCGGTGAATCCCTCTTCCTCCCCTTCTCCGTCCTTCTGCCTCTCCTCGTCCTCTTCCTGCTTCTGACACACGGCCGATGACACCGTCAGCGGCACAGCACCACCTGCGGTGACGGACGCCAGCGTCCGGCTGCCGGGGGAGTCGTCGTCCGAGTTAACCTCGCTGACGCTCCGGCTGTCCAGCGACTGCACGCTGAAGGAATCGATGCGCTCGAAGGCGTCCGAGGAGGAGCCGCAGCTCTCGGTGAGTTTGGTGTAGTCCTCTAGTCGAGGGAAATCTCCACAGGTGGAGGCGGTGAGGAGCTGGAAAGAGCCCTGCATCAGGTGGAGGCCGGCCTTACCCTCGCCCGTTTCCTGTCTGGAGCTGGCCGAGCTCTCGCTTAACACGCTCTCGTGGTCGAGCACCTCGATGTCACTGGTGGTGGAGGTTCCTGAGGAGAAAGCGCTTACTGGAGGGGAGGGGGTGTCACTCTGACGGTCCTCCGCCTTTGAGTCTTTTTGCTCCAGGAGAACTTCCTTGGAGGGAGGCGAGGGATCCGTGGGCGGAGGGCTCTTTGATTCGGAAGCGACAGTAGAAGGTTCAGAGGAGTCTGTGGTTTCCTGTGTGGCCTGGTGCTCTGGGGGAGTCTGTGGCTGCTCAGGTTTTGAGTCTAGACAAACTGTGGAGAAAACATTTGATTGTACACTGCTTGTTTCACTGTCTGTGCTGTCACAGGGAAGGTCGCTGGGTGAGGAAACGGGAGAAATTGGCCGCAGGAAGAGAGTGTAAGGTGCTTCTGGTGAGGACTCTGACTCCACCAACTGGCTCTCAGCCGTTTGCTCCTCGTAGCTACGATCATCACATGCTGACTGTTGGGTCTCCACATCCATCTGGAGGAACCCCTCCTCCTCATCTTGATCGTGCTCCTCCTCCTCCTCCTCCTCCTCTTGAGGTCGCCTCTGCGACTTGGCCGGTGCAACAGACACCACCACGGATTGAGGGCCACTCTGTACATCTACAGGTTGCAGAAAGGCACTGAAGAAGTTCTCCGATTCGTCCACCACCGTGCGGGTGACGGGCGTAGTGATGGCCTCCGAGGAGGTAGGAGGCGGAGGGGTGGTGGTCCTCTCCTCAGGGGGCGCCTCCCACTGCGTCATCCCCCAGCCTCCACTCAGTGACCGCTTTCCAGGCAACGCGACATCTGAAAAAAGCACATTTTTTTTGGTTGTTTATTATTTGGTTTTGATCTTGAAAGTGGGAAGAAGATAAATCCCCAAAAAATACTAGCATTCTGCTGCTAGCATTTGTAAGATGAAGGTAACTTACTATCGAAGGGCATGACAGTGGTGTCCCCCCACTGCTCCTCTTCTTTGATGTCCAGGACACGGTCGATTGACTTCTGAGCCGTGGTCAAGGCTTGTTTAGCAAAGCTGGACAAGTGAGACGCGTTGAACCAACTCATTTCGACTGTCAGGCTTAGCTAGCAACCACCAAGTTGGGGAAATGATTCCACGGACGTTCCCGAGAATCTGCTTTCAACACACAGCGACCAGTCCCATCGCCCGTCAATTCAAACAAGCCTGGTGTAAATACTATTTAGCTATTTCAAATGCTGTCCCGCATTACCTTTGAGCTAGTTAGCGAAGCCTAAAGTTAGCCAGCGGACAAGGCTGATGTACGGGAGACATTGAACCCAGCTGCAGTCACAGCTCGCCAGATAAACATTAAACACACGAAACCACACGCAAAATGTCTGAACATTTGTCAGACCACGAATGTTTCTGACCCGGCGGAAAGATATCTACCCCTACCACCAACGAAAAAACGTTCCCGAGGTTAATCCAAGCGTTTTTCGGAAAATATTCTCTTCCGTCATCGTTTGTTTTGGTCTCAACTTGTAGCCCCAGCTAGCATTAGCCCGCTGGTTACTTCCTGTCCACGTAGCCCCATGACGTCACGATCTGGTCCATGATCCTCTTGAATCCACTGACAACATCCTGTTTATTAATATTAACAAACAATAACAACAATAATAACGATATTATTATTATTCATATTATTATTATTATTATTATTATTATCATCATCATCATCATAATCACCACCGCCACCACCACCACCACCATCATCATCATCATCATCATCATCATCATCATCATCATCATTATTATTATTATTATTCTGCAGCATTCACGTTACATTTCCTTTGGGCAATGTGTGTATTATATCTAGTTTTTAGACAAAAAACCTGAAAAATAAACTTATATGAAATAAACTTCTTAATCCATACACAGTGAACATGCTGAGCTGATAGTATTATACTCCCATAGTCCCATGAAAAATTGCAGAAACTGGTATTTTTTAAGAAAAACAACATTTTTATTTTATTTCTGTTTGCAGGTTTTTGGATTTGTCCATTACCACTTCCGTGGTTACTGCAACTCAAAAGTGTCGAAATAAATAAATATTCCAAAATCTGAACAAGAACAGCACAGCCACTGCTCTTTTTGCACAGAAAACAGATGTGATTGTAGTGCAAATAACACATGAACACAGAAATCCTGATCGCTTGCAGATGATTTATCACTACAACATGACAAAATATGGGCTATAATTTTGGCTTTTCAGTGCAAGACAGGGACATAAAGTCGTTACAGACATTTATAACAATAAAAAAGTAATTTGTACTGTGACGTGATTCACTGTAAACCGCTCCAGTTTGTAGACCATTTTAAATATGTTGCTTCCACTCAAAGTTGGCCAAGAAACAAGAATGACATCAACTGGTTGTGGTAGTGCTTGACTATGTCCTATGAGGTAAAACGGAGTCTGAACAACATGGTCTGGGGTGTGGTGACATCAGCCACAGCCAGCTCTTGTCCATCAGTCAGCCCCAGCTCTGGAAAGAACATATTCATAACACAACTAAGTCAGACTATTCACAATGTAGTCATTCATCATGTATCCATAGGATTCTGACTAATTCTAATCAGCATAAATAAAACAACTCACCTTTCAGAGTTTTGGAGAGGTTCAGTCGTGTCCTCTGTTCAATTGAAGCGACAGACTATGAAACAAAACACCAAATTAACTTAAGCTCCAACAAAAACTTGTAAGATTGCCTTATTTCGTCATTTTTGGCATTGCCATAAAAAAACAGGCCTACACCAAAATGAGCTTGAACTTAAAACTCTAAACAGTGTGAAAACAGAGGTGAAATACCTGTAAATATAATGTCTTGTTCTTTCCATCCACGGTTGCTGTGACAGCAGGAGACTTCATTTGTCTGAAAACATTTGATTGTTTTTGGTGGTTGAAGCTTATGCATAATACCAAAGCAGGAATCAACTTTAATAAGACCCCTAGTATTGTTAGTTATACTGCAGAAAAAGGTAATACATTCTAATACGGTATGCACACTTACAGGGAAGCAGTCTCAGTGAGGTAGTCAAGCACCTCCTGGAGTTTGGAAGATGACTCAAAGTGCAAGTCCAGAGGTACCTGGCTGCAGGCCGAACAGTTTTCCTGCAAGGAGAGTGAACATAAATATTCCTTATCTAAATGAATAGGCTGCTAGATCACTGAGGTAAACATGCACCAGCAGACGCAATTAAAGGGACAAACCTTCCGTTCTGCCTCAAAAGTGTATGTGTACAGCCCGTCAACATCGTTGAACACCATGTAATTATTGAGAGGTATATAGGCACTGCCGATGGAAAAGGTGACATCAGGGAAAATGTTGAGAGACAGGTTTATCCCAAAATGTACTTTGTACCATATGGCTGCCAAGAAAAGCCTGTAAACTCACCTTGACGCTATCTTGAACACCTCGGTTGCGCAAGCAGCTGGGTCAAATAAAGCAAGGAGAAAAGTTACACCTCGGTACAGGCTTTTATTTACAGAATGTCCCTGTGTACCTAATGTTTATTGCTTACCGGCAATAACAGCATTTGTAGACGCCACAGCAGGAATTATCCTCTTGACAACACCTGCAACGTTTGAACGGGTTATAGAAAATATATTTAGCTTTAATCAAAAAAATCTAATTAAATAAACACGAGAAGAAGCCGCAAAATGTTTTCATATGGCAGCAGCCTGTGTTTGATGTACGTTGAGACTCATATTAGAGTGGAACTGCAAGAAATGTTATCATGTTCATCTGGTGTTGACAAACAAATGTGCTATTTCTGCTCACCCTGGGTTAATCTGTATGTGACTCCCGTTATGTTAAACTCTGCTGCCCTCTCCAGAGATCGCTGGTACACCCACTGGATGTGCTCCGGGTCGTCTCCATCCAGGGCCACAGCGTCTAATCCACATGCAGACACACCAAAAAAGTGAAAGTTTACCTTTCTTTTCATAGTCAGGTGACCAGAGCTGTTGGGCCTGAAGTTACACTTTATTGAGCTTCAACATATTGCGCTTTCTAAACTTTACAGACACAATTTAAAAGATATAAAGGGTGGTGCAGGCTGATTAAATACCTCCAAAAGGCATCTCTTTGGGCCACAGCAGCATCCGCACATACTCAACGCAGTGTTCTGGCAAACGGGGCATGGAGGCTATTGTACACATGGGGAAATTGATCTACAAAGACAGGTGTCCGTATTTGTCAGGAATCCTTACAGACCATTGATTATTACAAACATTATTAGATAAAATATGATATCTTACCTGAGGAGGATAAAGCTCAAGGGTGCAATCGATGCAGGCGGTCATGCCGGGGATAATGACTCTGGCATTGCCCTTAAAGCCTTCTGTCCCACCATCAACTAAAGGAGTAATGGAACCCGTATCTAAGACACCCTCCTCATAAACCAGCAGAGACAGCTGCACAGAAAAACAAAAGACAATTTAAATGTGTGTACAACCACCAACAACTGAGGCAAAGGCAACAAAATAAGGACTGAACCAAAATTGCAAATAAGAGGAATAACCTTACCAGCATACCATTCATCCACCTCCTGGCAACTACAGAGTCCAGTCCACAGACAATGATGTGGAATTCTAGATCAGAGACAATGAAGAGATGAAAACAAAGTCTCATGTTGCGGGATAATCATCCAAAAAATAAAGCCGGAATGTTATTCACAGGAGGAAATTTGAATTCACAATGATACTCACGTCTGTAGAATGTTTCATCTAAGTCTTGAATTTTCTTAAAATGTCTGCACAAAGCATTAAGGAGAGGTTAACACAATGTAATAAAAAGTTCACATCTGATTCTTGATGTGTCGTACTGTTAATAGCAGCAGGTTGTGATATTGTAGTTTGGTCTTGTCAAAAGGATACGGGACTACGCAGCATCCGGGTACTCGGTCGTTTATGAAATCAGCTGCAACATCTGCTTTGGGTCGACCAACATCCTTTGGCCTGGTCAACATTAAAGAAAGAAGAAAAACAAAAATCCTTTTTACAAACAATTATATTTCTTAATCATAGAGTTCACAGTTCAGTTTTTACACAGAATGCATATTCCTGATCAACACTGACCTGAAAAGGAACTGTCGATTCAGGTTAGAAACATCAATCGTATCCATGTCAACAACGTGGATGTTGCGGAAGCCTGACAAAGCCTGAATCAAAAGAGGAATGCACAGAAAGCAAATGATATGTTGAGTGTTGATCACAACTTGAAGCCACTGTGCGTATGCGGTCACATTCATTATAACCGTACCAGGTCTTTCAGCAGTTCACATCCTAGACCACCAGCCCCAATGACCAGGATTTTGCAGGTTTCTGATATAAACTGCAGTGACTGTGTTGGGTTGGGACAATTACAGAAAATATGAGAGTGATACAAGACAGCACAGAACAGGTCAATAAGTCATTCTCACATGTGAATCAGGTGAGCGGTGGGGGTCTTATCGATACCTGTGAGCTGGGTTCAAAGTTTGGATGAGTGAAAGGCCCCGATCTTTCCAGAAACTTTTTGACATGGTTCCATCGACCGTCCCACTCGCCTCCGTCCACCGCCATCCTGAAGACAGCAACAACGCGTGCGTTCATAATATAGTCATTCATAATATTGTATGGTTTTAAAACACAGAAGTGGACAGAGATCAAGCAAATAAAATAATAATATAATAAAAAAGTTAATCCACGAGAGGGATAACACAAGAATCGGATGACCTGTCAGACGGTGATGAAAGGAATTTACAGTTCCCAGCAAATCTTGCCACTATATAAGAGGTTAATAAACTAAAGAGTATTGTATACACATGTATTTGGGTTTAGACGTCTGCTCCATATATGTGTCTGCTCTAACAAGTTTGGTAGAACTGGATCCTCCACGTCAATATAGTTTAATATAATCTCAATGGTGTCAGATGTCCCAACTCTTTGTGCTCAGTCACAAGCTTACATGTCAACAGTAAGTGGCGACCACTAACTTTAAATGAAGGTCACGCACATCACTAATAATTCACTGTATAAACGTGTAAGCTAATCGTCGGGCCCACAGACTATGTATGATTATTTCCTCTTTAGCTTCGTCGGCTAGCTGCTCCTGTGAACCTGCAACCTCCTGACACTTCTACCAATTCATCACTAACTTCTCGGTCAGCTCCACTACTCTGCCTCTTTTCTTCTCCCTACAAAGAAAGAATGAGAGAAGGTTCACTCATGCTGCGCTGTGGCAGGTTAGTGAAGTTTCACATCATTTTTCGGGCCAGCAAGCTGCTGTTTCTGGTTTGATCCTCCAGCTGCTACTTACGGCTCATCCACGTCCGCCATGTTTGGATGTTTATCTGCATTCACGTGTCGAAGAAGGCCGTCGTAAATTTTAAAACTTCTCCCGCAATAATATTAAAAGACATCAAAATACTTAGAAATAACGGTCGTTTTATATCTTGTTTTAATCATGGGCGTATATAGCTCTTTATATAATGTATGTTGTATTTTATAGAGGAAAATGGTTTAAAGTAAATTACTCTACTTTCATAATTTCAAATAAGTTCAACCAATCAGTTAAGATATTTCCAATAGTTTTGAATGCAGCACTATCCACTACGCAGGTTGTAATTACACCTGATGCCCAACAGGTGGCAGCGGTTGATCTTTATGTGAACTTTACATGTTTAGTAAAATGAAAAGTTGAAAAGGAAAATGCAATACCAAAATAACATTTTGTATCATCCACAAATGAGTATCACGAAAATGCAAATGCAGTCAATTTAATCTGGATGTAATTGGAACATTGTCCGTCGTAAAGAAAACGCAAAATGGATTCTTGCATTTTCATTTTCATTTTTTTTTATATTTGTGGAGGATCAAAAGGCTATTATGGGTTGTGTTTCTCCCGAAGTGCCACTGTACATTGTGTCAAATTGTACCTCTGAAAAGCAATATCCATGGTCAAATCCATGATTTGGTATACTCATCCAAAGTTTTTTTTTATTCCGTGTATCTTTTGCAACAACAAAAAAAGAACTACACTATATTTATTTTGCTCGGCATAGGCCGGCCCTCTACCTTTATTTTAAAAAACAGTTAACAGACAAGGACAAACAGCAAGGGACAAACATCATTAACTGCTCAGGACATAAACTTATCAAACTTAATGGATCAATAATCTATCATATTTCTATTTTCCTTTTATTTATGAATCTGTCCTTTACTAGCAACATTTGTGAAACTAAATCATCTCTGTAAAAATTAACCATCCTTGCGATTTACTGCATTGAGATGCTCTCTGCTGCACGAGCCACTTAGCATGAGTGAGACATGAAATTGAGGTCCTGCTATTATGTTTAACGACTTTACAAGTGAGGGCATCTCCCTCAAGTATGTGATTTACTGTGTTCGAATGAACCTCTGTGTTCATTCTCTCATTACAGAGTGATTAAGAAACCTAGGACGGGCTCCTATGCATTTTAAAAGACACCTCTGTGAGCACATGCACACAATAAATAAACCGGTTTGAACCAACTTTAATATTAAAGGAAATGCAGAGAAGACACCGTTAGCAGATCCCACCCAAAATTTAAATTTTTTCAGTTAATTGTGTGTGGGTGTGAGGGGGGGGGGTGTGCGTGGGCAGCAGGAGCACCACCTTCTTTTGTTTCTGTGAGTTTATGTGATCGGAATATTCCGACAGTGCTTCAAGATCATTTAATTTGAATATTTTAGATTTTTAATGAGATGTTCCGAATGACAGCGTCCGAAAAACTGATCACTAAAAATAACTGCAGCAGCCATGTCCTTCATAGCTGACTGCCTGCCATCTCATCCCTCCTCTCTCTCTCTCTTTCTATTTGTTCTGTCTGTCTTGTCTGCTTCCATTACACCCCTCTGCTGTATTCTCATGGCAAGCAGCAGAGCAATTTTGATGAAACTTAAAAAAAAATTAAAAAATGGAAGACTGAATCCCAGAAGACACCATTGCCACAGCCCCTGGCTGCTCATGGGCACTTGTATCATTGCTCCAAAGACTCCAGTATCATTTCACTCTGGGTCTAAAGTAGGGCAGCAGAGGACTACAAAAGTGAGAGCATCTTCCGGACCTTTTTTTTCTAGATTCTATTGAAATGCCATCTGTCCTTTTCCCACCTTAAACAGGCGGAGTCTGAATGTCAGTGGTGTGCCTTTGACGTGACCCAGCTCTGTGCCATCCATCACAGCCAAACGCGGCGAACGTGTCCGCACAGAGATGGAAGACTCCAGAGTTGAACGGGCCCGACGCACTCGATAACAGCACGCTATCAAAGGAAGAACACATTGTCTGGCTCGGGAACCTCAGAGGAGCGGCTGACATTCTGGGCCTGTCCCCGTCTTGCTCTCCGCTGATGATGAAAATCTCGCTTTCTCTTCGCACATTTCCTTTACAAGTGGGAATTACGGTTTGTCAGCTTCAAGGCCCCCGTATATATCTCTATATCAATTTGCCTTCGGATGGCTTCCCGTCAAGGCGTCTGAAGTGGTGTTGATTGTGCTAATGATAATGTGTCACTGGGATACGTCCCGCGTTGGGTGCAGAGCCACAAGACAAGGAGACTCTTCTGGCTGATGTTGTGTTGTGCTGTAGTGTAAGTGATTGATGACTCCCTCCGTCGTAGTGCTTTGATTAAGACTCCAGTGATTTATCGCCACTGCTCACAATGTAATTAGACTCCATATACACTCAACAGCACAGTGTTGTCTTGCTGTATGAATCCAATATGTGTGAGTGTGTGTGTGAGTCGCTGTGAGCAATTATGTGTCATCTTCATACATTTATACACTACGCATTGCACGGACGTTGATCTAAAACCTCTCCAAAGTCTGCGTGAATAGGCTTCCAGGGAACACACGCCCTCTTCATTTCTGTTGTATTAAATATAGGGAACGTGATCCATGTGAGGTATTATCAGACTATTTAAAATGTGATGGATGGGTTTACCACAGCCTGAGATTCCCTGGAGTCTATTCACTTGACTATCGTAGCTCTGTGAAGAGATTCTGTGTTTGGTGTGAAATGCATCCGCGTGGTTCGGGGGCTTGGGGTTTGTCCTGGTCTCAGAAGAAAAGGAAATATAGCAATCGATACCAGAAATTAGTTTTCTCTGATAATGGTGAAAAAATCTGGTGTCGTTTGATATTTTCCCAATTGAGGACCATTAAATATATCTTTTCACAACACAATATATGATAGTAAATAACATGAATTATTTCTGAACTAGCTACAGTATTTGGAGCTGCACTGTATCATAGGTTTGCCTGACATTGTCGCTGTCAATGTTTGTTGTAACGTCACAAAGGTGAACACAATCCATCTTCCTGGTGCGAGGGGCGGGGCCTGGTTGCTGGTTTGCACTTTGTTCTTCCTGTTTCTGATGGGCAAAGCCACACAGACGATTTGTGCTCGGCTCTTCCTGCCCGCAGGGGTGGAGGACTCGCCTTGACCTTGTTGCACATTTTTCTCCCAATGTTTTTTGTCCCGCTGAGCTTTTTCTCCGCTGCAGGAAAAAAAGTTTAACATGTGCTAAAATATGAAATATGGGCACCATGATTTTTTTCGCCCAATTTTCTGCTGAGTGATTGTGGTACTTTCCTTTAACCTAAAAAGGTGTTATGCCCCATTAGGCCAAACAACTTACCACCCGTGAACTCCAAGCCAACTCAAGTAACACACCTGAAGTTCAAACAAAGCCAAGATAATTAAATGAACCAAAGTGTACACACAAAAAAAGACACAACAACTGCATCACCCATGTGGTGGTGGCACAGGAGTTTTACCGCTCTGTTGTCAGAGCAGGTGCTCGTCGTCGTCCGTCTTATTGGGCGTCAGAGGGGCGGAGCTACAGTGGAGACAGTGGAAAGGGCAAGGACATACCTTTAATTTCATTTCACCCATTTAGACTAATTATTGATTCCAGTTATCACCCAAAATAGGCAAAATTATAGGTCATCTTAAAATGACATAACTCGGTTCTCAGGAGACAGAAATATAAATGCGAATGATAAAAACGTATATAAATACATTAAATAAAAGGCTAAGCAAGAACATGGAGTCAGATGACACATCTGAGTCTCAGTCCTCAAAATAAAAAGGATAGGAAGTAATACTAATGGTAAAAGTTATACTTAATGCATAGGAACATGTTATTTTTTGTGTTCTAGAGCTTGTGGTAAGCTGAGGTTTTTTTTTTCCGTTTGGATGGTGCTCAGCAGGTTCTTTCCACAAGAGACATGGCTCCAAGACACAGACCAGAGAGTGGTGTCAATCATCTCGTAGAAGTTGGACGTTTCTCCACGCTTCACGACAGTTTGAGTTCTCTGCAGCTACGCCCTGATTTTACTCTTCCAGCCCCCTTCTGGTCCCATACAGTGGAACACAGTCTGATTTTAGACAGTGTGTTTGTTTTTATTCTCTCAGACCAGTCAAATGTCACAATATCAACACCTGCATGTCCCCCGTGGACAGATATCTCCACTGAGCTGTGTGTCAGTGCAGGGTTAATATCTTCCTTCAATCAGAGCTTTTATTTCTCTGGACGACAGAGGGATTTCATTCGGGACAACCTCAAGACGGTGTCCCGGAAATTTGCCCTCCATCTATTTCAACAGAGTTTATTCCTGCTTTGCACTTCCTGTATCCTGTCCTCCTCGCCATACGTCCTGCCCGGCCGCTCCTGCATTCCTCCATCACCATTGTCCTCTCCTTTGCTGAAAAGAGACATTCTGGACTTGCGGAGACAACATCCACTTTGTCAGCAGTCGTCCGAGAAGGAGAGGAGTGAAAAACGCACAGAAAAAAAAAAAGTGGCAACAAATAAATGAATCTACAAGGATTTAGATTTTTCATCTGCAAAAAATGAAGAAGAAATATGTGTAGTAAGAATTGTGCCCCCCCCCCCTCCCCCGGCAAGTTCCACCAATAGTGTGTAGAGTAGTGTAGAGTACATTTTTACCAAGTCATATATTGTATTTGTTATAATAATGGTAGACTTCCCGAAAAACGCACCTAAAAAAAAAACGTGGCAACAAATAATTGAATCTACAAGGATTTAGATTTTTCATCTGCAAAAAATGAAGAAGAAATATGTGTAGTAAGAATTGTGCCCCCCCCTCCCCCGGCAAGTTCCACCAATAGAGTACATTTTTACCAAATCATTTATTGTATTTGTTATAATAATGGTAGACTTCCCTTCCTTCAGGATTTTCTATTCTACCCTTTTTCTTTGTATTGTTTTTGTTTTCTATTAATCAACTATCCAATGAGCCACGCCACGAGGTCAAACTCGCGTGGCCACGTTCCACGCCGTCGTGCCGTGCCACATAAACACGTATGATTTATGATGGAGGGGCTACCGTGTTTTGTCTGCGCTGTTCCCGCCCTGAGTATCAACCCCGAGGGAGTTCCTCAGCCCCGCATTTTATGTTCTCCTCTTTCCTCCGCAGAGCCCGGCGCAGGGTGGAGCTGGAGGAAGCCTGGTATATCCTTCCTCTCGCCGCACAGAAGGAAAGAGGAGAGAATCCAGAGGCGCGGATGGCGAGCACCCTGCACTGATTTTTTTATTTCATTTTTTTTTTGCAATGGACTCGTTATAAGTTTGCCAGTAGAACTCATTTGAAACAGTCACGGGGGATAAAGTATCCTGCGATTCTTCCTTTAAATACTTCAGTAAGTAACACAGCGGTGCACCTAGCGGCACTTAATGTTACATTAGCTGTGAGATTTAGGACGTTAAAGTGACACGTACAAGACGAGATGCTTTTCTGTCAGAGCGGCATTATAGCACTGATATATGCATTAAAATGCATTTTGGCCCAGCGGTATCGCAGTTCTCTCTGGGTCGATCGATGTGATTTAGATTCCCTCATCAATAAGTCATTTTTGCATGCACTCATGCTACTATCTAAGATCTACTACATTACATAACGAAGAGGAGTAACCTTTCCATGAATTCTTTCACTTAGATTTATACAAAGTGTCCCGCTACAGTATGCGCTAATGAGATAGCATATCCCCCATAAATGAATGTGCGATTATTCGTTATCTATACTGAATTCTATCCTGTGTGCGCAGTATTATTTTTTTCTTTGTCACTTCTTTGGAAGTGGAATGAACCCGGCACTGAAACACACGGCTTGTAACTGCACGGTATATTTAAATACAACCTATGCCATGTAGCTTCAGCCCATTGAACCCACAATTACAGCGAACAGGCATTTGTTAATTGACTCACACACTTATGATCGAGCTTTCACCCACAGCGAAGGATAATGTGGACGCGGCTAGAATCGCTCGTGCAGGGGAAAGTGGATAAGAATGGTCGTCCCCCCTTATTACCAAACTTCTTCCCCTTTTACTTGAACTTTTCATGTTTCCAATTCAGTTCCACTTAATGACACCAAAAGTGGACCTCCCAGTGCGGATGGAAGCAGCATGCCAGCCTCCCAACCCCCCTAATGAATCCATTAGTGCGCAACTAAAATGAGACCTTAATTAAAAAAAACAATTTGGGTGCAGAATTATTGATTAAGGCAGTGGCCAAATGGTGTTTAGCAAGTCACTATATAATAGAGAAAAGGACAAAACAGGGACACCCATACGTTCATATTTGACACTTGCAGGTAGAGTATATGTTAAAAAAAAAAAGATTTCTATTTCCGCTTGAAGTAATGGTTCTGTCGTCTGTCAATGTCTCCCAGCATCGGGCTGAGTGATTGCCACTCCTGCTTGCACCACTAACCCGCCCAAATGCCCAGGAAATTAAATGCTTCGCCGAGGTAATAAGCAGAGTAAATCCTTGTTGTGTTTTCCGCCGACAGCCGGGGCGTTGTGGCGGCAGGTATTACCATATTAAGCCCGGGCAGAGGGGGATCACCGCAGCGGCACTCCCTCATTACACCTCATCTTGTGGGGATTTACTGCTTTTCCAAAAATAAAAAACTGGCGGCTCCAAGTCAGGTCAGGCAGAGGGCAGGTCACGTTGGTGCACGGAAATTCGGGGTCCTAACTGAGGGAAAGAGCTTCATGCAGCGCCACGTAACTTGTTGAATTTGGTAACTGTCCTACGACACCAGCACCTTCTTTTATTCTGTAGAAGGTTTCATGCACTGAAGCAATTGATTTGCTTCAAATTTGCAAATTTGCATGAGCATAATTTAATATCAGCTAAATGATTATGTTTTTTTAAGGAATTTTATTTATCCTTTTTGTATCTTTGACTGAAAGATTTAGCCATGTGTTTTTTTCATTGTTGTAATATATATATATATATATATATATATATATTATTATTATTTTTTGCCAGGCGGCTGATACAAAATCGTCCATTTTGAACATACCGACTCTCCCAATTACAGTTGCAGAGGAGCAGATTAATAATGAAGTAGAAAAGGAGAGCGTGCTGAATCATTAAGTTTATAACTCTCCGTAGCCGCAGATAATGGTTCTGCTAGTGATCATAACTGTTGGCACAAAATCACTTGGACATAAATAAAGTCCTTGAAATTGTTCCCCACCGGGGGAAGTCTCAACAGTTGTCTCTTAAAGAAAAAAGCTAGTGAAAACTTCCCAACCTTAAAATCAGATAACAAATCTCTGAAATGTAAACCGTAAACGGCTTTTTATTATTTAAGCTGCAAAAAATTTACCTTTAATCAATTTTTTTTTGTATTATTTTTTTTACAATGAATTAAAGCGAATAGAGCTAAAAGGCAGTAAAACTAGATGTTTTTATTTTATTTTAAATGAAGGAGGGACCTTGACCCCATGACCTCCCACTCAGTGCAAGGAGGACAGACTACACATACATACCAGAGCAGAACATTCACTGAACATTTTTACTTTACTCGCTTGCTTACGTCTTCATGAATAATCACACACAGCCCACCGGCAAACAAAAGTGTTCAATCATAGATGTCACCATGGGGATTTAACATGTGGGAAGTTGATGGAGGATCAATACGACTCTATCATGTCTGAAGCAATCCTCTCTCGGCCGAAGAAAAACAAACCATTCGTCACTTCCCCGTATTAATGGAGAAAACCTAATCCAACATATCCAAGAATGAGACTTTTAACAGCAGCTGATGGTTCTTTTAAAACGTCTCCAAAACAATATTTTTGTTTTATACCTTTTGAGGGATCAAATAAGAACAGCTGTTCAAAAGCTATATTTTCTCATAACATGAGGTGTATATATCTGTGAGCAAAACAATGATCCATAACGCTACTATTTGATAAGAGACATATATTTGTCTTGGTTATACAATTCCCAATGCGCCAGTGATGTGAAAAAAGGGAAAAATCCTTGTAGGCTATATTCTGATTTAGGATTTATTTTTTTTATATATATATATATTGCCTGAAACGAAACATACATCTAACGAGACATCCCTCAAGGTTTAAACATACAATAAATCCTGTTGGTCCGGTCTCAGGTGGATCACTACAAGATTGGCTTTATATATATATTTAGCCGCTGCTGCAAAGCCCTGCAGCCTCAATATTACAGCTCCGCCGCAAACCTGGAGAGGAGAGGCAAAGCCTTTATGTGTGTTGAGAGGGAAAAAGTGTGAGAGAGAGAGAGAGAGAGAGAGAAATGCAGCAATTAAAAGGAGCGAAAGAGAGAAAGCTGCCTTTGGGGCCAGGACAATAAATCCAACCCATGTATCTTTGAGAAGAAGGAGAGAGTGGGGAGAGGGTGCACCATCTGCCTTAGTGAACACAGGAGTGCTCAACGCCAGCGTTTAACCACATGCTCTGCCGATCACACACACACACACACACACATCAGATCGGTGTGTGTGTGTGTGTGTGTGTGTGTGTGCAGAGGTGGGATGCTTACACCCCGTGCTCTGCTCTGCACAAAACCGCACACTGACTCTGATCGGCTCAGAAATGAGAGAAGGCTTGTTGTGGATCACCCCACTCTATCCATACCATACATCTTGTCATCCTTGAATGACCTCTTATCTTGTCAACTTGGTGCCAATTCATGAGATTTAAAAAGTAATTTATGCCTGTGGTTGTTACCAATACCAGCCACATGCATCTACTTCTATGGCCCAGACTCTCATATCGCCACTAATGGGGGGTAAAATATTGGATGTTAAGGATCAATCTGACTGTAGTGATCGATATACTGACTTTTCCTTGTGTGCCGACATCAGCTATATTTTTCACCCGCCATACAGTTTGTCACCATGGTGGGAGATCCCCACTTTTTTTTTTTTAGATCTTTAATACAAACAATCACCTAAAAAAGTGCAACGCGGTGAGATGGCGGCGGTATCTGCTCTGGGCCTCTGTAATATTCAATTGTTACTCTGGCTCATTACATTTGCGAACGCGTGTAAGTGTTGAGGTGAGGTATCGCAGCCTGCCGCCACCTCCGAACCCCTTCCATCACAGTGATTGAATGAGCTTGGGCGTTATCAGCAATACTCACCAATGGCTTGTCCGTACAGCGACGGAGGTCGATGACATTATGTCTGTTTATGGGTTTGATTAATTGTTGTGAATTGTCTTGTCGGGGGCGCATCCAGCAGGCCCCCTTCGAAGGGAGAGCCGTGGCCATGATTACCATAATCGCGTTAGCGCTCTTGCCTCTTGTCCTTGCAGTGGCTGTGTCCCATTCTAATTCCGCTCGGTAATGGATGCACCTGGCAAAGGAGACTGTGACGGGCCCTGTCCTCTGCGGGTCGGGACGCCGGGCGGCAGCTGTGCAACGTAAAATCTCGTTGAGGTGTTTCAAACGCTGTCAAATTTGATGGGTAAAATTGGGAAAACACACAAAAAAAATAAAAATAATAATGTGTCTGTGTTATCATTCCCGTTGTGCTCCGCTGACGCTCTCTTCGGGGGAACTCAGCTACCCGCTGCTTTCAATCTGACTGAGACATCTCCTGTTCCATCTCAGCGGAGGCGTAAAGCTTCATTTCCCGCTTCTTGTTTCCCCCGTCCAGCCCACAAGGACGCACACTTTGATAAAAGCCACTCCGCCACATATTACATCTCATTTTCAGCCACACCAGACCTCACCCCTCGACCTCACCTTACGAGAGTAATGAAAAGTGCGGCTGCGGATAAAGGCGGGGCCACCTCCCTGCAATCGCACACACGTTCACACCTCCCAGAGGAGGGAGGGTAAAAAGGGCTGAAAGGTGTCGCTGGCAAAGGGAGCAGCGGGTTGTTGTGCGCAATGAGCACGTGTCCGTCCGGAGGAGAACAGGAATTCAATAGTGAGGGGTGCCCCAAGGATGACTGTCGCCCGTTTTATGGCCTATTTGTGTTTGTGTTAGCACAAACTTTGTAATGGAGCTCATAAAATGTGCATACCGCTTGAAGGTTCAGCTTTGCTCACTGTGTGTGTGTGTGTGGGGGGGGGGCTATGGCTGCGGCAGTGTAAATGTCACTGATGCTTGTGTTATTTTCATTTCTTCCATCTTCTCACATTCAACACTCATTAGAATCATTTTCAACAATATTTAAACAATACAATAGATAAGGCTCAATCTCTGTAAAGTTGTAATCTAAGGCAGGATGGATCCATTAAACAGGAGACTAATAGTGATGATGGTAATTACAGTTGCGCTTTAAAGACAGCCTGCTGGTCTGATGGCCAGCTTCATGGACAGCCACGTAAATACATCTGTTTCATCCAATCTGCCACATTAAAGGAGCTTAGTCTGAGTGTTGCTTCTGCAATAGGTATTCCTTAACAATTGTCAAATCTGCGCCGGGTTGGATTCGGCTTCACCACAAGGGACCACTACAAAAGGACACAATTGAATAAAACCTGACAAAAATGAATGGTCCAAATTATTTGGTGTGGTGCTCTGGCTATGACCTCAGCTATCTTCCACCTCCATGCGCCACCCCTTAACCACGTTAGAGGCAACAAAAAAAAAAACATAGATATGTGTCCATCTTTGCACAAGCACACACACACACACGCACACACACTCACATACAATCTAGACAATAGGTCATCCTCTCCATGTGTGACACTTAAAAAGACACTTTCTCTATGGCAATATATCTTTATTATCTACTTTGGCTCAAAGTGGCTCCATCATCTGACATTTAAATCCCAGTTATTGCCCCGGCGCCAGGGTGCTGAATTTATAAACCAATACGACGCGGCAGAGCCGAGACCCCGCTCGAGGGAACGAGCGCGGGTATTACAGACAATGGCCGGTGGGTCAATGAGGGCTGAGGGACAGAAGTGAGTCCCGAGGGATTTAGCAAGAGGGATTTTCACTGCGTCGAATAACGACAGCTTCGCGCAATATCACCGCGCCAATGTGTTACGACCACAGTAACGATCTGGTTGTGGAACATTGTGTCAGCGGGGCCTGACCCTTTTGACCTCTGCGGTTTCCATGGAAACACAGGGGCTCTGTAGGAGCGATAGCTGCTGATTGGCATCAGCTGACACCGAGTGAAGATTGACACCCATCACCTGCGGTAGATATTTACTTAACGATGATGTTATTTCGAAGTGTCTCCTCCTACTCCTCCTCCTCCCTCTCCTCCCGTTTGCCACCGAGAGTTAGGAGGACACAGGGAGGCGTGTGCGGGCCCTTTTCTTTCCTAATCACCGGTTTAATAACACCACCAGAGTGCAGCAATGTGACCTATGCGTAATGGTCACGATAAGATGCACAATCCAGATATACACGCTGAGGCATATTCCATACTTTGGTGGTTTTTGTCGCTTCCATAAATGAGATTTGACCCTGCTGTTTGTGCTGATGATTGTAGAAACCCCCCAGTGTGCATATGGACCCCCCCGCCCCCACATCCCCTGAGGCTCTCTGTGCATAGGAATAAACAAGAGCCTCCAGCTAAAACCACCTCAGCAAAATATCTGACCAGAGACAAGACAGCTACACCGATCACGTCCCTGGAGTGCATGTCCAGGAGAACGAGATAAAAACGAGAAAACGGGCGAAAAGAAAGGAGCCTGAAAAGAGGACGATAAGGATAATTAAAGGGTCAGGAAGGAAGAGACAATAGATATTTGCTATAGTCAAATATATGAAAATAGGCATTGGGAGCTTGACTTAACAGATTCCCCTAAGGTCACCTTGCGCTCACAGCACGGCCGTCAGCGTTCTCCAGGGAAAGCCTTGTCGTGCCAAAGGAAAAATTCTCAATGACCTGAAGTGGAGTTGGCACAACTGTGCATTCAGAGAGGAAACAGACTCACGCATGCAATGCATGCAAAGAGCAAAACGAGTGGTCTGGGGTCAAATTATACTTGGAAGGAGCCGAAATAGAATCGCAGTAGGTATTTCAGTGTATTCATCTTTGGCTGAGAATAGTCTCCAAACAAATGCTCTATTTACTTGATTAATATGCTTTCATTTAGAAATTAAAATGAATAAGCAATTGGTGGGCTGGGGATTAAAAGTTATATAGGCAGTTGTCTTTAGATGGAATTTGTTGACACAACCAATGAAAATATATAATATTTCCAGTCTTATCTTTGAAAGGCACATGATTGAATCCTCCTCAGCGTCCACAGTCACTATGTAGAACAAAGATGAGTGAAGAGAAAAAAAGAAAAGTCACTATCCATCAAAAATAATATCTTTTTTTTCCCCTTACGTTTCAAATGACTCTCATATTCAGGATTGGGATTTGGTTATCACGTGTCTTATATGACATGAACAGTGAGTCTTATCTGATTGGAAAACATACAGAACCGAACAGTGAGTTCAAAAAATAAAAAAAAATTCTCATTTTCATGCACATCTCTCATTTCCTGTCGGTCAGGGACCCGTCTCGATTAGAAAAGACTTAATTATTCCTAAACAAAAACCAAGTGGAGACACCAAAAGGGAAATGTGGCGCTGGCTGTTGATATTGTTCTATCGGACAGCTCGAAGGGAGGAAGTCCTCTGTCTGAGCTGCCAGGCCCGCCTGTTTTTTGGACATGTGTGTGTGTGTGTGGGGGGGGGGTGCAGTTATCTTTGTGTGAGAGGTCAAACAGGTCTGGCGGAAGAAGCAAAAGCAACAACCATCTGTGTTTTCCACAGCTATCTACACCAATGAGAGCCGGGTACAGTGCACACACACAATCACACACAATCACACACGTGGACATCACATCGCTCACTCATATCTGAGGGTACGGGCAGTATGATGAAAGACGCATTGTCAGAAGGAGTTGGAAAGCCCCCAGATACAATTGCCTTCTTGTGACGTGTGTGTGTGTGTGTGTGTGTGTTTGTGCGAATTATTGCTTTTGCAAAGCATCACAATCCGTGTGCAGGCTTTTGTTCACGCTCATTTATCAAAAAGTTTGATTTATGGTTTGTGATGATATTGTACCCAACGACATGGTTGTCACATGAATGAAACACACACACACACCTTCAAAGATCATTTTTCATTTCGCCGCTCCGCTGAATCTCGACAAATATTGGGTCAAGCTCTTTTTAGACTCCTTTTTTCTTTTTTTGCATGCTATTACATAACACAGTGTGTACACACGCCTTCGAGTACACTTGCGTGAGACTGTTAAAAAGCTCTTCCACAGACGAGTGTTTCACTCCAGCAGAAGTACCTGCATCCGCCCAGTCTTCTTTGGCTGAGAAATGTGAAAACACTCACAGGAAGAGAGAATTCTGGCTTGGGGCTTTTTTTTCTTTTTTTTTTTTTCATGATCCTTTTGTTTTCCCTCTAGATCCGTTTGTGCCGCACATAATCAAAATGCTGCCCGGGGATTGCAAGCGCATTTGCTTTACGTTCACTCGTATATAAGCATGCGCGGAATGCACAGTTGCAGCGACACACAACAGACACACACTTAATAGGCTCAGAGCCGGTCCCGTGCAGAGAGTTTTGTGTGACATTACCACGTGGGACCGGAGTGTTGGAGGCTATTAAAATGATAAACCAAAACACACTGCAGAGAGTGAGGAAATGTATAATGAAGTTAAAAAAAAATAAAAAAATACAGAGACGGAGAGTGCACAGACCCCACAGTTTCGCACAATGAAAAGCCTCAGCAGTGCTCATTAATCTGTCACACCAGAAGCCAGCGTGTACTGTTTTGACTGAGCTATTGTGCTCAATTTGGAAAGGGCATAAACGCTTCTTTTTTACTATTATTATTATTATTATTTTTTTGCAGGGCTCCATGAGAATTTTATTTTGAAGCAGTAAATCATTGTTTTTGCAGCGCCGCTCTGCAGCAGCAGAGAAAGAAGAAGGACAAATTCATCCGTTATCAGAGTCCGACCTACTCTCTGAGCTCCAGGCTAATTAACGGTGGGGTGACATCTATTGTTCCGTTGCCATGGCCTTTTACGACAGACCCCCGTCGTACTGTGTTTTCTAATGGAGAAGTGCTGCCACCTTATCGTGTCGGCTAGACTTGAACGCAAACAGCACCGCTGAAACTAGAACTTAAATGTGACCTAATGAGCCACGGACGGACCCCATCGCTCGTTCGTCGGATAACTCGTGTGTCATTTCAAAAAAAAAATGTGCTCACACATGGGAGAGAGTCGCAACGAGATGACGGGTGCACGCGGTAAAAAAATAACCTCACATGGTTAGTCAAATGCAATATAATAAAGTCTTTTATTGTTCAAATGACCGAGAAGATACAGGCCCATTGAATTGATTTGCTGGAGAGCTGAAGGTCCCGTGGGGGAATGAGCAGCTTTTGAAAAAAAATGCTGACTTCTGTGCTCCACCTGCAGTGCGCGTGTGTGTGTGTGGGTGTCTATTTGTGTACATGGTATATGTGTGTGTGTGTGTGTGTGTGTGTGCAAGGCTGAGGATGGCGGAAACCTGGCTTTATATTGTCATGAGAGAGCGGCACATACGGCTGACAACGGGCTTTTTTAAAATTTCGCACAGGTTACACAAAACCATTTTTACGACAGAAGACGCAGGGGTTTCTTGGAGAGCAGTCGGTGGCACGCCTCTGTTTAATAATGCATCTCCTGCCTCACCTATACAACCAAACTCCATTCGTTCTCAAATCATATCTGGGGTTTTCTGACATTTTAATAAAGTCTGCCGTCCTGTTACAATCATATCTTTTGCTCTGAAGTCCTTTTAATCGAAATCCAAAGCTCAGAGTCTCCGAAGAGCACTCCTCACAGGCTGGCCTCACAGCTGCCGATCAATACGACCTGTCAATAACGATTTGATCCATTACAGCGGTCAAACGCTTTGCCATCCAATTACAAAGGTGTGTGGGTCCTTTTAAAGAGTGAAAGACCTCACCTGAATCAATACACAAACTTAATACACTCTGGCTCATTTCAATGATTATGTACCTTTTTTTTCTATGAAATGAATCCCATTGCCAACCGTCCACTGACATACATGAAGCTAACACACCGGGCTATAGTGGGGCTCTTCCAGCAATAAGCTGCATGGAGTTGGGACACCTTTTTCAACGAGCCTTACGGGATGGGAGGAGTTTGGTCGTTAGAGAGATTCACCTCACCTGGTCTGCTGCACTATATTATAAGCCGGTGGCACGGTGCCGTTCACTCTCTCCCTCTGGCTTCCCCCACTTTGGATTTTAAGTATTTTTTACTACTTCATTTTCCGTTTTTATTTCTCCAAAATAGACTTAGCTGTCCCTTCTCCAGCCTTGGGTCCGGCGGTGACACTTTCAGTCTCAGAGGGGGCATTGAGAAAAGCATGGCCCCTTTGGTTTCATGTCCACTCTCTGGCAAACAAGCAGGTGTTATGGATCGTCTCGGCTTCGGGGAGAAGTTGCTGACCCCTCTCCCTGATCCATTTCCTGTTTGGCCTCATGTGTGCAGTGGAGCGGAGGGGGAGATGGAGCCGGTTTGCCGCTACGACGGCATGTTTTTCCTGATACCGCCGTTCGCCTATTTTCATCCTGTCAAGTCATGTTCCAGGTGGGTTGACAGAGCGCGGCGCACAGCCAGAGGGCCGGCCGGGAAATTTGTGTCCTCTGTCCAAAAAACATGTTTTGACCGTCTGTGCCACATCTGGAGGGATATTTGCTCCTGGAGCTATTCTTCTTGGCACTCGCATGACACAATACTCAAAACAGGTCCTATTTGCTCACCCTGCGCAGGAAAAACATATTTTGCTGGAGTGAAAGCCAAAAAAATACGGAGCAATTGTGAGTGGAACACGTTTCGAGGGTCACATTTGGCCCTGCCAAAACACCAGAGCTATCTTTAGCCATCAGTTCAAACACAAAAGGTTACGGCGGCTATAAATGTTGCTCCTACTGACACATTAATAACTCTTGGCTTTAGCTCTCCATAATAGATATTACAGAGTCCTATTGTTACAAAACGAAAAACATCACACCTGAGTCACGGTAAATGAAATTGTTTTGGTGTGGTGGCATGCTGTAAAAAAAAAAAAAAAAAAAAACATCACTCATCAAACTTCGCAAACACACTTCTTAACCGCGGCCACACAATGCTGCGTCTTCAATATGAAATATTTTCTAATTCACAATTACCCGCTTTGGTGGCGTGCTTCCTAATTCAGAGATGTATGATTATATTCCTTGCACCAAAATGTTTAGACTTTAATGAGGTGACCCTGACGCAAATGCAGAGACTGCAGACTCCATGGAGAGTGTGACAGCTTTGCACCTGCAGCACAGCCTAATCCCTCCCGCACTAAACCATCTGGAATGGGAATTTTGCCGTGTGCATAACGTATGGGTCAGCGTGCCGCTGCAGCAGGCAAGACAGGAGCCCCGCAGTTATACACGGCACCGCTGATTCTATTACTGGGCTCCTCTTCATCACCGTCCACTTCCGCTCTCCGGCAATAGCATCCCCAAAGCTCTGCTGCTTTGCTTGACCTTCAGGTGTGTAGGAGAGGAGAAAAGACAGGGTGAGGTACTCCCATCCCAATGTGGGAGGGCGTTTAACCAGACCTGGGAACTGTCAAATCAAAGTCCCCCAAGTGGGCAACTACCCCCGGCCTCCCGGTGTGTCCTTGAGAACCCGCCACGAGTCCTGGACTGACGCATCCTTGAATCCTCGTCCGTTCCTCGAACCGTCGGGCACTGCACAGCATCAGCCCGAAAGGGTTAACGCTGCAGCCATTCCCATCTGTTGCTAAGGAAGTGTCGCCTGTTGTGCAGGAAACAGGGAGAGCGGTTTCCTGTTATGAAGAAAAAGGTTTTTTTAAAGGGGGTTTGCATTCATTCAATCATGCAACAGATGCTGCGCCAGGAAACCCGGCCAATTGCAAAAAAAAAAAAAAAAACAGCTTTGGTGGAGAAAACTGTTTTTAGGAACCTTTCTATGCACTGTTCGTGGCTCAGGAAATAATCGATGTGCAAAACCTGTTGGGATAACATTTTGAGAGGAATAATTGCTTGATTTTTTTTTTTTTTTTTTTTTTTAAGCACGATCTTCTATTCAGGTGATGTCAGGCTTGAAAAGTTACATGGCCTATGTGATCAGTAAAGGGACATCCACAAAAACAGAAGCTGAAAGGGGTGAAACATTTAAACCTATTCCATGTATATGTCCCTATCTCCTATGCTGTGTGGGGTTTGGTTTAATGTAAGCACTCTCTGCACATATATAATGATATGGGCTAATGGTTCATCAATGCTCTGACATCTGACGCGAGAGAGAGAGAGAGAGAGAGAGAGAGAGAGCGCAAACTCTGCTGCGGGCTGTGGTCCTGCCTCAGGAAGCGCCTCCCGTTTCCACACAGGAGCGCAACACTCTCCTCAGCTGCGTGTGGAGGAGGTGGTGGAGGAGATGCGCTCCGGCTGAAACCTCAGCCGCTCTCTCTCTCCGCAAACACCGGCAGCTTTCCACCGGGAGGACACGTTGCTCACGGCACCCGCTGCAACTTTGACTTTAACGCAACGTGTGTGTGTGTGTGTGTGTGTGTGTGTGCGTGCGTGTTTGGATTAAGTTTCCACGTCATTCGGGCAAGGGGGGGGGGACGCCCGTCGGAGCCATGAGCCCAGCTGCCGGAGCCCGTGGATGATGGTGTCCCACAATGAACGCAGGTCGGTGGTCCATCTCTGATGTTGGTGTGAATTAAGGCGAAAACTTTAAATGTGGTCTTCAAAGTGGAACACAACAGTGTACAGCTCCTGTGTGTGTGTGTGTGCGTTTGTGCGCGAGATTAAGTGCGAGGCGTTTGCTCAATTATCACATTTCTGTCCAAAAAACGTGTCTCCTGTTTCTTTCCCATAATATTTAACGTGCAAATGTCAACCACATGCAGCGTTTAGTTGTTTTTAAAAGCGGTTATTTTATTGGGAGGGGGTGAGGGAGGTCAACATTACTGAGCTCTGATCAATTAATGGAATGTTGTGTAATGTGATGATTTATGTTGTGGTGCCTTAATTATAAGTCCAGTGAGATAAGAGGTTCAAAGTCATAGATGAGCAGGAATCTCCCGTAAGGTTCCATTGAGCAAATGTTTGCACTGGAGAAAAAAATCTGGACTCGGATTAGTGTTGGGGCTAGATTTAGGATTATAATCTGTGAAAGTAGACAGAGCCATTGTTCTGTTTCTAACAGAAGGTCACCTTTCTTACTACATCCTGTATATTTATTTTTTCTGATGTGTTCTGATGGTGGGTGTCAAAATGTTTTTGGCACAGTTGTTTGACTTACAATAATCCAATTTTACACCACAACTGTGTCACTTGACATTTCATGACCAGGGCACAGTCTGAATCATCATATCCTGTACTTTTGGCCCCGCCAAGGTCGCAGTGTGCATCTCTTCCTTTGTTTTAGAAACATTTGATTTAATTGAATTCTTGTTACATAATTCACATCCTGTTGTTTGCCGTGGGGTGTTTTGTCAGACTGGGACCCTTGTTTTCTCTCCCAGTTTTATTGTTCTTAGACGCACTCAAAAAGACCTTTAACCCCCCCCCCCAAAAAAAAAGTGTCCCCCCAAAAAAAAAAGTGTGTGTGTGTGTGCGCGTGCGTGCGTGCATGTGTGTTTGTGCGGGTATACATGTACATCTGCGTGAGGCACTGTGACTGTGTTTCGTGAGAATCGGGGAAGAATGACAAGAAGGAAGTCCATTTGTGTTGTGAAAATGCACACTCCTGGAGAGGTCCACGGAGGAGTGATGAGGGGCCACGCTGCTAATGCCCCCCCCCCCCACCTTGGACATCCTGTGTGTAAAGTTCTGTTCGGGGTCTACAACCAGGAATTTTTTAAAGGAAATGGTTGGTGACAAAAAAAAAATGGGTTTACCTGTAAATGTAGGCAGAATGAGGATTAGGATTATGAAATCCCACTCAGCGTGATATCTTGAAGGGATAGAGGGATAGGTGAGGGGGAAAACCCTCAGAGATATCCAAAGTGCACGCAGGGTTTAATAGGATGTGCGTCAGGGCAGGTACCAAATAACAGGAAGAGTCGAGGGGTGTGCACACTTTAAGTATTGGGTGTGTATCATGATCATTTTCAAATGTTCTAAGCGGTACTTAAAAAATGACTACACCGTTTTAATGTGTATGTAAATGTGGTGTATAAATTGAAAAGTAAGTTGTGGTGCACAGCGTCAAAATGAGTTAAAAATGATGGAGGTTGATTCATGATCATCGCATATGTAGACATTTTAAGGCACATATATGATATATGTGGGGTGATATGAGATCATCTCTCTTTTACTGATATTCTATCAGTTGTTGATGCAATCCGGCTGTAAGAGACCAACCAGCATGTGTCATTTCCCAGACAGGGAGATGTTATTGTTCCCGCTGTAAGTACCCGGTGACTCTGTTGTTTTTCCTGCTGATAATGTCCCCTGCAGCATTCTGCATGTCACTGACCAGTGCTGGGCTTCCTCTGTGTTTTCTATACAGAAAAAGGCCCTGCGTTTAACCTAAGGTAGAGCGTAAACACAAAAAAGCAATTAAAAAAAAATATATATATATATGTATATTTAGTGGTGAATTGTATTTGTGTGCTTTTCCAGCTTTTTGATCTTATTTTCCTCTTTTTGTGCAGATATCCAAAACCCACTGCAGGTCCCTCAGCCAAAACTCCGCAGTCTCCTGACCATCACAGTCCAGTCCAAGCTGATGTCGAGGCCTTGTCCCCATATCCGTGGTCCGAAGCCTCCTGTCGCCCCCAAGCCCAGAACCCCGCCTGAGTTTCACCCACAGGGGGAGACATGTCCCTCTCTGAGCCTGAGCAACGGGGGCCTGGTCCACTCTGATGGGGAGATGGAAGATGTCCGCGAGATTGCCGAGGAGAATCGGGACAAAGAGGACAAACGTGAGGCAAACGGCACAGGGGACAGCCACACGGAGGATGCAGCAGAGGGCGAAACGGAGGAAGAAACAGAAAGAGAGGAAGACGTATTGGACAACCATGGTGATAAAGACAGCATTGGCTCAGAGGAGACCGTTAAAGGAGATGATGTCTCCAATGTGGACACTACTGAAGATGATCACACTGACAGTGAGTTAAATCCGTCTGAAGGGGGCAATCACACCAATGATGAGGAGGATACTTCTCCTCTTCTGACTGACACGGAGGATGAAGCTGTAGAGGAGGAAGAGAGGCAGAGTTTGGGCAGAAAGTCCGAAATACAACTCAACTCCACAGGACTCTGTGATGAAAATATACACGATGAATCTCAGTCACCCGGTCAGGGTGATGAGGACAATGTTGTTGGACCTAAAGAACCAGACAGTGACCAAAGTGAGCAGAGACATTTACTCACAGACAAGATAGATCTGGAAGATGGAGGTTTTGCGTTTGGATTCCGCGTGCTTCCGACTTTAACCGAGGAGTATCCCTACGATGTGATCGGCCCCGGGGATGACGCTAGTGACACGTGTGAGTCGTGCGACCCAACTGAATCGGGGGATGCAGAGGTATGGCAACCGGAACGCGCCACCAAAGACCTCTCGGGCTGTTTTCGATTCACATCCAGCACGGAGGACGTGTTTGGGCCTTACTCCGTCATAGAAGCTCTCCCGGGAGACATGAGCAGCACTGCTGACCCCGAGTGGAGTCAGGATGAGACTGACGACCAACCCTCTGCGAGTGAACTGCGAACCCCGGGTGCTCCTAACCAGGAAACTTACTATGTGTCATCGGAGGATGTGGACAAGCGAGAGGATAAGCAAGCCCTGTCAGAGCAGAGTGAGACGGTGGACGGCACAGAGGACTCACTTCAGCATGACAAAGACAAAGCGAAGGACATCGAGTCGGCGGATGAGTATGCGGACATCGACGATTCGCTCTGTCCCAAAGCAGACGATTACGAGCAGGCCGAGTGCGTCTCGTCAGAGGATTACGTGGAGATCGGCGACGATGACGAAGAGGAAGAGTTCGAAAAGAGACCCATCAGAGGAAAAAGTGCTAAAGAGAGAACAGCTGAACGCGAGAAGGCCTTCCACGATCAGAGAAAAAGCTGTCAGCCCCGCCTCAGGCTGTGCAACATCACCGTGCCAGTGGACATGGACTCAGGCCGCACCCCGGAGCTCACCAACAGGGTGGTGTTCGCCCACACCACCGAGGCCTTTGAAGAAGACATCGAGGAACTGGACTGCCACATCGTGCCTTACTACGAAGACACAGACTCCGACAACGAAGAGCACATATACGAAGAGGCGGGGTTTGACTCGGAAGGGGAGAACTTTGTAGCGCTGGATAGAAAAAGCATCGTCACGCGGTCACGCTCTTATTCTGGAAAAGTGACGGGTTATGTCCCGGAAACTGTACCAGAGGAGACGGGGACAGAGTACCAGACTCACGACTACTGCACCGTGGGTTTGGATAAGACCAGTGAGCCGCTTCACCATTCACAGAAGCCTGATGTCAAGTGTCTGCTCCCATCTATGAGCTCTCGACGCTTCTTGTTATACTCCCGGTCTGCAGAGGGTCCCGACTTGTCCTCGACCTCCCCAAAAGATTTCAACCAAAGTCTGAGGGATGAAATCAGGATGAGGAGGAAAGACGATACCATTTCCCTGCCATGTGTCATAACCTCTTCTGGAAGCTTCTCCCAGCGCAGCCATCAATCGTCCAGTGGCGTTTCCACACCAACTTCACTGGTGGACATTCCACCGCCCTTTGAGCTGGCATACATCACTAAAAGACCAGTCACCAAGAGTTCCCCATCCCTGCTGATCCAGCACGAACCCAGTGACCTACCGAAAAAGAAGAAGTCCTCCTTCAAACGATTTCTGGCGCTCAAGTTCAAGAGGAAGACAGATTCTAAGGTTTTCAGTGACGTAAGTGTCCGTTCTTCACGGTCCTCCTCTGAATCTAGCCACCACGGCCCAGCGAGAGTCATAGAGCTCGATCGTAGGAGCACTGGCAGCTCGCCTCAGCCCCAGTCCCGGATGGTGAACCCCCAGCATCCGTCCAGCTTTGTCCTTGACAATGTCCATCAAAGGAGGAAAGGTGACCTCAAAGCTTACGGAAGGAGTGTCTCCAGAGTGGAGTCCTTTGAGGAGCGCTCTCGCCGCTCTGCCATGCCTCTGCCTTTGACCAAACCCCGCTCCATCTCCTTCCCCAGCGCAGACACCTCAGAGTACGAGAACATCCCGGCCATGAGCTCCGATTACGAGAACATCCAGATTCCTGGCAGGCCCACGAGATCCCACACTGTGACAGAGTTTTTTGAGGATCCAAACCGCGCCACTGTTGCCTGCAATGAAAATGATGGCTATGTGGATATGAACAGTTTCCCCGGGATTGACAGCAAACCCCAGACGTCGAAAGAAGACACTGAAAGGTACAGTGATCCTTTAAAACGGTTTACAGTGGTTTTGTACAAAAAACATTTTGTGCTATTGAAACATAGCAAAATATTAGTTTTTTTTGACCAGTCAGTATTGTAGTTCCCTATTATATTCTGGAAACTTACCACATCCTGACATTTTCAGAACTGGCTTTTCACTCACTGGAAGCAATTGTATTATCCATCTGAATTATAAGACCTGGACCTATCCAGTCACAAATGCAATCTTGACCCCTGAACAGCCGACAGATAATCTTACACTATACCTGGGATGAGCACCTGGCTGAGCTGGAGTGGGTTTTCCTCTCGTGGCCAAGCGGTGAGTGAGAGACGAGCAGCCTGCTGCGTGAGGCACCGCTGGCTTTGGCAAGATGGACAATGCATGAGGGAGAACTTACCTGTGGTTTTTCATTATGAAGATTTAGAGGTCACATCTGGTGCCACTGATTCCTTTGCAAGTCTGAGGTGGTAGAGCAGGGTAACGGCACATGGGTGTCTCACTAAGCACAGGTTATTCACATCAGAGAACGTAATTATGGATCGCAATTAAACGTGAAAAATGTGGGGGAGTTATTTTAACACAAGGAAGTGGAGAAGGAGATGGGGGGAGGGGGGGAAAAAGGTGAGGGAGCAATGTGTTAACAGAGGCAGCAGAAGAGTGAGAAAACAGAGAGTATAGTGGTAAAAAAAAAAAAAAAGGCACAACAGGGGGGATGGGGAAGTGGAGAACAGGAGAAAAGAGAGTGAGAGCAGTTCGGGTGTAATTGCTCTCCTGTACCTGACACTTACGGTTAAGTTTAGGAAGGCTTTTATTAAAGGAGCTTTCTCCCAAGTGCTTCTCTTTCATTGGACCCCGGAGGAGCTGCAGGATTTACAGCAGTGCGTGATAGAGTGAGGAATCACCGCGGTCAGGCTGTGCAAAATTACCCCGGCCTGCGCCAAAGCTTCAGCCACTGTGGGCCACAGTCTTCCCCCGGTGCTAATAAACCAGTTGTGTTTGATGACCTGCGTGTACTCGAAGAGATGGGCCAATACCAAAAGCTCCCTTTAAGGCATTTAGGTGATTTTAGGGCAAAATGCTTGCAGCCTCAGGACTGAGTTCTTGTGGTGCCCTTTGTTTGTCACATGACTTTTTACACTCTGAGACGTTCGGTGCAGCAGAGACTGTGCCAGGATGTACTTTCAAATGTATCCATTAAATCGGGACGTTTGGAATGCTTTCATTTTCCAGCCAGTGGTTCCTTTAGTGGCGGTCTTTTTTTTCTCTCCGTGATGTTATCGCCGTGGCTCATTGTGTGGTCGATGGTGTCACACTGCTCACAGTGATGCGAGGAACCGATCTGTCCTGACACCTCGCTTCCACCAAATTCCCCCCGGAAAGGCTCCTGTTGCCGGGGCCACTCTTTGGAGTCTCTCTGGTGTGGGCCTGGCTTATGTTTATTTGAGTGGCGGTGCGTATTATGTGCTCATGTTTGTGCCCACAATTACTCCTGTAGTCAGTGTAGGTGTTTGTCCCTGTATTGCACATCTTGCACTAAGCCCCGTTCAAATCTTGGCAATGCCACTGTCCTGGTTTGCCTACAGCGGATGATGGCAGTGATTTATTGAGAACAAATTCAACCTTTAATGTGGTCGTAGAACCAAAGAGAAGTCGTGATTTTTTTTTTTTTTTTTTGTGGCCAGGAAAATGACTGAATGGCGAATGGCCCCAGAGCAGTGCACACAGCCGCGGCATTTTAAAGCGAACTTACAAAGCTTGCCACAAGCTTGGCTCGTTTCCACTTGTGTGATTAATGTATAGCACCATTCAGGCTGCACTTGGGAACAAGCTTTCAGGCAAAAGCAAAGAGACAAGTTCATTAGCAAGCTACCGCAGCGTACAATGGGAAAAGGAGATTTCACGCTAATGATCCACCCCAAGCCTCAGCAAAAATACTTGTTTGTGGGCGTGAGCGTGCGGATGTGCGAACCAAAGAGAAGTCGTGATTTTTTTTTTTTTTTTTTGTGGCCAGGAAAATGACTGAATGGCGAATGGCCCCAGAGCAGTGCACACAGCCGCGGCATTTTAAAGCGAACTTACAAAGCTTGCCACAAGCTTGGCTCGTTTCCACTTGTGTGATTAATGTATAGCACCATTCAGGCTGCACTTGGCCACAAGCTTTCAGGCAAAAGCAAAGAGACAAGTTCATTAGCAAGCTACCGCAGCGTACAATGGGAAAAGGAGATTTCACGCTAATGATCCACCCCAAGCCTCAGCAAAAATACTTGTTTGTGGGCGTGAGCGTGCGGATGTGCGGCCACATTAGGTGGAAACAGTGTGCTGCTTGATCAAAAAATGAAGTTCCCGCCGAGAGTGCTGTCTCAGCAGAACTGTCCCCGACACTAAGTCTTGTTGCGGCCCAAAAAGAAAGTGTTAATAAAGAAAGAAAAAGAGAAAAACCCATGATTGGGGATTTTGCACTACTCAGACATAAACATAAAGTGCTCTTTATGTCAACTGTAGGCATTCCCAAGTAGACTAACGACGGCAATGGGGTTGTCTTGCTCCCCCCGGTGCACACAGGAAGCAGATTCCAAACATGCATGAACTGTAAGGAAATGCCAATGCCATGCAAAAGTGTACATCCTACATTTTGGCATGATTTTCACTTCCAATGTGAACCACATCAGAGTGATTACAATAGCCCGGGGTCGTGGCCTCTGAAACAGCCCCCTCCACCCACCGCAGTGTTACTAGTGATGAGGGAGCCATCTTAAGTACATTGTTGTACTGGGTGGTGGCCGTGTGGCGAGGTGGTGGACAGGGCGTGGCGTTGACTCGCCAGGCCCGGTGCCAGGCACTCTGAGGTCACTGCCAGGTCATCCCCAGGGAGGAAGTGTCCAGCCTAGGAGCTTCCCACCAGCCTGTTTACAGGAAATGCAGGAGGAGGGTGGGGCTCTGGCGGGAGTCAGGGAGGTGGAGACAGGGGGGCAGATAGGACGAGGACGGGGGAGAAACGGGTCAGAGTGGTGGGGTGGAGGTTCCCAGACCTCTCCCTTCAACAACAACACTAGGTGTAGTCCCCATCAGGAAGGCCAGGTCGGCCGCTTTTTTGTTGCTGTAGTTTGTTTTGGAATGTCTCCTCTCGCCTCATGTACCCCGAAACTCAATGTTCGAATCTCTTAGATTCAGCCCATCATGTGGGGTTAATATTGCGCACCAGCATCTCCACAAATGCCTCCATCGCACTCCCAAAAGCCACAGGCTGCCAGTAATCATCACCAGTAAAGGAAGCAGACAATTGAAAACTTATCCTATTCTCTTAACCACCCCCCCCCCCCCCCCCCCCCCCCCCCCCCCCGCCCCTCCACCACCTCATTACAATGGACGTCGTCTATACTTAGCCATCTAATGAAGCTATTTATCTGCTCCCGTTTGCTATAATAGAGCCATTACACATGGAAAGGGGCCTGTCTGATTGCTTCTAATATATATTTTAATACTCACTGTTTAGCTCAATTAAATTGCTTATTGAAGGCGCCATCGATTTCACAAGAGATTGCTGGTGTCTTCTCACAGAGAGTCATTGAGTCCTCTGCTGAATGTGACATGCTAGAATTACCTTTGCTATGTTTTAAAAGACACTGGATTCAGCTGGCATACGCAGTGTCTTAATGGTTCCGTGAAAGGGATTCACATATCACCACACGACAACACACTTTTTAAATCTATTGTCATACTTTAAATACAATTCAAAGAAATACATTTTTTAGTATTATGTTTTTTATTTTCTAGGAGGTGTTATACATTGAATAAATCCCTTCAATTATAGGACAAATTGTATTTTTTTTTCCATGACTGTGTTGGTTATGGTTTTAGAGGTTAAAGGGTGGAGGTTAAAAATCCTTAGTTTATCTTGAAAACAAAATGGTTATTGGGTTAGGGTTAGAGTTAGGGGATAGGTTGAAAACCGCTCCAGGACGACGTCTTTTTTGAATAACTTTTGATAGGAAGGTCTGAGAGACCTGGAAGTTGGCTACGTCCCCACTATATTGACCCTTCCGCATCCGGCGGCACCACCCGCGAGTCTCTACGATGCGGGGAAGCTGGTGAAATAGCGAAAAGTCTCATTTTCTGCGAATATCTTTTGATAGGAAGGTTGACTTTCTGTTTTGCTCCGCCCCCCTACTTTTGGCCTTTCCACATTCAGCGGTACCATATAGGTTAGGGTTGAAAAACGTCCCCTCTCTCGGACAATAAATCAGAGAAGGAGGATTAGTTAAACGAAGCTTTCTCTAGTTCCCCGCATGCACCCAAGAGCCCACAGCAGGTTGAACTGTCTATGCTGAGGTCAGCCATGAGTAATGGACCGTAGGGGCTTTCTCCGGCCCACCCAACAGGCCTGTGGGAGCTCACGGGTGAATCTCATGGAGTAAGACTGAATGGAGATGAAGTCCGCTGGGTAACTCTGTTAACCTTTGCACCTCTATTAGTCTCCTCTCTGCTCACACACACACACACACAGGGGACCGTTTACCACGCCAGGACAGGCATTTGTTGTGAAGCGGTGTGTGTGTGCCTTTATATGAGGTCGTATGGGCCACTTGTTTTTGCTTATTTGTGTTCAAATAATTACCACAATGAATTGTTTGTTCAAAAAATTTGACTTCAATTTAAAATGTTAATATCTGTATTACCTTCACTCCACTCATCACATACTGCAGCATAAGGTCATGTATATGACATCAAATGTGCTCGTGGCAGTGTCTTCCTACACATGCTGCAGCTCATGGTCTTGCAACTTATGCACCATTTTTTATGACATTAAAAGAAACAGGCGCACTTTGTAACCATTCAAATAGATTTGTCGTTATCCAGTTAATCCCCTGTCAGAGTGAATTAGTTCGTGCACACTGATGGGGTCTTAATGGGCCAGAGGACACTAATAATTACCACAGGTAACATTTAAAGGGATTATATGTGAAATGACCTCCGGCACCCACCCCTCAGGTACAACCTCAAACAAAAGGATTACGATTGTAGGAACACAACTGTGCCATCTGTGAGGCGAGTGAATGGTGAAAGGGATTACGCCTCGTGCCCCCGGAGGACGTCATGTGGGGATTGGAAATGTTTCAGAGACTCACACAGGAAAATGAAAAAAGTATATAAACAGGGGACTTGGAATATTGCTCAGTGTTTTGAGAATATGCTGCTGCAAGGATAATATGATGCAATCGATGGATTTGAACTGTGTAATCTCTGCACAGCATTCCCGGTTTCCCATATTCAGGGTCTTTCTTTGTGGTTAAACACTAACAATACTAAAGATATGTTTGTAGAAATTGTATATGCATGCTTTAATCATATAGTATTGTGTATTCATGGTGTCCCTTTTGCCCTTGGCAGTGCCTACACCGAGCCTTTTCTAATGAGCCCCGTCTCTGCTGGGCTGTCAGCGGACGAGGACCATGGCCGCACCTCCGAGGAAGAGGAGGGGGTGGCGGAGCAGAGTTTTGACCGACAGGTAAGATGTGGGCGGCAGAGACCAAATTAAATTAGAGTAGATGGTAATTAATTCAGTTTCCTGAGACAAAAAACGCTCCAGGAAATCAAGATGATGAACAGAAAACGCTCTAAGCTCTTCTTAAATGTTAGAGAGGACACGAGGAGGCCGATTTGAACCAAAACGCCATCAAACAGCACAAAAGGAGAGATTTGCATGTGCAGCAAAGCATATAGTGGTCATTGTGTCCATTGGCAGCCATTTTTACTGTAGCTCAGATATGGACCTCACCCATCCGTGTTTATTCCTTTAGGGGGGGGGGGGCGGAGAAAAAAAAAACGGAGAGGAAGATGAAGAGTTTTTTTTTCTTCACAGGAACAGTTTCATTTAATGGAAGTGTGTTTTGGTATCATATCAAGGAAACAAGGATCGGAGCCTTTCATGTAGTAAATTTGAAGTGACCCAAATAGGAAAAAAATAACACTGACTGCCCACTCACTGAGAGCGCAGGAGACTTTTCCGATAAACCCCCTTAAATGGCTTCAATGTTATGTTTTGGGTGGGATGTTGTAAGACCCCCGTGATTAGCCTCTAAATCAATGGGCAGCATTGTTGTCACCACACACACACACACACACACAATATCAAGGAAACGAGGATCGGAGCCTTTCATGTAGTAAATTTGAAGTGACCCAAATAGGAAAAAAATAACACTGACTGCCCACTCACTGAGAGCGCAGGAGACTTTTCCGATAAACCCCCTTAAATGGCTTCAATGTTATGTTTTGGGTGGGATGTTGTAAGACCCCCGTGATTAGCCTCTAAATCAATGGGCAGCATTGTTGTCACCACACACACACACACACACACACACACACACACACACAGACATACATAATGCATCTAAATGTAAAATTCCCATATTTGAGGTTTTACGCCTCGTGTCTGTGCCGCGCTGTAATGAAATCATCTGTCTTATTTTGACAGCAGGAATAATACAAATAAAAAGTGAATTTGCTTTTCCACCCCTCTCCTCGGCGGCAGCTCCTAGAAATGTTTGAGCCTTTAAACATCAGCGGTGTTTATTCATCTCCCACCGTTCTCCCTCCTTGTCACGCAGATTGATGGCCGTTCCCGAGCGTTCTACGTCGCCAAAGAGCTCGTCGACTCGGAGAGATTGTGAGCATCCGTCGCCGAATAGCCCCCCCACCACCACCACACACACACACACACCTCTCCCCTGCATGCACACACAAAACACTGCATCTGCATCCCAATCTGATGTTTTTCCCGTTTTTCTTCCATTCCTTCAAACCCTATCTATTTCATCAAGCTCCCTGCATAGTAACTGACGGCCAGTTACACAAGTGTCTGGTGTGACTTAATAACTACACCAACCTTGCCCTTAACCCTGCTTTCTCATTATGCATTATTTAAACCATTTAATGAGTCTTTTAAGATTAATGTCGTTGAAAAGAAGGTGGCAATTGACTCTCACTTGTAGGGTAAAACTTCCGTGTTCTTGTTTTCGCAGGCACGTCAGTGTCATCAAGAACCTTCAAGAGGTAAGAAAACCTTTGTTGCCACTGCATGTCACATAAGCCATTAACGTCTCCTGCTGCAAGGCCTATTGTGAAAAGGGCTAGTTCATATTATTGAGATGAGACATGTGCCTCCAACAATATCAGTTTAAGTGGATCGTATGTCTTTTAACATTTACCTTATATTCACCATCAAAGAGCAATTTCCTTTCGCTCTACTTTTTCGCGACACTTACACTTACTTATTCGTGTGTGTGGGCACACCTGCGCTTCACCCAGCACTGGGTGGCAGCCACCAGATTCAGATTCTTGGGCTTTCCCCTGTCTCTGCTTCAGGCTGTTCAGTCTCCACCTGCTTGTGTTCATCACGGTATCATCTTGTCTCCAGGCTGAACAGCATTTAAGCAGCATCAGGATTACAACTACCCCTTTAAACGTTATTAAAAACCAGCTGATATCATCGAGTCCCGCCTTTCTGCTCTCCAGTCTCTGTCTCCTCCTCCTCCGCCTCCCTCGCGCTGTACGGCTCCACTCAGGTTTATCAATGTTGTTGCAGCCAGATCTACTTCCTGGTCTTGACAAAGTTGTCGTGTATTCTGGTGTGGTCAGGTTGCGTTCACCAGGCGCACTTTCTGATGGTTTCCTTGTGTCCTTACGCAGCTGATACTGCATGTGCAGATACAGGGGGGACTCCAGCGTCAATCTACAAAGGTCATAAAAAGGCTGCTTGGCCATATTTATGGGGGTTGTATTGGAAGCATAATATGAGCCTTTAGTCAATAGTGTAATAATAAATAAAATAATAAAAATAATAGACACATTCTAAGAGTGCAAAGGGGGGGGGGGGTGGGGGGGGGGGGGGTTAGACGGACCACGCCTTTTAAAGAATAATATGTGAGAGATGCTATTAGGGGGATGGTTTCCAGTCCAAATGTGACAGGTAGAGTCATTGAAACCAGGGGAGCCCATCAGTCAGCCTGTTCCTTATAACCTTGAATAAGGTCATAAGCAGAATTTCTTATGTGAGCCCCCTTGCTGTGATTTATGAATGCCTGCTGTGTGCAAAAAAAACATCAACACAGCAGCAATGTGTAATGTGCATTTTCAGGCCATTTAACAGCAACTAAAGCAAGTGTGTACACCAGAGTCCCTTAATAATCCTCCATCCCCAATCTCATCACGAGGCTGGATTATAATAATTAGTCGCTGCCTGTCTGTATGTATAGACAGACGTATGGCGCAAATTGAGATGGTCATGAGTGCTTCAGAATGACATTTTTTAAATAAGAATTCAAATGAAATCTGAAATATATATATATATATATATACACATGTATATATATACATGTGTGTATATATATATATATACACATGTATATATATACATGTGTGTATATATACATGTGTGTATATATACATGTATATATATATAAAAAAAAAAAAACATTGTGTTAATTGCCTTTTTTCACGAATTCTCACTTTAAAAGACAGAGTGCTGTGGAGGGTGTGCTCCTCCCCAGCGTTGCTACCTAATTAAATCTTTTTGCCACCTTTCAAAGGTGACATCGAAGGCATTTTTATCATCCTGTTGCATAATTCATACAAACAAAGCATTCAGATAGATTAGGATCTTATTATTCTTTAAACTCCAAACAGCGATCCGTCGAGGTATTATTTACCGATGGGCGCAGACTGGTGGCGCAATTAGCGATGTAACAAGTCATTCAGCAGGGAAACGCGCTGCAGCAGCACAACGTGTGCAAAACACACAGTTTGGAGGGAGAAAAAAAAAAAACGGGAGCGGCGATAAGTGAGAGGCTCACATGAGCTATTGTTCCATTGTTTGATAAGGCATAACAAGAATACAAAGAATTTCCAGAGCCTGTCTCCACATAGGAAGGGGGAGGCCGTGCTCCTCTCCGAAAAACGACTTTCCCTACCACGGCTTCATAATGCAAAGCTCAGACTTATTATTTTCTTCTCGTTTGTGACCCCGTGACCTCAGAACAGATTCTCTGTGGCTGTGTTATAGTGGAGCATGAATGGCTGCATGGCCAACCGCTTAGTGTTGCTGTTTGACCCGCCTTACGTGAGAAAAATAGGGAAGAGAGTGGACCGGCGCAATGGAGAGTAAGGGTGACTCTCATTCATTGACCGGAGTGATTGTGTATTTTATGTGTCTTTGTGTGTGTGTGTGTGTGTGTGTTTTGTGTAACCCGGGAGACGGTGTCAACCAGAGGCATTAAAGTAGCCGCTCTGGTAGACGTGATGAATGTTAACCCCGGTCTCCATCGATTGTGCGTGATGAACGGCGTGACGTGGAGCAACCCGTGTCGCCACGTTATCTCACCGCCACCCGGGACTTCTCCATTTGTTTTATGTCCACGTTTCGCTCAGAGCAGGATTAGGAAGGCCTCCAGACACACCCGAGCTTTTATAGATGAGCGCTTACTAACAATTCATCCGCTTTCATCATTTGCAGAGTGGATAAATAATCTTGACACTGGGTTTTTTTTGACACACACGTTCCTCTCCGCATCACTCCATCACTCCTCGGATACTTCTATTCATGAATGCTGCACAGGGTCCATAGATTTCAATGCACATTTTTCAGGCCCTTGTCTCAAAAGAGATGGGAAAAAAAAAGTCTGGGCTATGTGCACAACACCATTGTGTCACACAGCACCAAGGTCATTATGCAACAACACCTGGTGCGTAGCTCTGGTGCGAGGTGCAGCGCCGCCTTTCCTGAATGCCTGGATAGAGCCCAAAGAACTGAGGTGATACGGAGGGAGGGAGGGCTGCAGGAAGGATGTTTAGGAGGATCTGACCTTCCTTCCTTCCTTCCACACCCCCCCCCTTCATTCCTCGTTCCCTTTCATTTTTCTCCAGCTCTCCCTCTCTTCCTCCTTCCATCCACACAAAAACGGTTTCCTTCATTCCTTTCCTCTTGTTTCCTGGGTTTCACAAAATGATTGTGCAAACCTGTGTTCCCCACCGTCTCGTGCAGGACTTCAGGTCGGCGGTGGCCGACGCGGTGGACGAGGACGGGGAACCCGTGCTGGAGGAGCAGAGGCTGGGGGAGATACTGGGCGTGCTCCCCCAGATCTACAGCCTCCACAGCAGCATGGTCGCTGAGCTGGAGGAACGCATCAGTCAGTGGTAGGAGCCATCACGCACACAATGCTGACCATCATCTCATCTCAGTGTTATATGGTGTAATAAAAAAAGGTGCGTCATGTCCAAAATAGGCAATTGCCTAGGGCTCTGAGCTCGAAGGGGGCCCCCAAAGACACGGCTGTTTACATTAGTCCACAGCAACGAAAACCTGAAACCCCCTTAAATGACTTGCCATGAAGAAGACACTGCCATGACACGTCAGGAACCGGATAAGTAATGGGATATATAACTTCTACACTGGCATGGCACTTGCGCTGTCAAAAGCTTTGTGTTTTTTTTGCCTGGGGGCCCCAGAGTGTCTTGAAACGTTCCTGGTCTTATCAAACATGATGTAACATTACGTATCCAGTCTCCTCTGAGGTCACGATAATTACTCCCCACCATCCAAACCCGGCTTTAAAAGGCACAAGAAGCATAGTTCAATATTTAGAGAGAGTCCTTTTTGTTTGGATTACATTTCGTAACACGTTGTGCAAAAATGATTTTTTGTCTTTGATGTAATTCGGTGCATATTGGTCAACTTCTCTCTCCATTCAAAAATGCACATTAAAGCATAATCAGTGTACTTCTTTGTTTCTGATTTGACTCTAATTTGCCATTTTAATTTCCTGACAAAATCTAGATTAGCAGATCAATACCACTTTCTCGACTAAATATATACGACGGTGACCTTAGATGAGCAGAAATCCCCAGGAAAATCTAGTAATAACACAGTGGCCATCATCAACGTTATTTTTATAGTGAAATAGTATAATTATAGTCATTTGTGTTCACGCTAAGCGTTTAAAGAAACTCTGCTTCTCCTCACTGTGCAGGGAGGAGAGCCAGAGAGTGGTGGATGTGATCCTGTGTCGTCGGGCGGATTTCGGAGTGTTCGACACTTACATCTCAGAGTACGACCGCAGCATGTCCCTGCTGGAGGAGAGCTGCAGGAACAAACCGGCCTTCGCCAGCGTCGTCAGGAAATTTGAGGTGACAAAGACTCATTGTTTCTGGGACTGTGTCTTCTCATGCCAACAGTTTTTTACTTAATATAAACACAGAGAGTATGAACTAAGTGTGGGTTGGGGATCTCTGTCAGATACCCGGAGGATCCTCCTCAAAGTGGGGAAACTGGGAGAAGTGTTTTGACAGCCACAAATTTAAATCTCAGGTTCCCTTTCCGTGTTTGTGGAGGGAAAGTGAACCCTTGCGGGTATTTTCCACGGAGCAGGGATGGAACCTGGTGTTTCCCCTGGCACTCGCTCAGGAGCTCTCAACTTTGATTTTTTGTCACCACTGGGAGATGATGATGGCTTTTCTAAACCTTCTCTATCCCACTCCTCTCCATGAGAATGACCTTACCACCTCCCGCTCCACACAAAATATTTACTCTGTTTATCCAACATGAATCTCTTTATCCGAGATATTCCCGGGAGGGTGAGAGGAGGATTTTAGGTAATGGGATCAAAATTCAGTGATCTGTCTAATGTCAAAGTGTCGGTCCATAAATACTGTTTCGGCACCAAAACAACAATTTATCCATACACAAGGTGATTGTGTGTAGACTGTGTTGGCAACAATATAAGTGACACGTTTTTTTTAAAGTCCACATTTAAAACCACAGATGATATATTTCTAAACTTCTACTTTTAATGCAACTAAACACAGCTGGACTTTGTGTGAATAGAATTTAGGTTTGATAAGAAAAGCAAATGGACAATGCACCAACTGTCTCCGCCCCCATGAATATTCAGCAGCAGCTGCCCTTCCCTGTCCCTAGGACTTTGGCTCTGCCAGACTTTAGTGGACCTAATGAAAACATAAGGGAGCGGGTGAAGGTGAGAGATGAAGTCTTGGTTGGTCATTGTTTCACACTGAGCGGTTGTCAGTCGGTAATTTGACCTCCGGTGACCTTGATCAAAGTCGATGAGGTTCCTCTGCATTTCAGCCTCACCACGCTGACGTCCCTTTCCTCACTTCATAAACCAGTAATTGTTACCTGCAGTAGTCGTAAGCGGGCTGATTTGCAGCGGATGATAAAAAGCATTAAGGGACGACATCTAATCTAAGGAGCCGAGTCAATTCTAATCGGCTTTGTTCTGGGTGGGACTTCGATTATAATTTATTTTTGTCCTTGCTTCTCATTTGTGTCAATGTAAAGCGTTTGATTAATCTTACACCTCAAAAAGGTACACCTGGAGGCATATTCAATAATGTTTTTAAGGCGCACACCGAACCTGGCACTGTACACGCTCGCTCCATATAGTATATGCATTGCCCATATTGCATAATTATAGACCTGGAAGCCAGGGAGGGTGTTTAACAAAACCCTAATTTGGAGTTAGGGTTTTGGTGAAGGGTTGCTGCTAGAGAGATTGAAAGTTGGTCCCTAGGGGTTTTTTGAGGGATGCCGAATGCGCTGGTCTTGGTCCCATGATGCTCGGACATCGGGAAGTGGGTCAAAGTGCGATATACTTTTTTGCGTCTTGAGCGTTCACCCACTTCCCGATGTCCGAGCATCACGGGACCAAGACCAGCGAGTGTGGCATCCCTGAAAACCTCTGGGGACCAACTTTCATCTCTCTAGCAGCGACCCTTCACCAAAACCTTAACCCTAATTCAAAATTAGGGTCTTGGTAAACCCTAACCCTAATTAGGGTTTCGGTGAACCCTAACCCTAACCCTAATTCCACAGTTATAGGAGTTATAAGAGTGGGATTAAGGTTAGGGTTTTGGTGAAGGATTGTTGCTAAAGAGATGAAAGTTGGTCCCTAAGGGTTTTCAGGGATGCCGAACGCGCTGGTCTTGGTCACGTGATGCTCGGTCAAAGTGCAAGATACTTTTTTGCATCTTGAAAAGTCCCTTCCCTCAACACCTCCGCGTCCACTCCACCATTATTGCCACGAGCCAGAGTCCAGACGTGGCAGTATAATTTCATTGTGGATTGTGGTGATGACAGTGATGAAGTAGCCACAGACCCTGATCAGATCAGAGCCGGAGCCCTACAGGATTAAAGTCTCCTCTCCACAGCCCCTCGCTTGTTCACATCCCCATCTGTAAACATTGGATATCACATCATGGTGTGTTTCTGAGTGTACACGTGCGCGTGACCCCCTGTGTGTGTGTTTGCGCCTCTGTGTAGTTTTGTGCAGGGGCATGTCCATACACAAATTGTGTGGATCTCTTGAAACAGTTTTTTGGTGGAGAATCTCTTACCAAAGCTCCTCAGCTCGGATTTATATTCACGTCATGGCTGGGTGTTTGTGTAAAGCTTGTGCGTTTTCTCTCTCATGCGAGAGAACTCATGAGGGTGGAGGGGGGTGCTGAGCAGCAGGTGGACTGAGAGCGATAGAGGGCGAGAGCGATGGAGTGAATTCCTTGTAAAGGCAGCTGGGCAATGAGGCGGACACGAGCTAATTAGGGAAGCAGCCTCCTTTACAACTCCCCAATTAGATCAGTTGTGTGTGTGTGTGTGTGTGCAAGCAGCAAATCAGCTGGCCGTGACGGAGTGTGTAAGGTGTGTTTACTTGACTGTGCGTGTGTGTGTGTGTGTGTGTGTGTGTGTGTGTTTATCTCCAAGCGTGAGGCCCGTCCTCTCCTCCTCCATTTGACTCACCCAAACAAACCACTTGCTAATTACAATCTCTGAAACGCCACTTCCTCTGAACACGTGTCAATTGGACGACAATTTGCAAGCGACACTTGAGCAGAGCGGGCGCTCTGAAGATGATGAGGACGATGAGGATGAAGAGCTTATTGCACTCGGTGCATCAGGAGAGAGGGGGGAATGAGAAAGGGAGGGGTGAGAGAAGGGAGGTGAGAAAAACTCAATTAGAGGTCTGGAAGTTAAGGAGCAAAGGATGATGGGACAGAAAAAGGAAAGAGACGGAGAAACAAGCATTCGCGAAGCACCGGCTCATTAAAGGAGCCGTCCGCGCGCTCTCTCTCCCTGTTTTACTCCCATGTGATAATGAAGACAAAGAGTGGTTCACCTCCATACACCGTTATCTCATCACTGGCGCGAGGTTTGAGGGGGTTTGTTTCGGAGTGTGTGCGCCTGTTGTGTGTCAACAACACATTGTACGTGTGTGTGTATGTGTGTGTGTGTGAATGAGCCTGAGATGAGCTGGGTGTATCCCTGCAGGGGGGATGCGTGTGTCTGTGTGTGCGTGTGTGTGGGCACTGTAAATACGATGAAATGTGTTTTCCCCGCAGGGTGCTATCTGGGCCTCTCTAATGAAGGTTAGGACTTCATTGGATTATAAAACGCCCTTTGTGTGTGTGCGTGTGTGCGCGCGCACTCCTCCAGTCCCCCCGTTGCTCCTCCACTGCTCTGGGCATAAATACCTGTCAGAGACAATTAGGTCCTGATTGATTTTCTCTCTCTGATTGTGTCTCTGTCCCCTTTCACCTGCTCTGAGGAGAAGAATGGCATTTGTTCCGAGGTTTTTTTGTGACTTGAAAAGATCTGCGAAGGTCAACCCGCCCAGCCGGGTCCCCTTGGTCCACTGTGACCTTGACTTGTAGCGTCGAATAGCGGAGGTTGCTCTTGGAGGAGGGGGCAGTGGAATCGCGGGGTTCTTTGTCATCGCATGGAATAATGACAGATTCATTTAGCTCCGGTTTTATTCGGAACAGAAATGATTGAATATAAGAGCAGTTCGATTACAGAATACTAATAAAGGCACATTCATTTATGATCCTCACAGGGCTGGTGGTGCCCGTTAAATGTGTGTTTTTCAGTGAAAGAACTCACCTTGCATTATTATAGGATGGGTCAGGAAACGGTGTATTTTATATGAGTGACAAGATCACCTTTACTATGCCTATGGTACAAACTTATTGTGTACCATGGAAAGCTGTGATATCATTGTAGAGAATAAACCTCTCTACCATACGTACTAATGTTGCGGTGCGTGCGCTTGTGTGTGTGTGTGTGCGTTTGTGTGCACAGACACGGGGCCCAAAAGAAAGTGAAGTCCCACTGAAACACCAGCTGCTGCAGGTCGTAGTGAGAGCGCTTCAGTACCGAATGCTGCTCACAGGTAACGACACAGCAACGCGCGTGCGCGGGCCCATGCTGTGTGTTTTGTTGACATCACATTTCACACTCCAGTCTTCTTCTTCTTCTTCTTCATCATCTTCACAATTTTCTTTTTCCTCTGTTTTCTCCAGATTATCTCAACAACCTCTCTCCCGACTCGAAGGAATATGAAGACACACAAGGTAAACGATCTGAAGGATAATAGTGTTCATTAGTCAAAGACACACACACACACACACACACACTGCAGCTGCTCGACACGTCAACGTGTCTTCGTAGCACATAAACCTCTCCCTGTCTTGTTGTGTTTGCGTTGCAGCTGCCTTGGTGATCGTGTCCGAGGTTGCAGACCAGGCCAATGACAATCTGAAACAGGGGGTGAGCCTTGTCCACGTCGTTGCGCTGTGCTGATTCAGACGCCTCTTTATATTCGGCTTGGCATTGAAAGGGCCGAATTTTAAGATTGAGATGAAGTGTGAAGGTTGTTTATTTTTTTTGAAGGCGTATGAATTCCTCTTTTAAATCACACTTCACGTCGGAGTGAAGGAGAGGTCTATCCCTCTCTGGCTGTGGCCTCCGCAGCTTGCGGATTAATGCCACGGGGCAAGGGGAGATGATGTCAACAGAGAGGTCCCAGGTGTATCATTACAAAGGGAGCAGTGTGAGGGTGGACATGGAGATAATTCACCAGCCCCCCCCCCCCCAAATCCCCCCTTCTCTTCTCTGCCCTCGCACTGACAAACACAGGCGGGCCGACAATGGAAACACAGCCCCCCCCGCCCCACCTTTTATCTCCGCGCCCCCCCCCCGATTCAGCCTTCTTCACTATCGCATCCCTTTTCCGCATTCCCTCCCTTTCATTCACGGGAGACACGCTCATGCTCTATCTCCTCTTCTGTCCGTCACTGGCTAATCTCCCTCCGTCTGTCTGCTCCTTCCTCTCCTGCAGGAGAACCTGCTGCGCCTGGTCCACATAGAGTACAGTGTGAAGGGCAAGAGGGACCTCCTGAAGTCCGGAAGGGTGAGCATCATTTCTCCATCAAAACACACACATAGTCCTGTAGACACATGGGAGGACTTTCGTCTTCGTAGGCCTGAACAGGACCTTGATTTATTTTTCTAATGTCATCCCCTCTCTTTGGGCAGATGTTTGTCAAGGAGGGCACGCTCATGAAGGTCTCGAGGAAAAGCAGGCAGCCGCGACACCTGTTCCTGGTAATATTCCTGACTTTAAACTGAATTTTGATCACTTCAGATTCGACGCGAGAGCCTATAGCTCCAGTTTGACCCTTTCAATGATTATAAAATGTATTACTTTTCAGTTAAAATATATTAATGAAAAATAAAGACAAAATATTGCTTATTTACCTATTTTGTTCAAAGTTAAACATATCTGTTAAAGATAGCAATATCAAATGGAGAGAGAGAGAAACAGCAATGTACCTTGGGTGTTCTTTGTTTGTTTGAAAATGGCTGACTCCTGTTTTCATCAACGGGTCGATGGCAAGTCACCGTTGTAGAAAACACCTGCCGCATTATCTGTGACTGCAGTGAAAACAAAGCATGCGTGATGTGATGGACTTTGGGGGAATGTTGGGCGGAGGCGGGCCTCTGAGGTAGGTGAGGTCGTGGGGGGGCAGGAGGCCAAGACCTCCGCTGAGCACCACGCCCGCCACAGCCAGGGCCTCCTTCTCCGCGCTCCTCCTTCTCCTCCCCTCTCAGGACTTTGTTTTCCAGGGCTCCACTTCCTCACAGGATGTTTGGTGTGGGTCAGTGGATGCCGGCTTCCTGTGTATTGGGAGGGGACTGACAGCAAAGTGAAGGCCAGACACCCTGTAGAATGCTGGGAGGAGGAGACGGCGGAGGAGGAGGAGGAGGGGTGGATGGGTGGGGGTGCTACACAAACACATAACACGAAATAAAGAAACCTGCTCAATTGTTCCAAGTGCAATCAGTGCTGTCTCATTGTATGAATTATGCTTGAGCAGCATTTATGGTTTTGGCAGGCACTGTTAGAATATAAAACTCGAAGAGACTCTGCGGATGTATTCATCTCTTTCATTTTGTTCTATTACATCACTGTCTCGGTCACAGACAGGATTGTGGCTGAGCGACAGCTGAGGAGGTTTGGTCTTCTAAGCTATTAGGGTTTATAGAGCAGGGTGCCTCCTGGAAGTGGACTGATTCAGTGTGTCAGTTGTTAGTTATTGGCCTTGACTGAAAGCGGGATCCAGACAACAGCGAAGATGAAAGCCATCACTCTCCTCTGCGACAGGGAGAAGCTGGGGCCGCGTCACAAGTCTGGGCTTAAGAAGGAGAAAGAACCAGGCTGAATGAGTGTGTGTGTGGGGGGGTTTCTAGACGGATAGAGAGAATGAATAAAAGGCAGATGAAGAGTCAGAGAATGAAATGAAATGCCACCGTAAAAAAAGTAGATGCCTAGGGCGGCAAAGGGGCAAGTAGGTGTGCGTTGTGTCTTGTGTGATTTGTGTAGTGGGCCCTCGGTGTGGTTTTCTGTTTCAGGAATCTTTGAATAAGTGAGGGTGGAGCAGGCGCTGCGGTGGCTGTAGCCCAGAGGTCGCGGGCCCAGCTCAGTCCTTGGCTACCGTGCACTGTTTTGTCTCCAGCCAGGCGGCCAGTGAACCCGCTTAGTGCGTCCGTTTGTATTGTTGTTGTTGTGGTGAAGGTGGCCGGTTCCACCCAGTTCTGGTTCTCGGTGCGGCCCGAGAAGACGGGGAGGGGTCAGAGGGGGAGGCCCCGGAGCCCGAGGCAGGGTGGAGAATTCCTGGATGCTGCCTTTACGGCCCCAGCGGATGTTTAGAGCGCACATTAGGTGTGACCCATGATGTAATTTCTTTTGTTCGGCGGAGAAATGAAATGCTTCTCCGTAACACAATGGACCCTCTGTGTTTTCAGGGGATCAGTCTGAGGAGAAAATAAATACTTTCTTTGCCGTAGTGCCTGGGTTTTGTTGTGTGTATACATGGGAATTGTTGTCCAGACAGGATGCACACACGTGTGCGATTGCTGTGAAAGGAAACATAGCTGAGCCTTCATATAAGGAAGAATAAACAATTATGTGAAAGCTGTAGGGTCACATATTTGTTTCTCACGGTAACACCGCCACCTACTGGTCATTATAAAGTTCTACAGCATGAATAGCTCAAATCAAAGCTTCATTCATGTTTTGATTGTTTTCCTACCCTCTCATGTATGTACTGTGAAATTCTTTTCGAATAGCACTATTAAGAATTCTGCGAAATATGAAATAATATGTCTCTTATTTCCCTCTTCCTGTGTTCTTCATTTAGATGAACGACATAATGTTGTACACCTACCCTCAGCAAGATGGGAAATACAGGCTCAAGAACACACTGTCTCTGTCTGGAATGAAGGTACAACTTCTCATTTCTCAGCTCACCTATAACTTAATCTCAGCAGCCGAAAGCCTGTTAAAGTTCACTGACTAAACTTTTTTTTCTGCCTCCCTGACACATGCACACCCACAGGTGAGCAAACCTGTTCTCGACAACGTGCTGAACTGTTTAAAAATCGAAGTGTCTGACATCACCATCACACTCTCTGCCAGGTGAGCACCTGAGAGCCAAAACCTCTGACATGAATAGCGCATACTAAATTAAAATCTTCCTTCTTTCCTGGATCTGGACTCACTGGTTGTGTTACAATATGCATTTGGGATGGAAAAGCCTCAAAATGTGACATAATAGAGGTCACATTTTGATTTTTTTTTTATGTAATAATCACTTATTTCTCATATATGTAATTATGGTGATGACATTGATTAAGATTAAGTAAAATTTAGCAACTGTGAGGTGGAACTTATGATGTTGTCTTAAACAAAAGCCCATTATTTTTCACTTCATGTAACCGCACAGCATATTTTGTTTAAGTTCTATTTCAAACTTAAATTCATCAATAACCAAAGATATGTTCCCTGACCGGGAATCGAACCCGGGCCGCGGCGGTGAGAGCGCCGAATCCTAACCACTAGACCACCAGGGACTGGTGTATGTGGGTTCAAGGCCCGGCTCGGAGAATCTCAGGAATTTGTGACTGAACCATTTGGCTGAAGTGCATTTGAATGGCTGAATTACAAGATTTCTTCTCTCCTGTATCTGGACTCAGTGGTTGTGTATTTACATTATCTCATCAGTTCTGTTGGAGAGAGGGAGGACTGGTTCCACACACTCAGTCGAGCCATAGCTGACCATGCCTCGGGGCTCTGTACATTTGGCGGACCCTGCAGTGAGGTAAGAAAAATTACTCTATTGCTACAACCCATGGAATAGTGTCTCGGCATGGTTCAGTAATTCTGCTATTTATTTGTAGAGGCTTTTTATCTACTGGAGCTCACAACACTTGTAACAGTATAACAGTATTATACAATATGAATAAACTGCAATATTCAGGGGAGTTAATATTGTAATATATATAATAAATATCACATGTGCTGATTTAAAGGTGTGAACATCATCCCAAATCTGTCCTAACAGGCACGGGAGAAGTTGTGGATGGCCCTGGGAGAAGCTGCCCCCGTGATGGTGCCCGTCTCACACGTGATGATGTGCATGAACTGCACGTCTGACTTCAGCCTCACACTGAGACGACACCACTGCAACGCCTGTGGCAAGGTCAGCACGGCGCTCTATTCAAAATCGGCTCGGATTTGTCTGTGTGGAGTCTTCCCATAAATGATGATGTGGTTTTGTCAGACCGTTTGTTGCTCATGTGGAAAAATGATGTCAAACAGAGGATTATGTCTGAAAGTGGATTACGTCCTTCTGCTCTTGGTGAAATGTGTTCTCTGTGGTCTGTCTGTGTGAGCAGGTGGTTTGTCGCGCCTGCTCCAGGAACAGATACCCACTGAAGTACCTCAAAGACAGAGTGGCTAAAGTCTGCGACCACTGCTACGCCGAGCTCAGGAAGAGAGGTGAATCTCAGCTCTCTGTAGAAAAGAAACCACAAACCATGCTGCTTTGTTTCTGCCTCTTTGATATAGCATTAACTATGTGTGTGTGTGTTTGTGTGCAGGAGGAAGTGTGTCGGGGGCGTGTGGGAGCTCCAGCCCTCGGACTCACCGAGCCAGTCGGCCCCTGTCGGCCGTCTTCCAGAGCCTCCAACCCCCGAGTCTATGGAAGAGCAGAAAGTGCAGCGCCTCACTCAATCAGGTGAATTACGCTTTCCATGTGTGGCGTATATTTTATTAAAACATATTTGTTTCTGTTATAATATGCATTTGGAAAAAAATACTCAAACTGTGGCGTCTATGGCATCACAATGAATTTCACATTTAATAATTGCTCTGGTTCCTATTTCTTATTGTAATTATGGTGAAGCCAGTGATTTAGTTTGGAGAACTGATGGTCTGTTTTATTTAGGTTTTATTTCTAACTTGTATTTATCAATAAGTAAAGTTTCGTTCCCTGACCGGGAATCGAACCCGGGCCGCGGCGGTGAGAGCGCCGAATCCTAACCACTAGACCACCAGGGACCTGTGTCTGTAGGTTTAAGGCCCGTCTCGCAGAATGTCAGGAAGTCATGACTAAAATATTTGGCTGACGTGCACAGCAGCTGCCAATAGGGTTCACCGTCTGACATCGTGTCCTTCTCTATACCCTAGCAATACAATCCTTCCGGGGTCCTGCAGTCAATTCCAGAATAGTTCCAGTTATATTCTCCACAGCGTGTACCTGCATGTCCTCGCGTCTCATTGTGTATCATCGTGTGTCGTCCCTCTGCTCAGGTGTCGCTCGGCGTGGAGGGCTCCACCATGAGTGGCAACCTGCAGCGCCGGAAGAAGAGCAAGAGGAAGTGGAAGCGACTGTGGTTCCTCCTCAAAGACAAGGTGCTCTACACCTTCACGGCCCGTGAGGTGAGGGGGCACAGAGTCTCCCACACCAGCCCCAAGACACACACACTCACACTTTCGCTTATTCTTCTTCTTCACTTCTTCAATACAGTGCAGATTTATATCTCCCACGTTTCCTGAGAGTAAAACATCATGTGACTAATGAAGGGATTCTCTGTGCTCTCTGCTGTTCTTTTTGACACACACACACACACACACACACACACACACACACATCAGCCTGTTGCACTGATTTGTTCCTCTTGAAGCCACGTTGTTTTGTTTTTTAATTCTTTCGTGTCCTCTCTGGGTTTCCTTTCAGGATAAAGTGGCTTCAGAGAGTCTCCCTCTGCAGGGCTTCACTGTGAAGCTGACCGAGATGCCGGAGGGAGAGGAGGGCAGCAAAGTCTTCCACCTGTACCACAAGAAGACACTGTACTACAGCTTCAGGGCTGAGGACCCACACACTGCACGCAGGTCAGTTCCACGCGTTTATCAATGTACTCCATTTATTCATATGTGGGGATCCAACAAAACTCAAGTTCCCTGACCGGGAATCGAACCCGGGCCGCGGCGGTGAGAGCGCCGAATCCTAACCACTAGACCACCAGGGACCTGGGTGCATGTACATTTTCACAGTTGACGTGCACGTGTGACAGCTGGCTGAGGCTCTACCATCTCATTCCATTCTCTCACTCCTGCACATGGCCTGTATACCTTCAGGCAAATTTCTTTCTGAGGTTGATCGGCCCTGGAAGATTGCTATGCTTTAACTCCATGGTCAATGTCTCATGCCTTCTGTGCTCTGTAATGAGATATTTTGGGAATAATAGTTGTTTTGACGTCATTACAGTGTGAAATGACAACAAGTATAGGCACCATGTACAACTTTTAACCAGTTGACAGAGCACGGCCACCCACAATTATCTTTTCAGTTGTTGACAATTTGATTATCTCTTCTATGTCAAAACAGCTCAGATGAGAGTAGGGTTGCATATGTACGCCAATATGTAGAAAAGAAAGTGAGAGTAAACCTCACAAAGTTATGCAATTGATACAAGTATGAAACGAAATCTGTGTTTCAGGTGGGTTAATGCCATGGAGGAGGCCACTGTTTTATAGCACCCGCTCTGTGAATTGAACGAGCCCTGCTGTCCGTGACTGCTACAACTCCTGTGTGGAGCACAACAAAGCTACCTGCTGGATTTCATCATGTCTGGCCTGCCGTGGAATATGACATGACCACATCAGATACCATATCTGGGGCATTCAAGACAAGGCTTCCCCCCAAAACAGCAACTCTTCCTGCCTTCCACTGGATTACTAAAACACTTCCTTGGTTCTGCAGGAGAACATCACACCAACGATACTTTGCAAAAAAAAAAAATCTCAAATCAAACTTTGCTTCACAGCTCGTGAAGGGCAAAATATTTCCCTCTGTTTTAGAGATATTTGGTATTCTGGGTATATATTGTGAAGTATACACTACTGATACAGATACTGAAGTGATTTATTTGTATAGAAATGCTGTTACACAATGTTCCGAGTGAAAGCTCATTTTAATCATCATGGTGTGTGCACATTATATCTCTTGTGGCATTTTAAGCATTCTTACATTGAACCTACAGAGCCATGGATTGACCCTCGGCATGACAACCATTCAACAGCGCTTTCATATTTATGAAAAAAGATGAAGATGCTTCGTATTTGAGTCTGTGGGGTTTTGAAATCTTTCCATAATTGTCATATAGCTCTGAAGTGCCCATTGATTTCACCCTGTTGAATGCAATTGATGATGAATGTGCCTGAAAAGAAGTTGTACTCCTCATTTGTCTTCATGTTATCACAGTACTGTACTACTGGCACTGTCTTAGGAGGAGACCTTGATAACAAACGCTTTTAACCTAGTCTTATATACTTTAACCCTCTCGTATTTTGAACTGCTCCGTTACCGTTTGGTAACATAAGAATATACTATTGTGCCATTTATATTAATGCCTTTTTTCACGCTGTATACGCTGCTGGATGTAATGATGGTTTTAACCACTTGGACATAATTGAAACCACAGGGAAAAGAAATCCACAGACAAACGGCCTATAACTTGTCATTGTCCGTCATCTGAGCCGCTTGTGTCCTCAGCAATAGGAAAAACACGTTTTTACTCCTCTACTGTTTAAACATAGTCACACGCGTAGTTTCTCTTCAGTAACTAACCTGGAGGCATGTTCTGCTCCGTTCAGGATGCAGCTGTACTACATTAGGTCCTTCACTATGTCAAAACGCATTTGTTCTAAAGCACACAATTCACTCAAGTAGTGTTCTGCTTTTCTACCTGTTTCTTATGGACCATACCGATCGTGTTACTATGGATTGTACCTCTTGCATATAGTGCATTGTAAATGTTTATGTATATAGATACATATAAAAAAATAAACTCCTTTAAAAAATTTTTTTTGTGTGCTTTCATAGTGTGTTGCAATCTTCTGCAACATCTGTATAATGATACCCCTTTCAATATAGTGTTGAGCAATACTACATTTATGGGGGCAGTAATGCTTATATGATTAATGTTCCTATTCACAATTTATTGGTTGATGTGATTATATTATATTACTAAGTACAAAGAAATATACTGTTTTTGTCCAGCGTTTCTTCTCTGTATGCAGGGGCGTTGCAACAGGGCAGGCAAACGCTTAAGGCCCCGAGCTCGAAGGGGGCCCCCAAAGACGGTCGTTTACATTGGTCCACAGCAACATCAACCTGAAACCACCTAAAATGTCTTGCCATGAATATGACACTTTAGTGACTCGTTGGGAACACCCTTATAGGCGGCCCCACGGTACTTTGCGCTGTCAAAAGCTTCTTCTGATTTGTTTTTGTTTTTGTTTTGCTTGGGGACCCCAGAGCTTCTTGAAACGTCCCTGTCTGTATGACATTGTGTTTGCAAGTGAAAGGCAGGGTATTTGTTAGTGTGCGTATGAGACAAACGTCTCTTTTATCCAGCAGGAGGCAGCAGTACATCAAACTAAACAGGCCTCATTTTGAACTATGAGACTGTTTGTGCACCAGCACATAATTGGACTTTGAAGTTAACAGAGTTCAAACATGCATGTGCAACCTAGAATAAGTGTCGATATGTAAGCGTGAATTACTACTTCACTGATCCACTGCTCCCTTTAGGTCAAAATAAGGTGACACATGTGTATTGTCTTGTATTGTATTTTAGAGATTTAATTTGGTCAGTGAAAGACGCATCCCATCATCAGCCCGGCCAGGCCGCAGGGCAATACGATCCCTTTTCAGATGAGTTCATTAGTTATACCAAAGAATTCCCACAGATGTAAAACAACCAAGTCAGACAGCGGTGGACCGCGACCAGGACAGCAGTGGCGAGCATAAATATTTAAAGACCAAAAAAAAATGCACAAAACATTTTGGCCTGTGTCTTTTTCAACATCTGCAATATTAATGACAACAAGTCCAACAGAGCCTACCCCTATGTGAGCGCTCACTAATGAGAAGAAAAATGGACGTGGTTTTCATTTATCAGCCAGCACAGCACGTTCCCTTTGATAATTCAACAAACTGGCCTTTTGATTTCCCTATTAATCATTCTAAAAGTCTGTCCATACACATAAGAAGGGAACAGAGCGTGTTTGCGGAGAATCTCGTCACAGAGAGGAAACAGAGATCAAGACCAAAGGATCCCTTTTCTAATTAGATGAGTAAAGATGAAGTTGATTGCACGTCTGTGAAAAAGTAGGCAGAAGTGAAATTAGGAAGATTGGGGTTGCTCTAGATACGTGATCCCAGGAGGGCCAGTGACCCAACACGTACTCGTAGTAACAAGAGAGAGAGGAGGAAATGAGGAACGTGTTGAAAAGTTATTCAATTCCTTCACGTACCTGAAGTCCGCCACGTGGTCTATTTCACACACAAATATAATCATAAAGCTATCCACCTAGCTGTCAGGAAGCCAAAGACGCAGCACGTTATTGATTAACCACCTGTCTGCTCAAATCAATATCTGTCCGTTTCTGTAATCTCTGTAAATTGTAAGAAATGGTAGTAAAAGTTTCAAATCCTCGTCCAGGAGGCCAGTGATATTTCAGAAATTCCAAGGTGATTCAAAGGTGTGCATTGCAACAATGAACCAGCAATCCTCTGTAAGAAAAAGGGTTTATATAGAATCAGGGGGAAACTACAGAGGAGGTTAAAGGAAACAAAGGAAAGAATAAGGTTGGCTATAGAATAAAGTGTTGGAATGTCAAAGGGACGTCACTGGACCGGCTGACACCTCCATCTGACAATTATCTTCCTGTGCAATTCTGTTGAAGCACCTGACCAAATCCTGAGGTCAGGATATCTTAGAGAGGGAGTATTCCTTCTGATTTTTCCTTCTGAGTATTCCTTGATTTATTATTATTATTATTATTATTATTATTATTATTATTATTATTATTATTATTATTATTATTATTATTATTATTATTATTATTATTTATTTCATTGTTACTTCAGCGGTGGGGGGTTATTACAGGAAAGTAAGGTCACTTTTAGAGATAACCAGACCAGACCATGTTTTACCAATTTCATGTAACCATGTGTGGCCTCAGTATGCCTACTTTTGAGTGAAGCAACAGGACTTCTCCTTGACACACACGCTTGAATGTGTTAGGCAGAGAGTTGGAAGAAAGAAAAAAAAAACCTGAACCGAGTCACAGGCAAAAGGAAATGAGGACAGTTGGAGCGGGGCAGATTTAGGCCGTGGCACGTCTCTAGATAAAAGGACAATTTTTTCTCTTTTTTTCAGGGATTGTTTTTTTTTCTTTTCATCCCTCCCTCCTTCCCTCCCTCTGTGTGTTCCTCTCATTACTCACTCTCGTGTTTGCCCTGGCACTGCCGGCATTGGCAGAAACGGCCCTTGCCACAGGAACCTGTCTGGGTCCCTTGTCCGGACACAAGTCTAAATTCATGCAAAAAAATGTGAAGGCCGGTGCTATATTGTGCTACATCACGCTATGAGCGTCCTCACAGTGAAATTACATAAGCCACAGTCTCCAGTGCACAAACCGGTAAAACCTTGAGCTGTGAGTCTCACAGCCAACAATGCTGTTTCTAATTTTATCTCTAAAACTGAGAGCAGTAACTTTGCAGCCCCAGGTGCTGACAGGAAATGAACTTAATGACACGAACCCATAACTAGAACACCTCTAACCTACATTTTTCTGGGTTTTAGTTGTTTTGTTTTTTTTGCTTGCTGACGTGGATGGGAAAATGTTGCTTCTCCAATTTCAAGTAGTTTCTGTCGACACTGAGGTTCAAGTCGACTGGATATCAGATGGGAAAAGCCAAGAGGCAGTATTGTATTTTATTCAATGGGAGGGGCATTGATAAAAAATCTCTGATTGTTTTATTAGGTGGATTTGGGTGTTTTTTACAATCGCTGTTTCAGTATGAGACTGCCCTAGTTTTCTAGGAAGTGAAAGTAAAAATAAAAAATAAAAGTCACATTTTGCATTGTTGATTCCTTGTGTTAAAAAAAATAAGAAAGAAAGACACTTGACATCTTACTAACATGATGGACCTTTGGCTATTGTGGGGATGTGATACTGCTCTGTGTCACGACCACAAATTATAGTTAGGAGAGAGCGAGATTAGCTACACATTTGTGTCCCGTTACCAAATTATCTCTGTGTGGTGGAGAGAGGTTTTATTTTAGTGTGTGTTAAAAATCTTTTGTCCTTTGCTTCACGTTTGTGTGGATGACTAAGTCCAGGATTACTCATCGCTAGCTATCAGCATTCAAACCCACCCCCCCAGTCACCTTTTCCACCCGTCACTGCTTTATTCCTTTCAGAGCCAGAAGTCCCCTTTAGGAGCTGAGACAGCCTGTGTGTATAAACCGCTCTAGTTTCCCTCAGAGTCATAAAGTATTGGTGGGGATGGCTGTAAAAAGGGGAGTTTGATGACTCAGCACCACGTGGATCTGTGAGCTTTGTGTAGCAGAGTGGAAGCGCGGTGGGCAGGGCCTGTATGGAAAGCCACTGTAAACCTGTGTGTGTGTGTGTGTGTGTGTGCTTCTTAAACTACATGTTGCTTTGATTTCCTGGTGTGTTGCAGAGGGGGAAATGATGTGTGTTGGTCACTCACACACACAGTGTGTAGCTGCAAAAATTCTTGTCCTGACTTCCTCTTTTCACTTTGCACCAGAACTGACACATGGGATTCAGTGGATTCAAGGACACTGAACGTTGGGTGATTTAAGGAACATTTCCTGAGATAAATATCAGGTTTCCACTGTTGTCAGTCCAGTTCTACTGGTGCAGACAGTAAACACGTGGCGTTTGAGTCCCTTCTGCACCTGTAGGCTTGGCGTTTCATTTTGGTGCGTGCGTGAGCCCGCGCGCACGGGTGGGTTTTACCTGGGTGACGTCACACACGGACTGCTGCTGCCACAGAGCTGCAGCCACACACACACCTACGGAGAGAGAGATAGAAAGAGAGGTGGGACACGCACAGAGAGAGAGAGAGGGAGAGAGAGAGAGAGAGAGAGAGAGAGAGAGAGAGAGAGACAGACAGACAGACAGACAGACAGAGACAGAGACAGATATTGAACAGCGGCAGACTCCCAACACTTCCTCAAACACTTGTTCGCGGTGTTGAAGTGAAACCTTCCAGAAAACGCGGGGTTCCAACACACAAAGCGACACTTTACAGCTCAGCGGAGCAGGTAAGGAACACTCGACCGTAAAGTTTGTGTACACTTTTTGTGTAGATTCCGTGTGTGTGTGTTTCTTTGACCCGGCGGTGTGTTGTGTTAGAGTGGTTAAGGGACCGTGAGGGAACGTGTCCCTCTCGCAGCGTTGTGGTTATGTAAGTGAAGTGAAGCCATGTCCGAGTCTCCAACACAACCGGGAAACAGCCTCGTTCCTCCTGCTACACGGTGTCAACACACACACGCTCACAGTCGCGCGCGTTCCCGCCTGTAGCTGGACACAAAGTGTAGAATCCAACGACAACGAACGTGACAGAGCAGCATTTGCTAAATTCCTTAAACGCATTAAACCAAGGATTTCCTCTTACAACCTCAAACTGTGGCCAAACTTTAATTCAAAACTATATATTACCGCTAAAACAGACTAAATGTAAACAACTCTCTTTATGTTAATGTGTTTTAAGTCTCAAAAGTACTTTGGATCCACGAAGGTACTCATTTCAGGGCATAGACTTATAGTCATAGACAAATATTGGATTCTCTCAAAATACTAAACCTGAAAGTGATAAGATTTGTATGCACTGTTGACTTTTGTAAAAACCTTCTGTAAATATTACTAAATACATTCAACCATAGAGCAAATGTACACATTTGGTGTCCGTATACCTCAATTTCTTTCAAGTCCAGGGCTGAATAAAAGGAGTTTCAGTCTGTTTTTGTTATTGGCCTTATTTGACAGAAAGCGAACCTTGTAACAGTCATTACAATGCACACAATAGCAGTAATGAACAAAACAACAACACACGGCTGAGAGTGGTCTAACTTGTATTGGAGCCGGTTTGTAACACTCAGTTTGTGAGTCTAATATGTTAAAAGGTCCCTCCCTCAGGCTTTGCAACCAGTCCCATGTTACCACCACCACCACCATCATCGTACCATATACATCATTCTCATTGTCTTTTACACACTTGTTTCTCAACCATCCACTCTGGGTCGCTGAAGGAAGGGGATGAAGTTGCGCGACAGGAGTGTTTAGTTAAAGGGAAGTGTCTGTGTGAAAGATTACTTTTGCATTCTTGTGGCTCCACACCACTTGGCCTTGGAAATCCACAGTGACGTGGCTCACTAAACCCATGGCTCCCTTTTGAAATGTTCCTGCCATTGCTTGTGAAAGTCTTGTGTCACACACTACAACACAAGCCTCAGGATCCTGTTGTGATGTTGTGGAGGCCGAGCAGCTTTGTTAAGCGCAGGTAACACAATCTGCCTGCAGTTATTGGTGAGTCAATATTGGCTTGTGGCATCGTGAGCTGCTTGGAGGACATCTGCCTATACCTTTGCACAACACACACATAAACGCAACACCGACTTATATACTGTACTTATGTATTGTATTCAGAATGCTATCCAACTCTGTATTCTGATCAAATACTGAAAGCTCACAATTTCTTTATTTTATTATGACAAATTTAATTTAAAATGTCATTTTATTTACTGCTTTGGTCTTCACAAAGTTCTACTACTCACTATTTGTATTGTATATTGTGCATTCACAAATGACAAAGTAATGAGTGGTTAAAAATAAAAATATATCACCTGTGCAATTAAATCTACACTTTTTAGTTTCAGTATTGTCAAAACTGTACATGTACTTGATAAAACAATCCATAAATGTCATCACAATATCTACCTTGTACACATGCACACACAAACACCTTTGGCACACATTTGCAAAATCAGTTCTTTGGGGTGACTTGCCTTTGGTCTGTTGCCAGTCTCTGGTTAACTGAGGCTTTTTGAACTGCGGGCTGGGCAGAAATGGACACCGCTCCTAATGCCCATGGTTAAAATACACACACACACACACAGTAGTACAGTAGAGAAGAAAGGTGATGAGACCAGAGCTGACATTTCTGGTTCAAGGTCAAAGTCAAATGAGTGTGCTGTGATACATTTATTCCAGGGACACGGCGTGTGGAATTTACCTAAAACCAAATCAATACAAGCTGTGATTATGTGCCCAGTGGATGTGATGACTGACAGTACACATGAACACAAACTTCAGTGTAAGAGTTGCAGTTATAACCTTTACTGAAATGCGCCCCCCCACTCCCCAATTGTAATTTTGGCATGGTGTCAAACCTGCCGTACCAGCATGGAATGAATCCTGGCACTGTGTGTGTGCAAGTGTGTGTGTGTTTTTCTCCACATGCATTAACCTTGGTGTCCATTTCTGCCCAGCCCCTCCTTGTCGGGCGAGTGGTTGGATTAAAAGTTGGGTTTAATCAAGCGGCTGCTTTGGTTATTGTTCGTTTGAGTCCCTAGAAAAAATAATGTAACTCCATGTGAAGTCCCCAGGGGTGACCCGTGTCAAAGTGTGTGTGAACCTGAGTGTGTAGTAGGTGAAGGGGTGTTAGACATTAACCTAGGTTAGTGAAAGAAAGGAGGGCTTTGATTCTCTCAGTTGGCTCTGCACTGAAATTCATTAAAGGCCGCTTTGTTCGAAGTTATTAATGTGTGTGTGTGTGTGTGTGTGTGTGCATACGAGTACACCTACTTGCTTTTGGGGCAGGGTGTATGCAGTAATAATATATGTCATCATGCCTCAGTATGAGACTTGTGGATTAAACAAATTATTGTGAGAGTTAGGTTGTTTTGCATGAAGAAAAGTGATTGATTGGCACTCAAAAGTTATTTGTATTTCATGTTTTTACCACCACTAAAGAGGTTGGATTTTGGTCCCATGTCCCATTATTGTGTATAAGTATAATTGTGCCGACTTGACAGAGTGTGTGTACTCTCTGTTCTTAGTGTGCGTGTGTGGAGCAAAGATAAACAATATTCCAGACGCAGATGCTCTACGCACAATCAACAGTGTCATCACAACTTTTCCATGACCATTGTTTAACTTCCAAGGGGGAGGGGATTGTTTTTCTTCCAGCTATCATTAAGAGCAGGTTCGTGATGCAATAGGTGTTTCTCCGCACACCAGGTTATTACTTTTAGGCCAGGGTTGCAGCTTGATTATGATTGTGTGACGCACTGTTTGCCCACCTCTAATTTGCTAAGCCACCAAATGGCCCGCGGCTACGTCCGGGCTCTTCTGGGTCTGTTTGTTTTTCCAGTCCTGGAAGATAAAAAAAAGGCGGCATGTTTCCTTAATTATTTTTTTCCTTCACATTTCTCATTTTGTCATATATATATTGATACAGTATATCATTTTAGATGAAATACGTCCAGCACAATAATATTTTCCTGGTTTTGCACAACGGCACTTCAAGAACCAGCAACCACCAAATCTGATGAGCTCTAGCAGTGATTTTTTTCCTCTGTTTAATAGTAACTGACAGCTCTGCTCTAGTAACACCTGTGGTACCTGCGTCCTTCACCTTGCAGCTTTATTTATCATGCCGTCAGACCAGTTCTCAACGCTCACTGAGGCCGATTTAATTAGCGCCTGAGGCTTCGCAAAAGTCTCACGACCAAAATCTCCCGTCCCCACGGAGGACACGTCCATATCCAGATGATAATGCATCGCTCCTTCCTGTGTACAGTGTCAGTGCCGCTTGGTTGCAGATGTACGTTGCAGCATGTGTTATTTTCTCCCATGCTCACGATTCTCCTGCCATGTGTTGTGCTGCAGGGCGAAAGCCTTCCGGCAACATCACCCTTTCGGGTTTGTGTGGAGCCCTTGACGGTATTTTTGTGGTTCCACTGTTTTACATGAATCTGTGTGTGTGTGGTAAAAGAGGTCAGTGGTTTATTGAGTCTGTTTGTACCGGTCTGTGGCACAATAATAAAGTTAGGTTCTCTGGTCCGTGTCAGCTAAGACTTCTTCTTCATACCCAAACTACATCGGTGTGACTGAAGTCGCCTCGCTTTTTATGTGCGACTTCCTTTTTTTTCTTTTTGTTTTTGTTTTGGCTGGTTAGATTCCTCCTCTTGTTCACAATCGCTTGTTCCGTTTCATCTCCCCGCTCCTTCATGTCTTTCTGTGTTTCTTTCAGGTTGATTTCCTGACTGCACCCATCTGTGTGAAAGCTTATCCCTCACCCTATAACCTATTACCACCTAAATATTAAAATAAAGCAACTTGAATATATTATATAAATATATATCATTTATATTATTTATTGCTGGAATTGCACTTTTGGAAACTGATGATTTATTCAGATCGCAGATTTTGCATTATTTCTCATCCATGTCAGTTGAATCAGTTCTGCTAATCTGCTAATAGATGGAAAGCACAGGTGTTATGAATAACAGTGACTCCAGTCTTTTCAAGTATTTTTGGTATAGGTGTGTGTGTGTGTATATATATATATATATATATATGTATGTATGTGCCTTACGTCATGGAGTGAAACACATTCTCTGTGAGCTAAGTGTCCAGGCGACATTCTAGTGTTTGGCGATCATCAAATATTTGGCTGTGTTTCAGGATCTTTTTTTTGTGTGTATATACGGTGTAAAAACGTATTGTGTTAGACAAATATGGATGTGAACACCCATAATGCATGCTTGTTTTTGTTTAAGCAAATCTTGGCCTAGAAGTGGGATTAGGGGTTAAACCTTCACAAGTGCTGAATCCTGTTCAGCTGGTTTGCAGGTGGCTCTGTGTCTGACATATATAAAGATTTGTGGATAAATGTTTCTTGTTGATTATGTGACAGAATCCTTTAGTACCTGCGAATGCACCTGTCCTTGTTCAGACTTGCTGACTAAAGTCTGACACGCAGGACCTCCCCAACCTGCTAGACACGTTCAAGCACTTCTTCCAGTAAACGGTATCTCTTCTAATTCAGTGCATACCAAACTTCGGACTCATTTTTGGTCCATCGATTGGCACGATTCTGAATGTAGTCTTGTCGCCTGTATGTTCATCTATACATTTCAATAATTGCTGAAGTAAATGTTCTGCTGCCTGTATATCACATGGTGTAATCTTTGCATTTGTCTTTATTAAAAAGAAAAAAATGCACAAAAAATACTCCCTGACGCTAATGACAAATTGGAGAAGTAGGCCAAGTGGCTTTTAATGCTCTGGTTACTTATGTCATCTTGTTGTAATGTTTTCCACCTACTGGGCCATCTTACAGTTAGTGTATTATTTATGGATAATTTAACATATACAGTGTACACCACAGGCGGTAACGGCTGCTTTCAGTCTATCCTCTCGTGAGAATAAAAATCTGGAGTCATAAGAGTAATGACATGGATGTTCATCTCCGTGGAAGTTGGCTACATTGTGGCTGGAACCCGTCAAGGCCAATCTGGTTCTATCATTGAGTCCGAGTTTTGCCTCACACCATGCTGTGTATATTTTCTTTTTTTTTCCCCTTCCCTCTCTCTTTTACTCTTTTCCTTTACCCGCCCCTTCCCCAATTGCATGTGCTCATTTTTTCCATTCTCTCTGGGGAAACAAGGCCCTTTTCTAAGTGGCAGGGTCTATGTATGTGTACACAAGAGTGTGTGTGCGTGTGTGTGTGCGCGTGTGTGTGTGCGTGTGCGAGAAGCAGAAAGAAAACTGAAAACGGGCTGCAGAAATACATTAGGATACTTTAATAGGTTTAGCGTGTGTCATGATTAATGACAGTGATTTAAATTGTGTTTGTATGTGCGTCTGTGTGTAAGCACGTGTGGGCCCTATACCCAGGGCTCTTATGGTTTCTCGAACCCCCTGGCCTCTCTCAGAAATGAGCGCTTGTTTAGATCCTCTGTAGATCGCACACGGGATCGCAGGGTCACACAAATCTTCCCGCAGCAGCAACAGGGATATGTTATTCCTAACCCGGGGGAGACACTGCAGAGAAGTGGACAGCTGGAAATGCTGCGTCCACAATATACCTCATATGTAAAGAGGAAATTAACATGTATTTGCTTTTTTACTGAAGCTGCACAGTGTGCAACACATCTACATGTCTACACAGATGACACAGTTTTGATTCTTAATTGAAAAATGATTGACATGACTAATCAGTTTCGGACTATCATTTTTTTTTCCCTCCATCCCCAGCCTAGTTGAGTAGCTTTTAATATTTCACTGTGGATATTACCACACTACGATTACGTAGATTTACGAAGGAAATGGTGAGTCTTCCTTCTAAAATGGTTATGCACAGAAAATATGAACTACAGAGGATTTAGATCCAACCAGAGCTACTAAAAAAAAAGCGCATCTACAGGATACCTGTACACACTTGAACACACGCAACATGCATACTCATTCATGAATGAGTATGTACGGAGCAGCTAAACATCATTGTGAATTCAGAAGATGCAGTTTGCTTCGAAACCACAGACATTCCCGTTTGTTTCGAATACATTTTTAAAACCAGGATTATGTAAATGGAGCTACAAACTAAAGCTTCGGGTGATCAAGCTCAGGAACTTAAAAGCTCGCAGAAATGCGGTGCGGAGAAACATTCCTGAAGGAATTTCGTGGGATTTTTTTGGGGGGTGGGGGGGATTAGGATACAGGCTAACATACATTCTGGGTTGGTGACATATTTACATTAGACATTACTAAAATAAAAGATAGATAAATAATTTATATAAAAAAAAAGTAGATTGTGTGTATTAACAAACATACATTCTGGGTTGGTGACATATTTACATTAGACATTACTAAAATAAAAGATAGATAAATAATTTATATAAAAAAAAAGTAGATTGTGTGTATTAACATATTTATTCACAACCTAATAATATTATTTATATTATATTATTATTTTATGTAAAAATGATTGTATCGTAACCTTAATAAAGACACTCAACCTCAATCTTTTTTCAATTATTGTGATAAGGTGATTAGAAGGTATATCTTCAGCTCGGTAGATAAAAGCTATTGTTCAAACCTCTCAATTACCACAATAAGAGGAACTATACCAAACACATGGAGAGAGTGTTGAACTAATCTGTTACTGGAGCAATTCGGCGTAAATGAAGCAAGCGGATGGACACTTTTGCAAAGTCGTGGGGTTATGTACTCGCTGCCGTTTGTATTCAATTTGACTTTTTGCAGAATTACTCAAAATCTACCAAAACTGTAACTCTGTGGAGGGGTGGGGGGCAAGACCCAATGAAGAGCCCAATTGTTAAGCAGATACAGAAATGTTGGCTTTTTACGCAGACGCACGTCCTTAGTTTGGTCCACAAAGTACACACCATGAGCGATGCATGCACAAGAGGAGTGCGAATGTGTGTATGGGAGGTGTTCTAACTGTGGGTCTGTGTCTCTGTTGCAGGAGGCGTAGGTGAGCGGTCACCATGGCACCCTTCCTGCGGATCTCTCTCAATGCGTACGACTTCGGCGTCCTGCCTGCCTGTCCGGACACTCCCATCTGCGCCATCAAGATGAAGGAGTCCGTCAACACAGGTTTGTGCAGAAGCTCACACACACACACACACAGATACATTGTCATCCTCTGCTGGGTTCCAATGAAAAAGGAAAAGAGAAGCGTTTTCTTCCAAAAAGGATGATCCCGGTGCATTTTCACAGAGCGAGGGAAGACCCTGGTGCAGCGGAAGCCCACTATGTATCCGCCCTGGAAGTCCAGCTTTGATGCTCACATCTATGAGGGACGCGTCCTAGAACTGGTCCTGATGCAGAAGACCGAGGAGCTGTTGGCCAAGGCCACGGTGGGCGTGTCGGTGCTGGCAGAGCGCTGTAAGAAGTCCAAAAACACCGGAAATACTGAGTTCTGGGTGGACCTCCTTCCTTCGGGCAGGGTCCAGATGGCTGTGCAGTTCTTCCTGGAGGACATTGATGCAGGTACGCTTACATCTCAGCCTCTGAACATTTGCTTCCAAACTTTTTCCCTCTCATCTTACATTTTTATCATCAATTAATATATTTTTTGAGGAATTGAAGTCTCATTTTAGTCCTGAGGACTCTTTTGGGTAAATTGTTCACATTTCAGTGCCAGTGGCCCAGACACAAAGCATGCAACCACAGAACTGTCATGAAGTTGAGATTCAGAGCTAGCTAAATCCTAATTGTTTAGAAATGTGTTATTTTAACCTATTCCAGCTAAAGTCAGACCATTTCAAACCAGTAAAAACAGTGTTTTCATTTGACTAATCAGTTTATTGAAGTTATTGAAATAAGAAGATGTTCCCTGACCGGGAATCGAACCCGGGCCGCGGCGGTGAGAGCGCCGAATCCTAGCCACTAGACCACCAGGGAGTGGTACCTACCTCACATTACATCACTGTCACACCCACCCGCCCCTCCTCTCTGACCTCTATGACACTCAGAAAAATACCCTCTGAGTGTAGCGTCCTCCTGGTGGTGGGGGGGGTTTGTTCCTGATCTGATCCTTGCCTTGCCACCCTTTTACTTACTTTGATTACATTGATACATTAATGTATGTATAAAGCACAAGATATATGACATTTTAATTGTTTTCGTATTATTAGCCCCCAAAACGTATGTTAGTGTCACCTCAGCTGTCGTAGTAGAAGTGGGGCAGGGGGAGGCAGAGATACACACACTGGTTCCGGTGGAGTTTCTCATATAGGAGTAGCCCAGTCGGGGTTCACTGTTGAGGGTTGGAGAGGGTCGTGAGAGGGAGGTGTGTCCACCATAATGAAAGTGCTCCCTCCTACACACTCCACAGGTTTCCTGAAAAGCAGCCCAGAGTATTTTTAGGCATGTGTGAACGCTCTGCCTCCTTGGCGTCTCTCTCTCTCTCTCTCTCTCCCACTCCCACTTTCTTGGCTCGACTGTGAAACCGTGTCTGAACATAAACATGTGTCTGGAGGGTGGCAGAAAGGAAATTGGTTTATCTCCCTCAGCTGCTCAATCTTCCCACTTTTTCCCCCAGCCATCATTTGTCTCACCGAGGCAACTGCTTTTACCTCTCCCATCCCACTTTCCCACCCACTCTCCCTATCTCTTCCAGAGTTTTTGCTTTGTTTAGCCCTCTCTTTTTTCCTTCCTGGCTTCTCTCTGTGACCTTTGACCCTATTGACTTACATCAGCGGGAGCCAAATTTTCCAAAAGGGCCTTATTATGTTTGCCCTTCATTTCTCAGCAGCACCGGTGGCATTCTATGAAATACCCGCTGGCTATTATTGCTGATAACTGATGTATTGTTAATGGTCTATTGATCAGCCAAATTGGGAAATAAAAACTAGGGCTGTTTGAACAGGTAAATCCTGAACATTGACACCGTTTTGTAAATGTCTCCCCTCAGTGGCATCGAAGTCGGTGAAGGAACTTCCAGAGGATGGCGTCATGACCCTCAACAGGAGGAGAGGAGCTTTCAAGCAGCCCAAGGTTCACATGGTCAAGAATCACGAGTTCACCGCCACCTTCTTCGGCCAGCCCACGTTCTGCTCTGTCTGCAGAGAGTTCGTCTGGTGAGATTTTTTTAGCCCTTTTGTTTTGGGCGAGACACATTGCGCAGCAGAATGTCATTGTCCTGTTTGTGTGCGTAAGCAGGTTCACTGTGACGGTAAGAACTTTCGAGTATTCCAGGGAAGGGCTGTGTGTGCCACTGTTTGAACATTCCTTATGCAGAAGCAGCTGAGATGCCTCTGGCGCAATTTTAATTATTCCCGAGAATTTGTGCCATCACCTACTGTAAATTCTCTGGGTAGCCAAATTGGGGAAAAACAAGAAAAGTCTGGCCCCCCCCCCCCCCATGGGTGTTTTTTTCAAAAGTCCAATTAGTCGCAATTCTACTTTCCTAAGTGGAACAGTGCCGGTGGGGGGTGGAGGGGGTGGTTGGGGGGGTGGGGGTGTAGGCAAAATCCCTCATATTGTGTTCCAACTATGTCAGCTGGACTAACCTGTGAACAGAACTACTGCATGTCAGGGTGTGTGTGTGTGTGTGTGTGTGTGTTTTTGTTTGCAAGAATGCGTTGTGATCTATTGTCTTGGCATTTTTAGATGCAAGTTTAAATCTCATGACCTGAGATGAGAAATATTGATACGTTTTTAAAACTGTGAGTCATTGCTATTTGAACTTTGATTTCAGGTCTTTCATGTTTATCTCTGTTTTTTATTTCTCTCTATGGAGAATAATTTACAGACTGTAGCTGTAGTCTAGTACATGTTTATAATGTATATAAAGTTTGTTTTTGCTTTATGTCACGCATAACGAGGATTTCATTTCTTTCCACCCATTCAGGGGCCTCAACAAACAAGGTTACAAGTGTAGACGTGAGTGTTTGTTTTGTTATTCAATTTCTGTCACATTCTATCTATATCACTTTTGTTCATTCGTTTGAATCATTTGTTTCCCCCAGAATGCAATGCGGCAATCCACAAGAGATGCATCGAAAAGATCATTGGCAAGTGCACTGGAACAGCAGCCAACAGTAGAGACACTATGGTGAGCAAAGGTTCATGTTCTCCACCTCTGATGCACAATCTCCACACAGACACTGAATGTAGTTTTCCCACTTTTATACATTTTTCTTAGCTATGGTTCCAAAATGAGATTTCCGTGACTTTAATTCTGTAACAGCTGAAAACGGAGCCAAACAAACAGGACAAATGCCAAGTGTACCGACAACAATTATAATTAAATTAAGTATTGAAATCAATTATTTTATCTGACACCACAGAAACATAAAAACAATCTAGGATATAGTCCCACATTTGTCTGCTTGAATCCTAAGATGGCTGGAGATGGATGGATCTGTAGGTTTATGGGATGTCTTTGTGTTTGTAGTTCCAGAAAGAGCGCTTCAAGATTGATATGCCGCATCGCTTCAAGGTATATAACTACAAGAGCCCGACTTTCTGTGAGCACTGCGGCAGCCTGCTGTGGGGTCTCTACAAGCAGGGCCTTAAATGTGAAGGTGAGTCTGAGCGGGTGTTTTTTTTTTTTATTATTATCATTATTTATTTTGCATTTTCTATGAATGCTATATCCACTTTTTTCTCCTGTACTCTTCCTCTAAAACATGTTTCTCTTTGCATGTTGCAACTTCTGACCAGACTGTGGCATGAACGTGCACAGTAACTGTCAGAAGAAAGTTGCCAACCTGTGTGGAATCAACCAAAAACTCCTGGCAGAGGCTCTCTCTCAAATCTCCCAGGTTAGCACATAAAACACGTGATGTTTGGTTTAGTGTGTGTTGGCTTTGTGTACACTTTATACCGGTCGGGGTTACAAAAAAACTGAAGACCAAATTATGCAATGTCACGAAAGTATCTGCAACACTTTTCTTTCTCCTTTAGAAACCATCGAAGAAGCCTGATGAGCCCAATCCAGCAGATGTCGGGATCTACCAGGACGTCCGGAGATCAACAGTGGACCCCAGTGGTAAGATGTGTTCACTGCAGCACAGTGAACAAAGATGTTGAAATCCAGTTTTAATCCTTTAGGCTTCAAATAAATGAGGTGCTGATTGTGAGTTTAACCTAATTTAAATTCTTAACTCTTCATTTGCAGACATCTTTTCATTAATATTTGCATATAAATGAACTCTCGTTTCCCCCCTCTCGCTGTGCTTATGTGTGTGTGTCTATGCATGTGTTTGTGTGTAAATGTGTGTTTATTACAGGCGACAATGACAAGACAGGTGCTGGCTTGAGCCCGACCCCAGGGGCAACCGTAGCTCCCCGGGTTCACCTCACCATGAGCCACCTGGTGTTCCACAAGGTGCTGGGCAAAGGCAGCTTTGGCAAGGTATGTGTTATTATTCAATCTGTGAGGATAAATATAGGCTGATACGGGTGGGGCACTTGACAGAGTCATATCACATTATCATCTCTTAGTGTGCCCCATCATCAACCTCTTTCCACCACACTTTTTATGCCTTTGAGCCGGCAACAGCCATAGCTATATTTTTTTTTCTGTCCATATTTGATAAAGCAATATCTCTTAATTTTGTTTGTACAAAACACACATTCTGACCATAACCATAATATACACATGTTTATGTTCTTTAGGGACAAAATACACTTGATACCTTTTATTCAATTCCTTCTTTGTATATATTATTTGAGTCTGGATAGACATGGTGAAAAATACATATTTTGGTCAATTTTGCAATTTTTATAATCTCAGACAATAATTTTTTTTCCCTCGTAAAATGTACGATTTCATATCAGGAATTCAGAACCCCACTACAAAGGCCCTAATGTGGCTTTGAACATTTTTCATTAACCCGGTTAGCGATACGTTTATAGATCAATACATCCCCACCGCCGCTTGTTAAATGACATCCTTCATACATTGGAGAGGGAGAGGATTTTTTATAGAGCAATGTTTCTCCATCACAGTCAACTTATGACAAATCATACTGTCTATCAAGGCTGAGCTTATTGAGAGAAAACCAAGAAGGTTCATTTATATCCGGGCCCATTGTAGTCTGGTGGCAGCGCAGTTTCCCCAGGGGGCTGCATTCTGATAGGTGGTAAGAAGGTATATCAGTAACTTTTTTTTTACTGTAATTGTGCTCCATGCTCACTCTCAGTGACTCTGACACCCTGCAGGTGCTGCTGGCTGAGCTGAAGGGACAGGGCCAGTACTATGCTGTGAAGGTCCTGAAGAAGGATGTCGTTCTCATGGATGACGACGTGGAGTGCACCATGGTGGAGAAGAGAGTTCTGGCCCTCGCTTGGGAGAACCCTTTCCTCACACACCTCTACTCAACATTCCAGTCTAAAGTAAGCACACACACACACACACAAACAACACACACCTCTTATCTGAATCCACTCTCCCTCTCTCTCCATCACCCATTTGTTTGTGACAGTGAGCTGACGATAATGTGTTGTTTTCACAGGAGCACCTATTCTTTGTAATGGAGTACCTGAATGGAGGAGACTTGATGTTCCACATCCAAGACAAAGGACGCTTCGATCTGAACAGAGCCACGTGAGTACTCCAGGACACCATGTTAATAGAGACGTGATGAGATGTGATGAAGGAATATTCATTTCCCACTGTAAATTATTTCCGTTTCTGCAACTGTAGCTATAGTGTCATCACAGTAAATGCTTGTTTTTTACAAAACTATTGTTTTGTATATGAGTGTTTGTGTAACTGTGTAGTGTGTGTACGTCAATAGAGTGAGGAAACTGAATTTCCCCATTGTGGGACTAATAAAGGTCTTTCTTTCAACCTTCAGATTCTATGGTGCTGAGATAGTAGTGGGACTGCAGTTCCTCCACTCAAAGGGAATTGTCTACAGGTAAGAGCCAAGAAGCACTTTACACTGGGGTGTGTGCGGTCTGAGTGGCCTGGAACTCATACTGGAACCTCTTTAGATTTTAGACAACAATACTTCAAAGAGATTATACTGTGCAGACACCGGTTGTACTGGTTGTGTGTCTTTCTGCAGAGATTTGAAGCTGGACAATGTGATGCTGGACAAAGACGGACACATAAAGATCGCAGACTTTGGCATGTGCAAAGAGAATGTTTTTGGAGATGCCAGAGCCACAACGTTTTGTGGGACACCGGACTATATTGCGCCAGAGGTTTGTCTCACTCATTATCACATTCTTTTATTCTGTCTTTTTGTCTAGAGTTGCTGTTTTTAAATGTGATGGGCCATGCTGTTAAACATGTATGCCACCTTGAGGCCATCGGGGAAATGGCAGTGTCTCCAGATGTTTGGTCCTCATGTTTGTCCTCTTGCACTCCTGACGCCTTTTGTGAAACTGTCTTTCACCTCAGATCCTGTTAGGACAGAAATACACCTTCTCAGTGGACTGGTGGTCATTTGGTGTGCTGGTGTACGAGATGCTGATTGGTCAATCGCCTTTCCAAGGGGACGATGAGGACGAGCTGTTTGATTCCATCAGGTCGGACACCCCTCACTACCCGCGCTGGATCACCAAGGAGGCCAAAAGCATGCTTGAACTGGTGAATACACTTTTTTAGGCACACTTTGCGCCACTTGGGTATTTTAATCCTAATGAAATCATGAATAGATGTTTTATGTAGTGTTGTTCATGACGTTTCTCATCTATTTTCATTGTTGTAGTTGTTTGAGCGAGACCCCAGCAGCAGGTTGGGCGTGGTGGGAGACATCCGTGCTCACCCGTTCTTTAAAACCATCAACTGGACAGCATTGGGGAGGAGAGAAGTGGCGCCGCCCTTCAAGCCCAAAGTGGTATGACTGGCTATTGCTCTTTTTTTTCTTGAACAGCCTTCGTGGTACCAGAAATCAATTTGTGTAAATATGATTGCATGAGTCTGGGCGGGTGGTTAGTTCAGCTGCGCTTTTTCTTTTCTTCCATTGACCCTAATCGCTGAACTCTGAACTTCCACCCGTAGAAATCTGCGAGTGACTGCAGCAACTTTGACCGAGAGTTCCTGAGCGAGAAGCCTCGCCTCTCCCACGCAGACAAGAACCTCATCGACTCCATGGACCAGGCGGCGTTCGCTGGCTTCTCCTTCGTCAACCCCAAACTAGAACAAATGATAAGCAAATGAACAAACCAAATGGCTTTTCCCAGGGAACAGGGTTCTTTTATTCTCTCTAACAGTTCAGCTGGATAGATAACAAGAACACAAAGAGATTTGTACTTTGACTCTTAACTCCTGTTGTTCCACTGACGGAAGATGAGATAAAATAATTCTTGGTTGTTTGCTGGTGTCTCAAGCAATAATCTTGTCTCAGTGGTCAAAGTGTATGGGTGTATAAGAGAGTGTATAGCTCCAAGAAATTAACAGAGATTATGAAGAAACCAGTGTTATCATAATCAATGCTGGACGGGTTGGCAGTTATGGTTTCTGTCGTTTTCTTTTCTTACTTTTCATTTTTCATTTGTGATCACATCTTGAGTGTGTATAAATCAGCCAATCCATTGTCATCTTTCTGAATTTTAAATTCACAGGCACATGCATGATCCCCCTGTTTTAGTAATATGCATAATGTACACCTGCCGTGGTGCATGCAAGTCAGGAGAACTCCGCGGTACGTACATTCTTTTCCTCTCACCCTGTGTGGTTTGCAGACTCTACGCCTCCCAGTGCATCCCGACACCTGCGTGTGTCCTGTGTGTATCCACACAAGTGTGTGTGTGTGGGTGTGTGCAGGTATTTTCTTAAATGCAAATCGCGCTACTGCGCTTAGTAACATTGTCTGCCATTGAATAGTTCCTCGGTTTTATCCAGGCATTGTGGCAAGAATTGCACCATAAACCTGGGAGGGGGAGGGGGGTGTTTAAATCCCTCAGAATTAAAGCGCACTTACAGAGGAACCGCACAGTCCCCCCCCCCCCACCTATTCTCTGACTGCACTGCTTTTAGAACGAAACTGAGAATCAATTTTTTATTTCTTTATCGTCTGCATGACATTCTTATCGACGGTGATGTCAAACCTCATGCTGCACATCAAACCCAAAACCTAAGGAAAATAATAATAATTCAGTATGTCACGTTCACGTCCTGCGCTGTCTGCAGACTCGATGGAAAGAGCTGTGGCAGCGGCGGGTTGCTGTTCATTCAGATGTGTTGAAGGATTGTGTTATTTTGTGTGGGAGGGAGAGGCCTTTCACTGGAAACGTAGGATCTTCGAGATGTATTAAATTACTTGAATGTAGGAATTTCTTATACAAAAAAAATAATAGTACCGTCTATGTACAACTCCCCTGTATGTAACCATGAGCTATTTCTGAGTCAAGGGTGTACTTGTTTTTTTTTTTTTTTTTTTTACTCTCCTCATCTTTTACATCTGATTTTAAATAAATCTATTATCCTGTCACGTTCGGTAATGGATAAATGAATTCATCTTGCATTTCCTGGATCTGTGTGTCTTCATATAAAAATACATTTGTGTTTCCCCACAAAGAACGAAGGTCTTAGTCTATAGACTGACATACAAGACGATTTCCACTACTGTCACGGCTTCTGCAGCACGACAGGGGTTTGTGGGGTTTTACTGTCATCTAGTGGTCAGGTGTTAGAAATACTTTTTTTTATTTTTTATGAGTGGACAGAGGCATTCCTGCAGTGCGCACGGCTGACCTGTCCTCGTCCTCTGTCCCCCAGCAATAATCCACAGTCTGGTGCAGGACACCAACACTGAACAGATAGGCCCACCGAACGGGAGGCAAGAAAAAAACCAAGCATGCACTGCAGGAATAAACCTGATTCTGGCTGTTGGGGGGGAAAATGTTTCTTTATGCAAACAGCCACATGCCAAATGCAGCACTCAAGTTGAAGTATTTATTTATTTATTTATTATGTCGCCAGATAAACATCCGATTTAATACAACAAAATTAAAAAGATTCAAATATACATTATTTGTAAGAGGTTGTTTATTTTCTCGACCTAATTCCACTGTGCGCCGTAGAAAGCACATCCACACTTAAATGACAAAAAGCATTGAATGAATTGAAGAGTAAATACCTGCCCCCTTTTGATTTATTCATGGCTCCACGATTGTTTCGACTCCGATCGCTTTTTCTCCAGCACCACATTTCTTACACTGTTTCCATCTCAGCGAACACACAACGTGTGGGGATAGATTTTTTTCTCTCTCATATTCTTTTGTTTCGAGAGGCAGTGGAAAGGGTTGGTCTATTGTGGAGGATTATCTGAGGCACATGCAGCCTGTGCTCCATGTGAGCGGCAAAACCTGTTTCAGACATCGGATTAAAAAGCACCCCCCCCCCCAAAAAAAAAACAACAAAAAACGATAGATACACTTATTTCACAGGGGAGGGCATTTATGCAAAACAACAGATGGACTTTGCATCGCACTCACAGTGTCAACGCACATTTCCAGCAGTTTTTCTCCCACCCTCTAAAACGCAAATACGCTTCAGATCCTTGTGCAGTGAAGAGCCTACACTGACACACACACACACACACACATTCCCCATCCAGTCATTAGAACAGGGCGTTACTGTGATTTATTTCAAAAGTACTGCATGGTGGCTGATTTTATTTACTTAATGAATATGTATAACAAACTACTACTCGTCGTCGTTTTCAGTAACACAATCTAAACACAAATACAACGCAAGAACCAGCAGCCTTTTATTTTATGTTATTTAATATTTTTTTGCAGTATCATTTTTCACTTGTCGAAAGTGTCTCGTTTAATCCATATGTGCAGTTAATCCCAGCCACACCATTGACAAAGTGTTGAATCCGCTGGGGATTAAGATTTAACCACTGAACGCCATCACCTCCTGTGTGTTAGAATACACGCGCACGGAGCTCGTGCCGCCTTTTTTCTATGCTCTTTTGTTACAGATGTGAGTCTTGATTGTGGCTTTTTATTTTATTGTGTGGAGTGTGTGTGTGTGTGTGTATGTGTGTGAAGATGGAAGTCAGTGTGATGTAGCCGGGCTCTTAGGCATATAGGCTGCGGAGCATGCGCAATGGCCATTTGTGCCATATTGGAATGAGGTCGTGAACGAGAAGTGCGTCAAGCTCGCGTGGCGCTGGCGGGGTGAGACCGGAAGTGTCGAGATTGTACTCTCGTCACCAAAATGCACCACTGTTGCCGGGACGACGACAGTACCGGGTTCGCTCCGTAGAGCCTTTTATTTTGAAACTTTCGACCGGATCGCACCGTCTTCATTCACGTACACCTCACAAGTGCTGTGAGCGAGCAGGCGGAGAGGAACGGCATCTAAAAAAGCCACTTGGAAAAACTACTTATCGGTAAGAGGCGAATTTTGCGACTCGATATTCACATGCTGCGTGTTGTTTATCACGGAACGGCGCCGGTGTTCGGCTCTGTGGTGGCGCGGTCGCCTTTTTTCCCGTCTCTCAAAAAGATGGGTCGGGTTCGGTCGAGTGTAAGCGCCCGTGTTGCTCGTCAGCTTGCTCGCAGTGCTCGAGCCGTGACGTCCGCGAAGTTGACTCGGACGCAGGCGGCTGTGAGCGCGTGTCCGGCGGCTCCGGTGCATCCAAGAGCGGGCGGTGATCCACCGGACCGCCGCGGGATGTCCCCCCTCTCCCTCCTCCCCCGCTCAGCGTTGGCCGTGTTCCCGTCAGTGTGAAAGTTAGACCGTGGGCTGTGGTGTGGTCCACGGCCCATCTCAGTGTGTGAACACTGCGGCTCGCTCGCCTCCACGCGCAGCAGTTTTTATTTGGGGCGAGGATCGTGTGGAGATCACCAGGGTTGTTTTTGGTTATTTTTATGTGCTCGAATAACTTCGTTTGTTTCTCATGTCCAAGTCTTACATAATGAAGGTTGCACGACCCCCGCCGCGTTTGTGTTTTTATTTGTGTCTATCTTTGTGTAAGGCCAAACAGAAACCGGCGTGTGCGTGTGGAAACACTCCTCCTGACAGTTTGCTGAAGTGGAGTGGACGATGCTCGGGTTGGCATGTCGTTGCATTGTTGTTGCACGTTGACTTATTTGCAGGCGGTTGGTCTTGTGGCTCTTAACTTCCCCATTGTGCAACTTGAGTGATCCGCGGGCAGCGCTGCTCGCCTGGACTGCGCAACGGCCACCAGCGGTGAATGGACCAATTCAAGCAAATATTGTGTTGTTGTGTTTTTCACCTGTGTTGTGTTGAAGAGATGTGCAGCAAACATCCGGTTTGCTTTCAAGTTATACAGCACTATAGGCAGAGCTGGTGGATTCCACTATGGATCAGGCCAACTCCCTTTTTCAATTAATTTTATTTCCAATAAGCTGGGCTGTATTATCATTTGAGCTTCAATTCTTTGTTATTCTTAGGATGAACACTGGAGCTTTACTTGACCCCAAATAACAAAAATACTTACAGTGCCTTTGATAAACAAGCGAGACATCATCACGTCAGATACAAGGGAGGCCAATACATTTATTATTATTAGAAGAAGAATTCGAGTACATCACAACTAAACCTAGAGCATTTTTTCGTAAGTGCTACTTTCAACTTAAGGAATAGTTCCCCTTTTCAGGAAAGAGAATTTCTGCTACAAAAGATCCCTGCCCTCGTATTGTGGAAATGAAATTCCAGACGCTGAGATCTCAAAACCTAGAACCATAAAACTAAACCTGTAGCACCAAAGATAAGAGAGAAAGTGTTTCTCTGATGGTTTGGATGATCCATCTCTTAAAGCTGCGTGGTTCTTTATGTTCACATCACATATCACGATAATCACTGAAATCAACACCACGAAAAACAAGTGCTTTTCTGAATATGGGTTTTTGTGTATTAGTGTGGACACAAACTGGCGGATGCGCTAATTTTCTGCTACATTACTGTTTATAATGTAAAGTCATCTGCTGGTGATCAGCATGGATGACATTAAATAGTGTTAGGGGAAATGTTACAGCAGATCACTTAATTATATTTGAAAGCTGACTTTGATTTGGTTTCCCGGAGAAGCAGCACAACATGGGCGTGTGTGTATTTGTGTGTGAACGTGTGTTTTTGTCAGATTGCATTTCCCGCCCAGGGAGCTCGGAGGTTCAGGAAGGCCCGTTTAGAAATGCTCTGTCGCATGCTAAGTGCTGTTGAGAATATAATTCCGTGAGTGCTTGTATAGAGGATGTAGAGTCAATCCCAGTTTAGTTTTTGTTTTGTTTTTGTTGTGCGTATGTGCGTATGTATGTGTGTGGGTGTGTGTGTTTGTGTGCGTGCGTGTGTGTGTGTGTTTGAATGGGTGTATCCACATTCGACCCTCTCTGTTCGGTTCAGTGTCGGGTGGTGCAGAAAGATTCAGGCAGACTGCTGATCGCTGTGGTCCACACAGACCACTCACTTGTATATGAAACGGGGGAAGTTGCTTTTTCTTCCTGTGCTATTTTACAGAGTTAAGTGCTGCAGAACATTTTACACTTTCAGCAGCAAAGTCAAGACTGAAAAGTCGAAAGATTTCTCTCCGTGACAATTAAAGACGTGCTGGAGTCAGTCTGTGGTGGAGGAGAAATGACACACACAGACTATTTTACGTCTTTCAGTTTCATCATGTTCAGACTGCAGTGCAAAATGCACCATGAAACGGACGGAAGGTCACATGACCCGAGAGGAACTATCACAATAAGAAACAGCTTTAAGTAAGATTTTACCATGAATTCGTAAATGACGTGTTGGCATGTTGTGTTGCTTTTTTAACCCATTTAAGCTCAACCTCACTATTTCTACCCGTGTCCTCGCTGCACTGTTTTATTTTTTCCACTGTTATGCCAGGAGAGTGACCCGCGGTGACAATGAGGCCCACCGGTGTGTGTGTGTGTGTGTGTATGTATGCGACGGGGGGGGGGGGGGGGGGGGGGGGAAGACAGAGGGAGTCTGGGCCGGGGTCGAGGGGTGAGAGGCGGCGCTGATCCCGTCAGAGCACAGGGGTCGCAGTGGCACCCCGGCGCACGGGGTGGGGTGGGCGCTGGACTCTGACGGCGGCCCTGGTATTAATAGAGACGTCAGACGTGACAAAGACGGGCCTGACAGGCCGGCTGAATGGAGCTGCCGTGACAGAGCGCCTATCCCCGGCATCCCATACACCGCTCTCTCCACTGTTGTCACGCCCAGCCGTCCCTTCTTTCTCATTCATGCCTTCTCTCCCGTTGTATCAACTTATTTCACCAGCTTCTCACAATGCCGCGGGGCAGTTTGATGTGTCAAGAGTGTGATGTGTGTGTCCACATTCACGTCAAGCCCCCCCATTTCAACCTTTACATCGGGGCAGGAAAAAAGATATTGGATTGCGTTGTTTTTTTGTTTTGAGTTTTTCTTAAGGATGAGCCCTCATGAGTGGAGGTGAAGCTGGATGAGATTAGCATAGTTTAATATATTTCCCTATCACACAGCATCTGGCGGGTTACTTGGGTGGTGGCCTGTGCTGGCGTAACGGACGGCAAATACGCAGTATGTCATTTGTGATTTTATTCCCCAACTTATCCTGGCTGGCATTTTTTAAGACCGGGACCAGATAGGAGTAAGACTCGAATGTTGACGTTACCACCATACCAAAGATTTTGGTTTTCCGAACAGATTTGTTCAGCAGTCCTTGATTTGAGCACGGCGGAGGAATTCAATTTCAGGCCAGTTTGGCCTTGAAGCTTGGTTTTTCAAGTTAAAGCTCGTTTTTGGGTCTGAGGGGTTGATTCCTCACTAGTTAGTGTAATGACTGCTGGCAAATTAACCTATATTTGCATGTTGACTTATTTAATGAAACGTGATCATGTCCAGCGACTCACTGTTGGCTGATAGGTTTAATGTAGCTCAGCAGCTGTACTGTATGCACGCTGTAACTCTTGTTCATGTTGTGTGTTTTTTTTTTTGTGTATAACTTGTCTTGTGAGTTTGTTTTGTGAAGTGCTGAGCGGGGTCACCCGTCTCATTAATCTCACAGTTAACAGGAGCCAATGTTTTTGTTTCTGTGTCACCAGAGTTTTTGGACCAGCGCTCGTTCATTCACCCTCACGGGATAATTAATAATCCTCCGTTCCTCCTCAGAGCTCCTTGTCTTGGCCTTGAGGGGGGACCAGCATGAGTCAGGAGTCGCCGGAGTCTGGTGAGAACTGCTCTGTGTACAGCTGCGTGAAATGAACAAGATAAAATGTTGGAAAGGAGTAACGGGTTGTGTGTGTGTTCCAGATGGAGACTCTGCTCAGGATGTTTGTGACTTTAACTGGGATGACTACCTGGAGGAGACGGGAACCGCGTCCGTGCCACATCACGCCTTCAAACACGTGGGTGCTTCGCAGCTGACGCACGTCTCTCGATAAGCTTCCGCCTGCATCTGTGCGCGTGAAGTTCTGAGTTGCTGCTAGTTTAGAATATTTATTCAATCTGGAAGAAATTACATCAAATCTGTCAGTGGGTCAGTCCCAGAGTAATCCTTGAGTAAAATCTACAGCAGCGTCGGACCAGAAAGCCATCAACAGCATAGACGCACACATAGCAGCATTTGAACACATCAAATAAAAGAATTGTAGAACCATTGTTATTTATTATTATTGAACTGCAGCCTTCCACTGTCATGAATGACATTGTGTTTGTGCGCGCTCCTCTGTCCCTGTCCCAGGTGGACCAGGGTCTGCAGACTGGCCTGGCTCCGGGCATGAAGCTGGAGGTGTGTGTGCGCTCGGAGGCCGACGGCCCGCACTGGGTGGCCAACATCATCACCACCTGCGGCCAGCTGCTGCTGCTGCGCTACGAGGGTTACCAGGAGGACCGCCGCGCCGACTTCTGGTGCGACATCATGACGGCGGACCTCCACCCGCTGGGCTGGAGCCGCCAGCATGGCAAGACCATGAGGGCCCCCGAGGGTGAGGCGTGGCTGGGGTTGTGTGTGTGTGTGTGTGTGTGTTTTCTTTGGGATGTGTAATGTTAAAGCTGTAATCCACCTACAGACACTCAAGAGGTTGTTTTTTCCTGCAGAGATGTGTGATAAGATAAATAATGGCTAATGTGCGGAGGATCAACAAACACCAGCCAAGTTGGCTCGGTGCCAAAGATTCATCCTTCTATTTTGTAAATATCAGATGTAAGGTTATATAAATATCTACACCTTTGTGTCTATTTTTAGAATAACCTTAAACAGGTTTTGTCTCCTTTGGTATTTTTTTTTCTTGCTCCAGGGCAGGTGGTTTCTCATACCATGCACAATTTTGATCTCGGAAATGAACTGAATAATCTTTTGTCCAGCAGTGTGAGGAGCAATGAATATTTCTGTTCTCCCACTGCTGTCATAGCTCTTTGCAGCTGAAAGTGCTCATTAAATAGGCAAAAAAACTTAATGTGGTAACTTGAATTATGGATGTTCTGGTAACTGACCGTTCGATTACAAAGTTATACGTTGTTTGTAGTATATGTGTCAGACAATAGGTGATGGGCTGGGATTAATGAACCCCTGTCATTTTGATTTTGTAGCTGTGGCTGTGCTTTAGTGCGGTGTGTGCGTTTGGGATCCTGAGCCCATGTGGTTTGGTTAATGAACCGGACGCTGTCTTTTTTATGATCCACCTCAGGTGTGCGTGAGAAGAACCAGGACTGGGAAGCCCTGCTGGAAAGGGCCCTGGCCGAGGAGTGCAGTGCTCCTGCCAACCTACTGGAGCTGGTAAGGCAGAGGAAGAACGCCGCTGTCCTTGTTCAGAATATGCTCCAACCTCACGTGCAGCTTTAGCTTTCGCCTGTGACTCATGTGAATCATTTAAAAAACTTTAAACCCCCATAATTGTGCATATAAAACAGAAAAGAAAAACGGTATTTTCCCATTTAAGTGCTCAAGCCAGTTTGGCCAATCCAACTGACGTAAGAGAAATACCAAGTTGACAGTTTGTGGCCCCAGGTGATGGAATTGTGACCCTGTTGCCTTGAGACACACACACACACACACACTCTTGACACACACTGTGCAGCTGCTTGTTTTGATTGATTTCACTGACTTAAAATCTCGAACTGTGAAGAGTGTTTCCGATTTCCAATTTCAAATGGTAAAAACGACGAGCACTAAAATTGGTATAAATGTGGTCTGCATGCATATCCAGCCTGGAGTCCAAAGTCTATTTTAGACTAATAGTCTGAGCTTTGGTTTAAAGCACAGAGGTTTCTGTCGAGCCATTGCTTAGATTTCAGTGACCATACTCCCCCTCTGCCATTTAGTTATACAGCACCCTCTCTCCCAATGCAAATACTTCAATTGACGTGTGTTTGTTTGCGTTGGTCTCCGTGTGTGCGTGCTACGAGCGTCTCATTCACTGCTCCCTCACCCCACACAGCCCCAGCGTGGCAGAGACCCGGTGGAGCTCCTGTGTGCAGGCTGCTATGTGGAGCTGCAGGACGGTGCCGACTCGGGGTCGGCGTGGGCCGCTGAGGTGGAGGAGAACGTCGGCGGGCGGCTGAAGCTGCGCCTGGTGGGCACCGAGGGCCTCCCGGACACACCCGCCACCGTCTGGCTGTTTTACCTCCACCCACGCCTCCACCCACCCGGCTGGGCCAAGGAGCGGGGCTGCACCCTCAGGCCTCCATCAGGTCAGTGGCTCCGACATGGATCTGGTTTTATATTTAGAAGCAAAAAGTGTGGGGGGGGAGGAGGATAAAATGAGACTGTGTTTACTGCCAACGCAGGTGTGAGTCATAGTTTCTGACGAAAGGACACGAGAAAAAACATGGCAATAATTGACTCATGTCCAATTATGCATTATAACTCCATTATCACCCATTAAGCTGCGCCATTTATTCAGAATCACTGCATCATGTCTATTTTTTTTAGGATTAATGACATGAAAAAATCGCATTATCCTTGGTATATCGTACCTGGCTTAATCCAATTTTATTGCGTGTCTACCCATCATGTGAGTTATGTTACGAGACTAACACACAAGATGCGACCATAACCCATTGCACCTTGAATTTGATTTTCCGTGCATGGTTAGCAAAAGTTTGTCGCTTTTAGGGCTACAATCTGCTCATGCTATAATAAATGTCAATAAAGTCTGTCGAAGATGCAAGATGTGAGAAGCTCCAGAGGCTGTTTCTCCTCCCTGACACAGCCCATCTGCCTTCTGGTGCCACTTCAGCCGAAGCCTCCCTGATATCTAACACCAGGCCTCTTTGCGCAAAGTGTGACGGGGTTCATACCCCGGGACGCTGCTTTTGCGAGTTAATAATAGAAAGCAGGCGGCAATAACAGTGGTATGAAATTATAGTTTTAAAGGCAAGCCTTAAAGGAAGCCTTTTTGTCTCCTCATCTTCTCATTTCACAAGGTAATAGGCACAATATAATGTGTTTTTATATATCTAATGAAAAGGTAACAAAAATTGTTCAGCCTTATTAATTCCGCTCACCGTTTTGTTTATAAGGCTGCCTGGAACCGATTGCCCTGTGATAAGAAGTGTGTGTGTGTTTGTGGATGTGAAATTCTTGAGGTTGTTGTTATAGTCTTACTTGGAGATAATAAAAAACAAAACAAGCTGACACCTCAGATTTAAATCCAGACAAACCGATTTGGCTAATTTAAATGGGGAAGTGTGCAAAGTAGTGTGGATGTTTTATGGTTTTCTTTTTTTATATATATCTCATTGATAATTAAATTAGATATCGCTGTCATTGGGTAAATCAAGGTTCTTCTCTTCAGCATTTGGGGTGTATTTGCTCGTTTTCAGATCTGATGGCACTGCGCACGGAGGCGGAGTGGGAGGAGGTGAGGCGGAGGATCACTGACCTGCCTCAGGATGAAGCTCTGACTGCGGAGTTCACCAAGGTACTGTCAGCCACACTCTGATTATTTTTATGCCAACATTTCTCTTTTCGTTTGTCCATCAGTTTCGACTCTGCCTCAAGCAGATTTGGGACCTTCTCAGCCAACCTGTGAGCCGAAACATTTTCGGTGTGTTTTTGAGAATTGCTCTATTTATGCGTGCGTGTGTGTTTTGTTGTTGTTGTTGTTGTTGTTGTCTGTCTCAGGATCAGCCTGCCATCCCCGTTCATTGTTTCAAGGCAGGGATGAAACTGGAGGCTGTTGACCCTGCTGCTCCTATTTCCATCAGGCCTGCCACTGTCACCAAGGTAACAGACTTTCACATCAAATCTGACTCTGTGATGCTGCAGTGTTTTTTTTGTTTTTTTTCCTACCTGTTATTTATTGGCCGTACACGCTTTGTAACCCGCTCGGCTCTATTTTGAGAGTAAGAAAATAACTCACTCAGCCCAGGAGAGCTCCACAACTTGATAATTAGCTCAATTAACTCTTGACTCCTTCAGGTGTTCAGTGAGCAGTACTTCCTGGTGACGATGGACGACCTCTGTGGTATTGAGGAGTCGGAGGGTGCGTGGCGGTCCTTCCTGTGTCACCGGGACAGTCCCGGGATCTTCCCGGCTCAGTGGAGCCTTAAAAACGGGCTCCCTCTCAGCCCCCCACCAGGTCTGCTCTTTCCCACACTTCATCCTTTGATAACTACCGACCTAATCAATAATCGATGATATCGGAGCGTATGACATGAATGGGTTATCCTCATGCTGCTGCCCTTTCTTATCTCTCTTTCTCCCTCGTGCTATCATTTCATCATGTGCAGGATACCAGGGTCCAGACTTTGACTGGGCGGACCACCTGAAGCAGTGTGAGGCCGAGGCTGCTCCTCAGCACTGCTTCCCAACCGTACGTCACCCTGTTATTTCGTCCATTTCACACCCAGTTCACAGTGGTCACGCTCGGGGTAGGTGTAAGTGATGTGCTGCACCGCGTGGTGCAGGATCATATCCCGGCTGGACTCGCACTCCAATCACGAGCCTCACAATGAGTCATGCGAGAGAAGCTGTCAGCCGGCTCGTAGTGTGTTTGCGTTCGCCACTGGTCTAAATGAAAATTAAATATGATTTCTCTTGAATGCTATTATATTGCCGCAGTGGGTATTCGGAAGTTAATTAGATTTTTAATCACCATTAGTATCCTCTCTGAATTTTTAATGAGACTAAATAAAATCTTCATTGTTTATTGGTTCAGCTTAAATGTGAAGTATTGTTAAGGGCCGAAGACCAATGACGCACGAAAGGTTATGAAGTTCTGACCAATGAGGGAGCCAGCTTACTTTCTCTCTGCCTCGGCAACAAAAAGAGAAAATGTGATTGGATAGTCACTTTACTTGGCGATGCAAAAGTAAGTATTGGTTATAAATTCATAATACTTTTTTGTTTCCCCTCTTTGTTTTTTACCTGTCAGGAGGAGTGTGACCACGGCTTCAAAGAGGCCATGAAACTGGAAGCTGTCAACCCACTCTCCCCGGAGAACATTCATGTGGCAACGGTCACCAGGGTCAAAGGGCAGTACATTTGGCTCAGCCTGGAAGGTGAGAGTGGACATAGTTACAAATGTGCCTATTTCATTACATTTGCAAAAATATATATAAGGTAAGATTTTTTCTTTGCAGCCCAATGTAGGACCTGAACCTTTGTGGACCTAATCAAAACTGAACATCTAGTTCATCCTCCATTTTTTTTCTGACTGTATGATTTGATTGTAATTGTTATTATTATAAAAAATATGATATAAATATCATATATTTATATATGATATATATATTTATATTTTTTTGCTTCCCTCTGTGTATTGAAGAGATTTTGCTGTGTCTGTGTTTATTCAGGACTGAAGCAGCCCATGCCAGAGCTGATCGTTCACGTGGACTCTCTTGACATCTTCCCTGTCAGCTGGTGTGAAACAAATGGCTATCCACTTGTCTATCCCATCAAGCCCACAGGTAAACTACATCATCGCACATCTCCCATGGACAACACTGTGGCTAATGCAGATTAAAAACCGAAATTCGTCCGACTGGCCTCACGTGAGTCTGCCCTTGTTTTTTTAGTGGAGAAGGAGCGGAAGATTGCTGTGGTGCAGCCGGAGAAACAGTGAGTATGAGCGGGAGGGCGGGGCGGGGGCATCGGTGGGTTTATTGGTCCCGCAACCTGTCGGCGTCTGACTCCGCTTCCATCTCTTCACAGCAGAACTCCACCAAAGTCACCCGACACGCTCAAGCAGCAGATGGCCAACCAGTCTGAAACAGGCGAGTGGTATCCAGCGTGGCGTCCCTCACCGGAGGCGCCCAGACCTGAAATCTAGCATATCTACAGTCTGTGTGTCTGTGGCCGTCCCAATCATTTTTGGTCTCCCTTTGCATCCGCCTGCAGGACACGGGAACGGGAAATACTGCTGCCCCAAGATCTACTTCAACCACCGCTGTTTCTCTGGGCCTTACCTCAACAAGGGGCGCATCGCTGAGCTGCCTCAGTTCATTGGCCCTGGAAACTGTGCCCTCGTGCTCAAAGAGGTGAGAGGGCTTAAATCGTCTTATACCATTTACCACTGACCTGATTTAGTTCAGTTCCATTGAAACACAGGCTCTCGTGTTGCTGTTTGTTGTCCTCACTGCGAAACAAGCTTACAAATGAATACACAAGGCCACAAAATATTGAGACCAGTCAAATCTGCATATCTAATACCACTTAATTTTGATTTTGGATGATGAAAGTCTGGTGAATGTGCACGTGGTGAGTTTTTCCTGTTCACGTGCTACAAGAGGTGCCTTGAAATAATATAAGGCCCTACCTTCCAACCCGCCAATAACCTGTAAATGTCGCATTTCTATGCGTGCCTCGAATCCAGGTATTGACTCTGCTGATAAATTCGGCATACAAGCCGAGCCGCGTGCTGAGAGAGCTGCAGCTGGACCAGGAGAGCCGCTGGCAGGGCTACGGAGAGACACTCAAAGCCAAGTGAGTGGGAACACCATTTAATCCTCAGATGAAAATCTCCTCTCTTTGGATAACCAGAGGGAGTAGCGCAAGGGTTCGCAGCTGGCCTGTTCTAGGACACACGCCGGATTACAAATGGGCTTAAATGCTCAAGTGGGAATAAATATCTTGAGACTGGAACCTGGCTCAATTTCATGATCATGCATGTAAAGTTGTGATTTAGCCGATCCGTGTTCATTTTATGTATTATTATATTGTTATTATTATTATATTCACAGTTTGATCACATCATGAAAATGACAAGAGTTACATGTAATTTAGACTTTTTATTTTATCTATTTTTTTTCTCCATAGTATTCTGTGGAAATTGAAAGTCTAGGCCTTGATCAAAATGTTCACTCGAGCCCTGTTATTTAAATTCCAGGTACAAAGGAAAGAGTTACCGGGCCACTGTGGAGATCGTGCGCACCGCAGACCGTGTGGCGGACTTCTGCAGGAAAACCTGCATCAAGCTGGAGTGCTGCCCCAACCTGTTTGGGCCGCGCATGGTCCTGGAGCGCTGCTCTGAGAACTGCTCTGTCCTCACCAAGACCAAATACAGTAGGTGGATCGCATTAATACACACACTCATTGTCAAGCCTTGTCAAACAATGTATCTATAAATTGATATATTTGGAATATCTTGCTTTCATAAGAATACATCATTATCCTTCAGAGATATCGGTGTATACAATAAACCTGTTGTCTCGTCCCCAGCGTATTACTACGGTAAGAAGAAGAGTAAACGTGTGGGCCGGCCCCCTGGTGGCCACTCCAACCTGGAGGGAGGAGTGAAGAGGAGAGGGAGGAGGAGGAAGAGGAGGAAGCAGCTTTTTGTCCACAAGAAGAGACGCTCCTCAGCTTCCGTGGACAACACACCCGCTGGGTCTCCACAGGTAACACACATCTTTCATTAGTATTACGTGAAACATTGGTGTCAAAATCATCTTTTCTTTCTGCTTTTGGTTTTTACTTCAACATGTGTTAACATCGTTTTTTTTTGGCTTTCAGGGCAGTGGAGAGGAGGAGGATTTGGATGAAGACGATTCTCTGAGTGAAGACACTGGCTCAGAGCTACAGGATGATCTGCTGGATGATTCTGAGCAGTCGGTGGGGAAGTCTCAGCCCACCACGCCGTCCCCCTCCCCGCCGGCCACACCGCGACCCACGCGCCGGCGCCGGAAACCTCGCTCGCCCTCCTTCTCCGATGATGAGAACCGCCCTCCCTCGCCGAAGGTGATCAAGGTTAAAAAAGAGAACGCGAAATGTCCCATGCCCTTACAATAAATGATAATTATGTATCTTGTTTTGTGGCAATGTTTCCGGGAAAAAAATCGAGTTATACAATAGTTTTGTACATCCTGCCTCTTTTGTTTCACTGTGACCGGAGCACAGCTTATGTGGGAATCAACAGGACTCAAACAGCCAGAGCTTATTTCATGATTTTAATTTTTTTATTTTTTTTATGATAGCCTACCTCTCAGTATCCATCATACGGGTGAAAACTCAGCTGTGAGCCTTTCCAGCTGGGCTGGCAGATCTCTGAGTGTCTGTCTGACTCACTTCGTCTGTGTGTGTGTGTGTGTCTGTTCGTAGACCTCAAAGACTGAGCCTCCTCAGAAGTTGTGTTTGGACACCAGCCCCCTGGAGTGGAGCGTGACTGATGTGGTGCGCTTCATCAGGAGCACCGACTGTGCACCTCTAGCCAGGATATTCCTGGATCAGGTAAGACATACTCAAAGACTTAATGGCCACTGACACGTCAAAACAGCTATACATAATTGAGCCTAATACACAAAATGTAATATAATGATTTCATACGAACGTATGTGTTTGTAGGAGATCGACGGACAGGCGCTGCTCCTGCTGAACCTCCCGACGGTGCAGGAGTGCATGGATCTGAAGCTGGGGCCGGCCATCAAGCTGTGCCACCACATCGAGAGGGTCAAGCTGGCATTTTATCAGCAGTTTGCCACGTAGCCGCCGGGGAAATGAACACTGGACACGATTGGCATCCTGTTCCGTGTATTAATCCTGTGGAAAAACACTGTATTTCTGCTTTTTTTTGACGTTTCTTACACTGGACATCCTTTAGAATCCTGCATATGTCACACACCGTGTCGGACCAACATGAACTCAAGAGGGTGAGGTGACATTTAAACATTTGCATAAGTCCAAAAAACTTACGTTGCTCTTTATATGAAAGCATGGCACTGGGGTAATTAAAAGAAAAAATGCCATCAATTAATCGAACACATTTTGTCAAATCCAACACATTATGAAATGCTAAGCTGAAACAAGTTGGTTATAATGAGACCATTTTACTTATTTGTGTCTGCTCTGAGCTGCTTGGGCTCAGAAATCATTTGATTTGGGTAAATTCACACTCAAGTCCATTTTCATTGAATATGATAAGTTTAACATTTCTCCTGCAGATTTTCACATTTCACATTGATGCTTTCCCCAATATGTTTCTATTGGTTTTGTTGCACAAGCTCCTAGCTGTATATCAAAGCTCTTCGATCCTTGTGTTTTCTTAGTTTCAATATGTAAATTGGCTAATGAATCAATGAAAATTAACTGTTGCAGACAGATACAACTACAAGTTTAATACAATTAATACCAGGTTGCAAGCTTCCTTAAATCCATGGATAATATTCAACCAGATATACGTTTATTACCATATATATATATATATAGTTAATTTGAAAAAACTGTAATTTGGAGTGGTGGCACAGCCATTATTATAGGGTGAAACACATACTGTTCTGGCCCGTCTTTATAACAGAAAATGTTAGAGGGGCCTTCTGAAGACATCACATTTTTTTCTTGTTGAAGCTTCACCAGTTTATAGTGCAAGGATTCGGAAATGCAAGCACAAGCAAAACCATGCACTGTTGGATGGTGTGCAATTGTGATGGTGCATGTTTGTATATAGTGTACATGATCAAATATCTTTTAGTGCAACAGGGTGATTAGAAAAATCGATTGAGCAATTAACTTTCTGAAAAAGCATTGAGCAAATGCCCAAAATATACAGGCTATGTTTGCACATAATAGGCCTAAAGATCCACCATATGTTCTAACGTGGTTAGAACTAAAATTAGCTACACTTGATTATTTGAGTCATTTCATATTTTTAAACAAACTAACTTGATACATGTGCAGTTTTTAAGCAAGGAACTATTCTTACAATGATTTGTGTAAATCAGTTTTTTTTTTTTAACTGTCCCTGTGGTGTGATTTATTGTAATGTGCTTGATTTTTGTGTGAGAAAAAAACCCTGGTGGGCCTTTGTTTATTTGCTTGTATTCACTCAGCGCAATGCAGCACAATTTTTATTTCCCGCTTTAAAAAAAAAGACAATTGAAATGCTTATTTAAAGAAAAGAGACCACTGCAATAAAAAAAACGGCCAACAGCAAGTTTCCCTCGTCTTTCCTACATTTCCCAGTGTGCCCTTCGAGGCCATGTGACCGGCGTCTGTCAACATAAGTGGGCACCGCTGGGCAGGGAAGCAGCTGGACGCGCACGCACCGTGACCCGCACTTATCCATCATTTTTATTCTTTATACACGGCGAATGTGTTAATGGACGCGGAGGAGCCGTGAGTTAAAGCCGAACTGGTTCTTTGTGTCAGGAAATACAAGTTTGCACGTTAGCCTCCCCACCGTCACGTCACGGAGGAGTTAGCTTGAATGCTAGCTTGGTAGGTGATGATAGCAGCATCCCGACGCTGTCTTTTTGTTTTCTCAAATTTCTTTCGAATTTACAATTTGTCAGTCGTCGAACATTAACTTATGGCATTTTTAACTGCACCGAAATTATTTTAGATACATCGATTTTCAGCTTTTCTCTGTTTAAGTAGCTAAAATATACAAATGCCGCTGGTGAGTATTTCACCAGTGTTAGCTCACAAATTGGGATACTCCTGTGAGATGCTCGCGCTGCTTCAGAGACCTTTGTGAACATTATATTTCTTTAACATGTTGGGACTCGGCGGTTAAGTGTTAACACGGCTCGGTTGGACCTTCTCTGTATGTCATTGAAACTTCTAGCCTGCTGGTTGTGGGACGGTTTCACTTCTCCTGACGAGCAGCCATGTCTCCATGGATATTTGAGGCAGGAGGAGAATGAGTGGTCGCATGCGATGGAGAGGATGCCACCATCTTCCACCGAACGCTGTCCCGCGTAACCGATCGATAAGCTGACCACCAACTCGTACGGAGGACTGAGGAACCTGCACGGTCCTTGTGTGAGACGCTGCCGTCCCCCGGGTTTATCAGCTACTCTCTACTCTTTACTGGTCCTTGCCCCATGGCTTCTGTGAGTGGGGTCAACATGCAGTCCCAGCACGGAGACGTGGCGCTGGCAGGTCCAGCTGGGGCAGGGCCGCCCGCCTTGTCCTTCAGCAACACCACGGTGTCATCCAGCCCGACTCCAGGCCCGGAAAGTCGTGGGTGCGAGAACGGCGCCCTGATGGACTCCTTTGGGATTTTCCTGCAGGGACTCCTGGCCATGATGGCGTTCAGCATTCTGATGTGTGAGTATGTGCAGAGGTCTAATATGTGTGTGCGCGCCAGATATCTGACACCGGCTGCTGATGTAATGCAATTAAACAATAGCATCACTCAGTTCCATGAATGTGGTATTGATCCCATCTCTAGAAGTGAAGGACAGACCTACAAGAGTAAGATAGAGAAATTGACTCCCTTTGAGTTTTGGTTCAGTGTAAAATTACCTTTGGTAATAAAAACTGCACCTTGAGGCCCATGTTTGAACTTTCAAACCACACTATATCAGTCTTGCCCCTTTTAGGTTCAAATTCAGTCATTAACAATCCTCATAGGAAACAGCAATGGTTTTCACAAATCATTTTTGTTTGACAGGTAGCAGAGTTGTTATTTTGTTTTTTAAGAAAAACATGAAGTTAAGCTATAAAAGTCGGTTAATTCACTGTATGTAGTGAAATGAGTTGCCTGTAGCTCCAATTCTGCAATCTGGATGTGTCTTAAAAACAAAAACCCAGCAGTGTAGCTTTTGTTTAATAAAATGCACTACATCAATGACTGCTCAGTATACACCAAAGATCTAGTTCATAGTAGTAGTCACTTTCATACTTTAATATATGAGGATTTTACGCTGCTCAACCTAATCAACTAACACATTAATCACAGTTGTTGTGATTATTATTATTATTTTTTTTCCTTCTCTGGCTCCGGTGATCTAACATAGGTGTTGGCTTCTTCATTTATATTTTGTTGGACAAGGAAGAATGGCATAGAGGAATGCCATGATTCCATTCAGTCAATGTCTGGCACCATACTGACAGCTGTGTGACCTAATGAGGGCAGCCTCGGTTCTGTCTGTCCATAGCAGAGAGGAATGTCTAACATTTAGCTTGAAGCAGCTCTCTGAGCTAAAGTAGTGGGCTGAGGCCTCTGCACGGCGTTTCCATCACATCCAGCTGCGTGCAGGGTGTGTTCAGTCTGGAGTCACACTTGCGCTCAGAGCAGAAGCTGAGGTCATAGCTTGCATTATAATTTCCCCGCATTAAAATGCAAAAAGCTCTCAGTAAATGTTGGAGCGACACTACAGCACGAGGTCCAGGTTAAGAGAAGTGACGAAGTCCAGGTGAACAATGATCGGAGTCCGTCTCTGATTATAGAAAAGTATTTCACTCGTGACACAACACTGACACTCCCATGTCATCGTCGTGTCATAACGGTTAAAGAAGGATGCTTGTGGGGGTGTCATGGGGAAACAAGTCACTACTGTTTAAGAACAGCTCGTGCTTTATTTGTGTTGGACATTTCACCACTGAGTCTTATTGGAGAAAACCCTGCAAAAGACTCCTTTACACACAGGGATTAATTAAAGTGATGACTTCGAGAGAGACCATAACTCAAACGGCCCTTATGTAACAACAGATATATCCACTTGTGTCCGAGTTTGTTGCCCAGGGGAACAGTGCTTGCTCACAAAGACTGTAGAACACTTCCACGCAATTAAACACAAACAGTTGTTTTTCTGTTTGATTCTACACAGTAGCGTATTATCTCTGTCCTGCAATAACAAAACGTTGCCACATATTGAGATTTAGCCTATATCCGATACTCTCACTGTAGCCCGTTTGTGTGGTTGTTGCTCAACAGGATGCCGTCATTATTTTATCTGTGATATGTTCGAATAAGATTAACAAATATTATACACTACTCAGTTAAAAACATAAAAAATACTCACTGGACCTTTGACACCTCATAGGAAAGTTGTAACTTGATTAAATGGCAATCAACAGTCTGTTTGAATCTCTTTGTGTAAGTATCGGTAATAAAAGGTGCTTTCTGTGCACTACACCCCTTTCTCTACAGTGAAACGCTTCAGGGAGCCAAAACATGAGAGGAGACCCTGGAGGATCTGGTAAGGCAGCTGAGCCAGCTTAAATTAATTTCACTGCAAAGGCATCAAATTGAGTGTCGCAGAAGCCGATCAACTTTCATGTGTCTCTGCAGGTTCCTGGATACCTCAAAACAAGCTATAGGGATGCTGTTCATCCACTTTGCAAATGTGTACCTGTCAGACCTCACGGAGGAAGATCCCTGCTCACTGTGAGTCAATTCTGAAGTCTGCACTTCCCCTGTATCTCATGCTGCATGTGACAAATGCATAACAAAGGATTAACAAATAAATCACTGATTCAGATGTTTTCCTTTTTCTCCCAGATACCTCATTAACTTCCTGTTAGATGCTTCTCTGGGCATGTTGCTGATCTATGCCGGGGTGAGAGCAGTCAGTGCTGTTGTAGAGTGGAGGCAGTGGGATTCCCTGAGATTTGGAGAATATGGTGAGGACCGCGTTTGTGTGTGTGTGTGTGTGAGGGAGTGCCTGTATTGTCCATCGGAGGGCAGCAGCTTCCAAAAGTAATGGTAGGCTGCTGCATAATTTCTTTTCCATCAAACACAGTTTGTTTATCAAAGAAGCCGTGAAATGGAATAATAACGTGTCATATGCATCTTTATACCAAAGCACACAAACATTAATTGTATGCTTCTCTGTTTCTCTCTGTTTTTGTGTTTAGGAGAGCCAGTGCAGTGCACAGCATGGTTAGGCCAGTGTATCCTCTATATCCTCATCATGATGTTTGAGAAAGTGCTTATGATGCTGGTTCTGCTCATTCCCCAGTGGAAAAAGGTCAGAACACTAAATACTCATTTGTAAAGAGAGCGAGGGAATTACTTTCCAAGTTGGGGTGAACTCTTAAACTTTGAGAGGGGAGCAGCATTTGACTCATTTGCTTTGGTAGAAAATATTTATGGCAGATTCTTTGTTTGCCTGCTAAAGGCGCAGATTATTGTAGCAGGTTTTATCTGCTACGAAAACAGCAGCAGTGTTTTTCTGTTGTGCCTGCTTGATTTAGAATCCTACAGAGGAGGAGTAGAAATTGTTATCCGAAAACCATGGCATTCTATCAAAACGTACTGACAGGTTAAAACTGACGAGCAACTCGGGTTTCATGTGTGCACATACACAGCCTCTATAAATATATGTTGTATACTATTGATTTAGCACAACAGAGTGAGACACAAAACAAGTGTTCCCTGACCGGGAATCGAACCCGGGCCGCGGCGGTGAGAGCGCCGAATCCTAACCACTAGACCACCAGGGATGTTGATGGTAGATTAGTGGGGTGTGTTGTAAGCGCCGCCCCTCCACTTACTGTGACGCATAAGTTCAATGAACAACAACAGTTGTCTATTGTTACACATTTAGTCTGTTCCAATGAAGTTACATTGCCAAACAATGCATTCTTTGAGACTATTGATGAGTTAAAGGATTTTCATATAAATGGTTTTGATGTGTACGCTTATGTCGTTGCTTGTATGTTTGTTATGTTTTAATATGTGTTCCGCAGCTGGCTCTCCTCAACCCCATTGAGAATCCCAATCTGGAACTGGCCATTGTCATGCTCATTGTTCCGTTCTTCGTCAACGTAAGTCTGCTGATTCGGACGTGGTTTTTTTTTATCTATGCCCTTGTGTGTACGAATGCTAAATATTAAACTATTCATTCATTATATTTTATGAATGAGAAAAAAAGTGTCTCGTATCGTCTCGTTCGTAAACATCAGTCACCACAGTTTTCTCTATATATCCTTTAGGCCCTCATGTTCTGGGTGGTCGATAATTTCCTAATGAAGAAGCACAGGACAAAAGCAAAGCAAGAAGAGAGAGAGGAGGACTCGAGAGGAAACGGCAAGGTGCGCTACAGACGAGCTCTGTCCCATGACGACTCAGAGTCAGAGGTAAGTCTGCCCCTAGTGTTGGTGTCATGCTAAGATTTTTGCAATGCACGCTTATTCGGAGTTTGGATGCATTCAGTTGTGGTTGCTACTTAAAATGCAAAGTTAATATGTTTATGTTGGTTAATTATTGTGTGAACTCCAGAGTTGGAACGTGCACAGCTGAAGGAGAAAGTTATTCAGAGGTTTGCCTGGTTTTCTTACCTTGTAAGCAGCAGATGGGGGTGGGGGGAGAGTTTTTGGATGTCGAAATTAAGGGAATTTAATTCTATTTGCCGAGAAGGAAAGCTGTGTTTTGTGTGTGTGGTGTGTGTGTGTTGTGTGTGAGTGTTGGTTTTTGTTACCTATTGAGGACCGTTCGTGTGTAAAAGCTGACTTGATAGGACTGTTTGTTTTTTGTGCACCGGTGCATACTGGGGTGCATACTGGTTTTTGCTATATATTAAGGATCTTTTACTACATGAAGACTGACCTTGTTAGGACCTATGTCCATTAGCAGACATCACAACTGCGTGGGGGATGGGCTCCACTCTGCAGGAACTAATGTATTCGCCTAAGCTCTCATTGCACATACCAGCGGGCCAGTGGCGCAATGGATAACGCGTCTGACTACGGATCAGAAGATTCTAGGTTCGACTCCTGGCTGGCTCGTTGCTTTTCTTTTTTTTCTTTTTTTTTTATTATACGCTTAAAGTGTTTTGGTGTAAAAGGGAGAGCGACTGAGGTGGAGGAGCTGACGGCAGAGGAGAAAGCAGTAGAGAACATGGAGCTTGTAGGGAGTTAGTTCCTGTAGGAACCCTTAGAAATTTCATTTCAGTGCAATACATGTCGACAACGTAATGCTTTACCATTACTTTAGCTAAGGGAGAAGTATATTTTAAGGTGGGTCGGTGAGACGTAAAACGTCCTCAAAACTTAAACTAGTCCAGTTGATCATAACTAAAGAATCCTCTTGGATGAAAGGGGATATACCTTTGAACATTAACTAATCCAGTTGCCTACTTGCAACGCCCCTGATGATCTTTGTAGATGATCATGCATTAAAAACGTTCATTTTTTGGCATTTTCCTGATCGTTTGTGATCCAGTCTTTGTCCCCATCGGGCCAGTGGCGCAATGGATAACGCGTCTGACTACGGATCAGAAGATTCTAGGTTCGACTCCTGGCTGGCTCGACTCTTTTTTTAAATATATTTTTTCCACTGATCCTTTCAGATTATCAGGAATCACGTTAGTCTGAAATGAGTTTAGTGTAAACAAGTTCAACATTGAACAAGACGTGATTAGTGCCAACAGGCTGTTGAAACTAAGAATAGCTAAGTATGTAGTCAACATTAAATACGAGAAAAGCTTCTGGTCAAATGATTTGTGCAAGAATGTTCCTCTGTTAGTAAGGCTCAGTGGAGCACGTTTATACATTTTCAGATAACAAGTTGGACTTGAATGCTATTGTTCAACGCATTTGGTCATCTGAATGGCTGAAGCGGTGCAGAGAAAGCACGTGTGCTGCTTCACTTCCTGCATGTGGCAGCAGTGTTCAGAGAGCATTCTGTGGGGGATGGGTGGCTCCCGCTTACACAAATGTATTTGACGCAGGCTCTTGCAGACTCTCAGTGGGCCAGTGGCGCAATGGATAACGCGTCTGACTACGGATCAGAAGATTCTAGGTTCGACTCCTGGCTGGCTCGTCTGTTTTTTTTTTTTTGTTTGTTTGTTTTTCCTCAGGCTTTCAATCTATATGTGGGATTGTGGTTGTTATTTCTTCTTTTTGGTTGATGTTACCCTATTTGGGATGATTTAAGAAATATATTATTGTGACTACCGTGTTGGAAAACAGGAAAAAAGATCTGCTGGCAAGTTGTATTCACTTATGGACTTGCTAGTACTATTTCAGCCTTTGCAAAAAAAATAAAAAAAAATAAATCATCATCGTCAAACCTAGTCAAAAGAAGTGTAATAATATACTTCCGGTTCATATGTCGCTCATAAAGTGGGTAAGAGGAGATTAGCTGAGTAAGTCCTTCACAATCTCCAGGGACACATTGTGTTCACACTGATAGAAGAATATAGCTACATATGCCACATATGTTCATCATAATGTAGATCTGAGTTGGATCTCATATCTGTCTCTCCTTTCTGTATTTTAGATCCTTTTCTCAGCGGATGATGAAATGGAGGAGTCAGATGAGGATGATGTTCGTAGGTTAACTGGCCTGAAGACTGTAAAGAAGAAGAAGCTTCGCATGGGGATCCCGGTTTAACCTGTGTGCCTAGCTACCATCGCATTTTCTCTGGTAGATCTTCACCACGCACATCCACATACATCCACCATACTTCCACAGATTCTCAGATATCAACCTCTTCTCAAAAATTGGAGGCCCTTTGATGTTAGAAGAAAGTACTGTAACTGAATTCCCTGCGCTGCTGACTCCTGGAGTACTCCTGCATAAACTGTGTCCAACCTGGGACGTGATTCAACACACTGGGAGACATTTTGTTGCATATTCTGTTCATTCATTTTAAGTGGTACTACTGTGGTGTACCCAAAAGACACTGGGAAAAGACATTTGGGAAAAAGCAAATGTTACGATGAACAAACATAATAATGTTATATCCTAAATGTGAGTTAAGTATGAAAAGGCTAACACTGGTTTCATACTGTCTGGACATCACTCTGTAGGGTATGGTGATGGAGTGGTCCTGGATCAATGTTGGTTGGACAATTCTCTGTGGCCACATTTGAACCAAACATGCAAACAAATTTGTTCCTGGAGTTCATTATGTTTGTTAATCTTACATGTCAACTAAACCGATTGTAAAACTGATGTAGATTCCATGTAAACTGTATGCTTTGCTTCTCATGTGAACATACCACCGTGTATGTGTGTGTGAGAACTTTGTACTTTGTACTTTTGAGGCCCAGCTTGACAATTGAGGACATTTTGAGAAATGAGGATGTTTAGTTATGTCCTCACAACTATAAAGAGTTAACACTTTTTGAAAATGAACCTTTGATTTTAAGGATATCATGATATTAAGGGGTTGGGCTAGGGTTGGGTTCAAGTAAGTAGGCAGTAAGTAAGCAGTTAGATAATGCTCTTGGTCATAGGTGTCCTCACAAAGACAGGTGTGTGCAGTCAGGCACACCTCCGATTTTGAGAGAATCACCTTATTGGTGTGACTAACACATTTGAGCACAACTAACACGTAACTACTGTATACCTTGTATGTATCATTACAAATATCAAAGGGAGCACAGTAATGCTTGCAGCAAACTTATATTTTTGTCTTCTAGCGGAGTCCTTTTAACTGTTAAACCTGTAGGACTGCAAGTACCACAATGCAACATGTTCATATCAGCTTAGTCAGTGTTGTTGGTCTTTTGACACAAGACTGCCCGTTGTTCGACCATCTTACTGATTTGATCTGACTGTGTGTTGTTTCTCTTAGAACATATTTTGTCTCCTTTTAGGTTGACAGGTTTTAATGTAAGTTTTTTGGGCCAAAAATGTGACTATGCTTGTTCCAAAAGTGTTCTTCATTCCATCACTTCAACAGGGAGAGTAGATATGGGAACCATTTTCTTGCACAATTTCCCATCTATCATACCTTTCACCTTTCTTTTGTGTTGTGTTATATCTTCTGTTGTTTTTGTTTCAATAATGTGCCTGAGTGAAAATTACCAGCAGGTGTTTTGTTTGTTATGATTTTTTTTTTGACTGTTTTATGCAGAGCTCCAGATCATCGGCTATCAAGCAGCACTCAGCAGGCTCTGATGTGAAGAATGTGACATGCATAGACCTCTAAACTGTTAAGTGACTGTTGTCCAGACAAACGGAAAAAAAGGTATGTCTGGATATTTGTTTGTGTAGTTGTCTGGCTATTGTTGTGAGGACACATTTTGGCTTAATGCTTTTTGCTGTTTTTCATTATTTCAAAGGGCTGTTTGAAGGTTAAGACTTGCATAGTGCTACAATTCAATGTAGGTAAGTGATAGGAACTGTCAGACCGGTGTCCTCACAACTATAGGAAGACAAGAACGCATGTGTGCATATGTCCAATAATAATATGGACTGGCTTGTGCAGGATGCATGTGTGTGTAGTTTGTGTGACTGGTGGTGTCCATTAATGTAAAGATGAACTGTGACTGAGACTTCATTGCGATGTGTCCATGTTGGAAAGGGAATAAAGGGGAAAAGTGCAGAACACGGTGCGACAGTATTCTGCAAAGTGAAACTTCGATGCGTAAAAGGGCAAGTCATGGAGGAAAATGATTATAATAACCGCTTTTCCAATAAAGGATGTGATAAACCATCTTGAGCCAATGTTTGCTTTGTGTTGAAAGTGGTATTCAGGTAGAAGATCTATCTCAAAAATAGTTTTGCTATATCTCATGAGGAACGACAGAATGGAAAACAACTCTTCATTTGTGGATCCGGTGAGTTTGTAAAAAGCTCAACCAAGAATTTTGGAGTACTCGTGGTGGAATTCCGTTTTAAAACCACGACGCAGTTACCTACATTCACTTCCTGGTTGATTCTTATCAGCCCGGACTGGATTTAACACGCTGTCAACATTTAGTTTCACCTCGGACTCGCTTTATTCTAAGTAATGGGATTTTCCACTGCTACATGGATTCAGCTTGTAGCAACAAATGCTTCGGGCAACACCCGGATACACATTTAGTATTACGAGTCATAATAAGTTACGTCCTGGCACGTTGGCGTCACCGAAGGACTCAAGCGCACCATGTTTCCATGTGACACTTTCACAATGACCTCACCCTCTGTCTGACACAAACATATCATGTTGTTTTCGTTTGTTTGCTGCCACATGATACGATAATAATATTATAAAATATTGGACCATTGTGTTGTTGGGGTCCAGGATCGTGTTGGTGGGCAAACCTGAGTTTGTTTATGGAGTGTGATCTTCTGACCTCCACAGAGCTTGTAAACTCGGTGCTTTTGTTCCTCTGGTGTTGTGTGTGAGTGTGTATTTGTATGTCTTACTATGTGTGGACCACTGGGGTTATTTGGGATATTTTTATGTTAGCTGACAAAGACAGGAAGTTTGTTTTGATTATGTTGTGCTTCTATTTTGATGAACTATTCTACCCCCCCCCCTTCTCTGGGGGATTGAATTCCAGGGTAACATCTTTTTTTTATGGAGTGAACATATCAAGATGAGGCCAAAAGACACCAGCAGCCTCCAATTACCTCGTTAGGCTGAGTGGAGTAATCAGTAATCGGGGTGAGAGACGTTTTGACTTTTGTTTGGTGTTTGTTTAGTTTATTAGACATTTTCTTGAACCTGTGTTCACCGGGAGTCATGTGTATTGCGTGTCGCCTCTAGTGTGAGCCATGTCTAATTGTTAATATGTGTTTAAAATCAGCTGGGGGTGCGTTTCCCTGGGTGGAGACTGCAGGTCTAAAAAAGCCAGGTGAGGAGTCGGTTTGTTTGTTTGTTTGTGTGCGTGTGTCTTTGTGTGGGACAGGTTGTGGGGTCATTGTGCTCCGCTGCAATCTGCTGAACCTGGTGAGTCCTCTTGGGGAGCCATGTGGCGTCCCTGGCTTTTTGTTGTGGAGGAAAAAAGTGAAACATTCAGACCTCTAGACACGTGTCTTTATCGCCATCAAGACCTCACGAGAGCATGAAGGATATTTGATTTGTGGTTAGAAGTTGGCCGCGTCTGTTTTCTTCTGATTAGAAAACGTCATTTTATTTTCAAAATAGGAAATGATTAATCCTTAATGACCCACCTCGTACCCCAATTTCAAATGATGATGTCAAGTCCTCTCACTGCAATTATCTTAACGTGCTTTCTTTCTTGTTCTATCTTAAAATAGACCCGCTGTTATGAGAATCCCGTAAGTAGCGCAAAAGGAATCCGCAGGAAAGGGTCACCTGAAATAAAGTTTTAACGGCAAGATCCCCAACCTCAACAATAATATGTTTTATACATTGGATTTCAGCAGTAAGAAAGCGTTGCGGCTCTTTCTTGTGTCCTGAATTATCAGCTGTCAAGCTGTAAACGTATCCAAAAAAAAAAAAAAGATGGGAGACCCATTCCAGCGGTACAATCCCTCACGTCACACCTAATAATAAACCCTGACAACAGGCAGCGTGAACAGCTGCTCTGACTGACTCCCCGGGGCTGGACCTGGACTATATATAATGGGAGATAATGAGACGCACTTGTTAAATAGCAGCGACTCTATCAGGCTGGCAAGAGAGTCTGTCGAATCGCTGGAACAAACGGAATCATGTCACAGGTAAGTTAGGATAAACTAATATATCTCGAATTTCTGCACGTGCTATTAAAGTTATTGGTATTATCAAGTTTTGTTTTCAGCCATAACATTCCTAAATGTTCCTTCTTTCTGGACTGAATTCCAGCCAGATGAAGTGAAGAGGAAGAAGCGTCCCCCTATGAAGGAGGAGGACCTGAAAGGAGCCCGCAGTAAACTGGGACTAAAGGGCGAGGTCAAGAGTAAGACCTATGAGGTCATGGTGGAGTGTGGTGAGTGAAGCGACGTGAATATCAATGAAGTTTCACATGTTTGAATTGATCTCATGCTGTTTCCCATGTACTTTAAATAGAGTTAGTTTATTTTGGCTCTTTTCATGTCTATGTTCAGAGCGTATGGGCAAAGCGGCTCCCTCAGTATTCAGCGGAGTGAGGACAGGGACAGAGACCGCTTTGGAAAACCCTGCTGCTGCCAAAGCTCCAGGAGCCAGTGTGTTCGGCAAATAGACCCAGGATAGAACATGATGGCACAGATAAAAAATTAAAAAAATGGGCGAGCACACACACGCACACACACACTCTCTGTAGTCTTTAAGTTTTCAATGAGCAGATTTAGCATATTTTTGGACATATAGTGGGCTTCTTTGAGCCAATATTTCTGCTATGTGAATAGTAAGTGTACGTTACAGTTCGTACCGTGTAAAAAATGCGATTACCTCAGATTTTCAATATAGCTCATGACATTAAAAATGTATTTTATAATTCGTTTTTTGGAGCAGAAAGCTTTTTTTTATTTTAAACAAGAACATTTACTTGTTTCATCTCTTTATGTTTGTTATCTCAACATTGTCCTTAATAAATGATTTATAGTAAATAGTTTCTCCCCGTGTTGAAATTCAATGAGTGTCTGTAAAAAGAAGTTATAATATATAATAATATAAATTCAACAATGAGAAAAAGTGAAATAAAGAAATGCTTTGATTATTGTGTGCAGTTGTACATATTTTATATTTGACTTTATAGTACAATGATGCTTCTTGTCATTTTAAATCAATGTCCGGTAAATAAGTAAAACTTGCTTGACATTTGATTTTTAACACACAGAAATCTAAACACATTGAAATTATTTTTGAATCCCTCCCCACCTTGGATACAATGTATCATGTTTTGACCAGGGCCACTGTTGGTGACAAACAGAGGGAATGTTCAATATTATGACGTGACTCCTGGCAGTTTGAGGTGGAGAGGGAGTGTATTCTGGGAATTGTGCCTGACTTACCCAACTGAGCACACCCTCATTCATCATGTGGCCTGAAGTGGGGCAGACACTGCCCCGGAGTGTGAAGTTTGTTCGCCAGAAGTGAAAGGGGGAGTACTGAAAGCTGTGCGTAGTCTTAAAAATGTCCAGTCATCAGTGTTATGCAATGTGTGTTTTATTTCCTATATTTAAAGATGGATAGTGGGCTTCTTTGTGTCCGTGGTGTGAGTTGACATTACTGAAACGTAAGCAATTAGTGTACATTGCACTTTGGAGAGTGCATCAGTCCTAAATAGCACACTCTACTCTGATTTCTGTGAAATCCCCAAGTCGGTCTATTACCAAGTCAAATAAATCGGTACAACGTGATTGGGTGAGTTTTGCATGGCGCTGATTTTCTAACTGTTTACCTCCCAACTGATAACTCGCCGCGGCCCAGCTGTGTTTGTCAACAAGGTTCATAGTGCAACACATTAGGTTTGTTAAAGTTCAATCAATGTCTATTTTATATGCGTACTATGTATGTGGTGTGTGCAGTAATGGACACATTTACTTACAAACACGCCTTGTAGTCAGGTTTATTTGTGTAGCCCAGTATCACAACCTTTTTTTTTTTTTTTTTTTTTTTTCTGGTAATGTCATTAAAAAACTTACAAGTGGGTCTTTCTGGGTTTTCTGAATGTAGTCCACTGTTCACAGCTATGACGAAACACCCAAACACACACTTTCAGTGAAGCAGCGCAGGCTGCCGAGTGAAAGAGTTCCGCAGGGAAGAGAGAGTGAAAAAAAAGGCAAAGATTCATGTTCAGACCAGACACAAACATCTTGGAGTATCTGACAGAACAGATGTCGCACACGTCCGACTGGTAATGCTCACGGTGGCCTCAGAGTGAAATATGCACATTTTGTTTCACTTTTTAATTCGAACCAGACAGATAGCTATGGCTTCAGCATGAGATGACATAAATAAGGCAGTTGGATTACGGACGGTGATAGTGATTGTGTATAAATTGGACCTGATAATCTGGGTGTGATGCCAGTCCTAAACGAACAGAGCTTGAGTAATGGCATTTACTTTCAAGCATCAGCGTTTTCGTGTCAGGAACCACTGGCCATTGAGCTTTGGTCTGTTTACCCCCACCACCCACCCACACACACACACACACAAACAAACACACACTTCTGTCCCTCCCCCTGGGCCCCGACCTTTCCTCTGTGCAGCGAGAGTGCTCCAGCAGTGTTGAGTGAGCGTTTGGTCATGTCTGGACGGCTGGGTGTTGGTCTGCTGCTGCTGCTGTGGGGCTGCGTCTGCCTCTGGCTGCCCTGCCCGGCCCGGGCCGCTCGGGTCATCGCACAGCACCGTGAAGCTTCTCAGGTAAACTCCCACACACACACAAACCTCTCATTTTAAATCACACTATTTTATAGTTGGAGTCGGATTTCGCTTTTTTAAATAAAAAAAACAAACATTTTTGACACAAATTGAGCTCCTAAGGTCCTTGAGGGCATCTGGTTTACCCATCATTTTACTCCCACTAACTTCTACATGATCAATGTACATTTTGTAGATTGAAGGCACTAGGATTGTTGGTTTTTTTGAGTCTCTGATAATTATTGTTGATTCAACCTGCTGTATTTGTATTTCAGGAGAATCCAGGAGCTGCCAGATCACAGCAGGTATTTTTTTTATTTTTTATTTAGAGACAATATGCTGAAAACCGGTAATAACTTAATATGAATTTCTGCTCATACGTTTAAATCACAATTTTTTAACATCAACATTAGGCACCGAATCATCATTGAACCACTTAAATTTGAACATGAATGAAAAAAAAAGATTAACTATTAATTTACTACAATATTATATAGGGAGGTACTGTACAATATATTACAATCTTATGTTAATCATATTTTGATGAAATGTTTTTGTTGTTACAGAAAAGAAGTACAAGTGAAGCCGACGTAAGCCGATTATGTTTGTTTCATGATGATTAACTTTATAATGTATTTATTAATAACTTCATTTGTTTATTGAAGACAGTTGAATGCCACAAATACAACTCTGAATGAGAAACTTTCAAATGAAAACTTTGAAATCATTGTGAATGAAGATAGTTTTTAAAAATATCTGCATTACTACTGCGGGGCAGCGTCATCACAACACTCCCAAAGTGGAACCAGTGATGTAATGTCTTGAATTTTTTCTTTGGCACCAGTCAGGACAGGGCAGCATGGGCTGGACCCAGCTGCACGTAAAAAAACGCGTTTACTGTTATCTTCTGCATAAAAACGCTTTATATGTGAAAATGATGCTGATAGCTGACCATGTTTCACAGCGTTTGTCTGTCTCTCCATCTCATTCTTCCTCAGGTGGAGTTGTTGAGCGTTCTCGTGGAATGCACTGTGACGTCTCGCTTCGCCCGCACCGTCATCACCTCCAAGGCTCTGAACAAAGCAAACGCCTCCCAGGAAATCTTCTTCAAGGTGGAGCTGCCCAAGACGGCCTTCATCTCCAACTTCAGCATGTCGGTCCTTCTCCTCGCTCCTTTCTGCTCCCCCTCCTATTCCTCGCACCTGTCTTGGCATTGATTTGAGGCTTTTATCTATTTTTAAGTTGCATCAAGTCGTTCTCCATCTCTGTGCCTCACAGGGAAATTGAAGGTCAGGTGTATGTTGGGGAGGTGAAGGGGAAGGAGAAAGCCAAGAAGCAGTATGAGAAGGCCGTTTCCTCCGGACAGACCGCCGGACTGGTGAAGTGAGTCTGTCGAGATGAAAGCGACAACAAAAAGCGGCTAAACAAATACATATTCAACAGCCGCACCACTTATCTGCAGTTCCCAAACTGATCGTTGAAAAAAATGTAAAAGCTTTCCCTGTATGTCTGTGTTTTATCCACAGGGCCTCTGGGAGAACCATGGAGACGTTTTCAGTGTCCGTCAACATCGCAGCGGAAAGAAACGTGACTTTCATCCTGAGCTACGAGGAACTCCTTCAGAGGAAGATGGGCCAGTACGAGATTTCGACTCGAGTCAAACCCAAACAACTGGTGCAGGACTTTCAGGTACGCTCCCGATTAATATTCCACTGTATGATGATTTAATTTATTTCATTCTACCAAACAGATATATCCCCCCCCCCCACCTCGCTCTCTCTATCACAGATTGTGACAAACATCTATGAGCCACAGGGCATCGCTTTTGTCGATTCCCATGCAACCTTCCTGTCCAATGAGCTGCTTCCCCTGGTGGAGAAAACTGTCACAGACAAAAAGGTGCTCAGTCAGTTTTTTTTAACATTTGTGGCTCGTATGGCATGAAACGAAGCTTAACTCGGCGTATTTATCCCCCGGGCAGGCCCACATTTCTTTCTCGCCAACTGTGGATCAGCAGAGGAAGTGTCCGGGTTGTGATGGGACACTCATCGATGGAGATTTTATCACCAAATATGACGTCAAGCGAGCAAACAGCTACGGCGACATTCAGGTCAGCGGTGAACCATCCCGACACTGAGACTCTGCTGAGCGATCAGTGACGGATCGACATGCATTCACATTAAAGCGTAGAGTCCCTGTAACAGGCTCTGTCGGGGTACTGTGTTCTGAAAAGAAAAATGGATGAGTCAGGTGATCAGGAACTTGCACCTTATCGTCCTGTGTGATTCTATCCCTATTCAGATGGTGAACGGATATTTCGTGCACTTCTTTGCTCCCCCTGACCTGCAAAGACTCCCAAAGAACGTGGTGTTTGTGATTGACAGGAGCGGATCGATGGCTGGAAAGAAGATCCAACAGGTGAAACACTCTTGTTCTTCTATAGTAATTCTAATATAGGTACGTATATAAGTAAGTTGTAATATATGTACCGGCGATGACCTCGCGACCTTTTGCAGACACGTGATGCCCTGATGCTCATCCTCCGAGACCTTCACGAGGAGGACTACTTTGGCCTCATCCAGTTTGACACCGCCATCGACTACTGGAAGAATTCCCTCAGCAAGGCGACCCAGGAAAATGTGACCGAAGCCTTGACCTATGTGAAGAGCATAGATGACAGAGGAGGTTAGTGGAAAACGAGCGACACATTGGTCTGTGCTCCTTCAAACATCCCGTAATAGACAATGGAATGCACTGTCTGTTGTGCGTTTGCCTTTTAGCAACCAACATCAACGCAGCGTTGTTGAAAGGTGTGGATATGCTGGTCAAAGACAGGCAGGAGAAGAGGCTCCCGGAGAGGAGCATGGATATGCTCATTTTACTGACTGATGGAATGCCAAATTCGGGTGAGTAAGTACACGTGGTAGGACATACCCTAGAAGCGTGTGTGGGTGTGTGCGTGTGTCTACGTTGGATCGATGGTACGTCATCTTTAGCATTAAATGTGTGTGCGGTATGACTTTGAAGGAGAGAGTCAGCCCGAGAGGATCCAGGAGAATGTGCGAGATGCCATCGGAGGAAACATCTCTTTGTTCTGTCTGGGATTCGGAAACGACGTGGATTACTCCTTCCTGGACGTGATGAGCAAACAAAACAAAGGAGTGGCGCGAAGAATATACGAAGCTTCTGATGCGACACTTCAGCTCCAGGTGGAGAGATTCAGGCCGCCAAATGTTCTTTTTATTTATTTGAAGTTTCACTTAAATAAAAGTGGCGATTTCACCCATAATTACATCATTACTTTTTAATAAGATTTTAACAAAGGCTATTTGTACGACACATTCTGTTCAAATGTAGGAAATAAATGAATGTGCATTCCAGGGTTTCTACGATGAGGTTTCCAGCCCTCTGCTGTTGGACGTGGACCTGCGTTACCCTGACAACGCCGTGGATCTGACCACCAACCACTTCAACCAGTTGTTCAACGGCACCGAAATCGTGGTGGCCGGTGAGCTGCAAAACAACGACCTGGACGACTTCCTCGTGCAAGTGCACGGCGTTGGGGTGAGAAGAAGGAGGAAACGGCAGAAATGTAGACGATGCTGAGTTTCAGAAAAAAGACCGCTGTGACTATGAGTACTGAGTTGATCAGACGGCGTTTTCTTGCTTGTAGTTTGAGGAGGACTACAAAGTGGAGGGCAAGGCCAGTGTTTTGGACTGGAACACCCTGTACCCAGAGGAGGACTACATCTTTGGGGACTTCACGGAGCGTCTGTGGGCCTATCTGACCATCCAGCAGCTACTGGAGAACAGGTTTAAGTCGTTCCACTTGGCTACTTTGACCCATTTCTGGCTATCTGAGATACACATTCATTGATTTATTATTATTACCTCTGGCAGCAAGAAGGGTGACGCAGAGGAGAAGGCCAACGCAACAGCCAAGGCCCTGGACATGTCCCTGCGGTACAGCTTCGTCACCCCTCTCACCTCCATGGTGGTCACCAAGCCGGAGACGGAGGACGGAACAGACAGCCCTCTGATCGCGGACAAGCTCACTGAGGGTAAACTGTGGGATTAAAGAGTGGGACTGTCAAAAACGTTACAGTAAAACAATCACAATCTTATTTTTTTAATACACTGCCGGAGTACCTGAACGACTACTAAGTTGTACTTTTTTATAACAGAGCAAAGACAACAGGCGGAAAAAAGAGGTAAGACAATATTTGTATTTTGTGAAAAACATTTACAGGTTCAAACCAAGGAATTGTACTCAATTTAACTTCTTCTTAACTATCTTTTTTTTTTTTTTTATCTTTCCTGTATCTAGTATCTCAATCGCCTTATACTCGGAGCTACAGCCAGTATATTCCCCCGCCACCAATGATGAATTTCGGTACGTTCATTTTGAGCAAGCTGGATTATTCTAGGTACAACAAGTGCATCTGATCGTCTGTCCGTCTGTCAGTACACGATGACGGTTGTTAGATAACCTTAACAATGAATGTTGAATCTTTTCTGCCACACTGAGGTTCGCAGGTTTGGTTTGGAGTGATTATTTCATTGTGCAGACATTCGTCTTCAGTAACTTTGTTGGTCCCTCAACCCTTAAAAAAAAAAAGACCAAATGAAATCACCTGCAAAAAGCAACACTGGCACAGAGTACAAAATAAAATGACGTTTATTATGTTCTAATTTCTGTCAATGTACTCTGCTGTCACTGCCAGTGGATGGAGATCCTCATTTCATGATAGAGCTGCCAGACAAAAATGACGCTCTGTGCTTCAACATCAACGACAAACCAGGAACCATATTCACACTGGTCAGAGACCCGGAATCAGGTCAGTCCCCATAATCAAAATGATGCTAATCGACCATGTGATGCCTTTAAAAAAAAAGCAACTGTCCTGAAGCCACATTTTTTTCCGCAGGCATTTTGGTCAATGGGCAACTAATAGGCGACAAGAAAATTCCTCCTGATGGTATAATCAATACCTACTTCTGGCGCTTTGGCATCGTCCACCAGACTTTGGGCGTGAGGCTGGAGGTGAGCACCGCCGACATCTCCGTGCTCCAGGACGGTCAGTGGGTCAAACTGGTGTGGTCCGACACCGCCTCTCTCAAAGGACACGGGTGAGGCCTCAGCAGCATTACATGAAGTGCCCCCCACATTGAATGAGCCCCCCCTCAGAACAATAAGGTCCTCTTCTTTTTCCCCCAGAGTGGATCTTCTCGTGACCAAGGACCGCAGCTTGACCCTGACGCTGAAAGACTCGGTCAAGTTTGTGATCCTGCTGCACAAAGTTTGGGCCAAGCATCCGTACCACCGGGACTACTTGGGTTTCTACACCGTCGACAGCCACCTCCTCTCCCCCGCGGTTCACGGCCTGCTGGGTACAACGTCACACTCATACCAGGAAGCAGATCGCACGGCTTAGGGGAAAGTGTGTCTCCAGAGCTAGAAAAACTGGAGATGTGAAGATCCAGAATTATTACATTTTAAAATAATATTTCCTGTGAATGATCTTCCTCCAGGCCAGTTCTACCACGGTGTTGAATATGAGGTGTCCGACCTGCGTCCAGGAGAAGTCCCGGAGAAACCAGACGCCACCATGTATGTGAAGGGACAGGAGCTCAACGTGACCAGGTACATACCTCCAGATAATGATGTCCCGTGACAGAGTGAAAGAGAATCTGGAATGAATAAAAAAGAACAAATACTAATCGTTGAAGGATTTCCACAGAGGCTGGCAGAGAGACTTCAGGAGGGATGTGAAGAATGGAGAAAAAGTTCCCTGCTGGTTCATCCACAGTAACGGAACAGGCCTCATTGACGGAGAAGCGACAAACTACATTGTGTCAGGAATTTTCAAGACTGTTTAGAAGCCACAGGAATCCTCAAAAATCTTGAAATAATAACAAATCAAAAACAGCCTGTACTCACAACCTGAATAATCTAACAGCGTACAGCCAAAGGCAAACAGGGATTGTGGGTTTCCTTTCCTGGAATACAAAAAACTGGGAGGTAACATGACCCCAAACACTATTCTGATTAAAAAAATAAAATAAAAGAAAAAGAAGAAGAAGAAGCTGTCTGTTACATATCATCTAAAATCTACGGTAAGCTTCCTAAACAACACAATAAATAGCACAACAAGAACAATAATAAACATTTTCTTGTTGGCGTTCTTTCATGTTTATATAAGAGAAAATTACCGATGATGGTCTACATAGGTCTACATAGGAATAACTTTCCCCCTACACAACTGTTTTGTGTAGTAAATCCTCTAAGTCATAAACACAACCTGCATTCTTGTATGACGTAATCACGAGAACACTACACACCGACAAGTGAGGACTGGCCAGGCATACCACACACGCCAAAACACCAAAACAAATGTATGGGAAACCACGCAGGCATAACGAACCGGGAGCCAACAACGCTGCGGGCCACGCCCCCTCCGGCCCAGTGTGGGCGGAGTTAATCTCTTCCTGGAAGACCTGATCCCCTCGGATGGCCCCGGATTCCGTCCTCACTTGTTGCGAGCCATGCTGGAGAACACAGTCCCCAGGCTCCCAGGCATGGCCGTGGTGTGTAGAGTCACACTGCTGCTGTGCCTCTCTGTGTGTGCGTGCCTTCCGGCCAAAGCCACAGGAGCGCTGGTCATTTCCGGGAGGGATGCTCCAACACAGGTAGGTAAACACAACTCGTGTCCCACGTGTGTGTGTGTGTGTGCGAGCCCAGCAGCTACTGCTTGGAAATAAGTGCTCCGTTATTTTTTGCGTGTGTCTCTGGGGATGCATCTGTATCTGGGCAAATTTCCCACACACACCCATGCGTGCTGGGAAAGGAAATGCTGTGCACATCTGGCAACAGCCTCTTGTTTTCTAAAAAAAAAAAGAAGAGAAAACTTAAATAAAAAGATCTCTTGAGTGGACACACATACCAAGGCCATGCAAGAAAAAAGTGCCACAGAAAAACACAACAAAAAGAGATTCCAAAGCAGCAGCGTCCCAGTCCTCTCTGGGAACACTGGAGCACTGATGGCGAAAAGGAAGGAACTGTATAAAACTATCTTCAGTTAAATATCAATGGTGTGTGTGGCATCTTCAAGCTAATGATAAAATGAAGAAAACAAAAACCCCATAGTAGTAGAATTAAGGAGTGAACTAGTGAAGGAGGGAAAAGTATTTGATTAAGTCAGCTGTGCACTCAAAACTGGTTATTGGATGAATGTGTGCAAATGTACCAATGTCACGTTCCAAGTCCCAATTCCAAATTGAGTCTTCACGAGGAAGTTGAATGTGGAATTTGATCCTTGATCCTTAGATTTAAAATCGTACTTTATTTTTCACCAGTCCTGCGTGCCTTGTGCATGAGACTTTCTGGGTCTGTCGCAATGTGCATGATGGCTGTTTTGTCAATGGTGAAAATAACATGTGCCTCTTTTCTCTGTCACTCTTTATTCATTCTCTTCATACAATGTGTTTGCTTATTTAACTTGCCTGAAACTGAGCTCAGGAGCTCAGTGTGCATCCCTGCATTAAAAAACATATTTAAAGCATATGTTAGATTGAGTGATTGCAATTAACTTTTTTTTTTTTTTTTTTTTCAATGAATCATATACCATATCAGCACATTCCCATCCTGCCACATGACAACACATATCTGCTTCTCAAGTATACTGCACATGAGGAGAGCTTCACTTTTATCCAAACACATTTGGAGTAGCATTTTTTTTTTTTTTTGTCTTGTCTTGTCCCCCAATATCCACTCCTCCTCCTCCCTATTTGTAGGATGATCATCAAATCCAAGCCTCTTTTCCCACGCTTGTTTTAAGCCTATTGTCTAATTCTCGTTTCGCACGCTATTTCCAGGCATGCCACTGCAACGATTTCTACATGTTCTGGAAAAACCTGCTCTTTTTGACATTTGACATGGACCTTTTGTGAAACAAAGGAGGGACTTTCAAAAAGCAACGACTGAATGCAGTCGAAGTAGAAAAAACAGGCCTTTATAATATCAATTATATTAATATTTAGTGCTCACATTAACCACACAGTGACTTTATGCTCTATTCCAGGACACCAAAGAAACTATGGAACCCAGGCCGATTAAGGTATTATCTTAAATATATAAGAAAGTTTTAACCACCGTTGGGGTGATGTTTTTTTTTTGTGCTTTGATTATTTAACACACTGACTTTAACACAACTCAAAAAGGACAATGTTGATTCCTATTTCTTTCTCTCTTGTCACTCACAGAAAAGAAGCACGATCTCCGCAGATGTAAGGAAGTCCATTTTATAGTCGTACTTAACACTAAAATCAAGACAGGGCTATGACGGCAGTCAAAAAATATGTTGAATAAATTCAAATTTAAATGCCATAAGTGAATACATTTGAAGGCGTGACCAAGATGACTGGTAGCTCCTATATCTCACAGTGGTGGTATTGTTCCTGGTCCATTTCCCCTGAACCACATTGATACCAGATGCCACTCGTTCCGCTCTTCCCTCCCGTGTCCTTTGGCATGCATTTATTTTTTGTGGTTTTTTAATACTGGAGAAAAATAAACATGTGGGATGCATTTTGTCCATCTGGGCTCTATTCTCTTCTGCATGCCGAGTAATGACAGTTTCTTTCTGACATTTAGAGTGACCTCTTCCTTTTTGTGTGAAAAACTTTCCCTGCTGAAATGTGAGAAACGTCGGTATAGAGACGACTAGTCTTCTTGGCCACCAGTCTTTGCGGTTAAATGGCATGTGCGGCTTTGATGTATTGATGCCATTGACTGGCCCCATCCCCTCAGATGGTGGAGGTGTACAGCGTCAGAGTGGCCTGCGCCGTGATGTCTCGCTTCGCCCGCACCGTCATCACCTCCAAGGCTCTGAACAAAGCAAACGTCTCCCAGGAAATCTTCTTCAACGTGGAGCTGCCCAAGACGGCCTTCATCACCAACTTCAGCATGTCAGTTAAAAAAACTGGATGGAGGATGTTTTTTTTTTTGGTTATAGGCCAGGTATTTTCTCTTTTTTTTGACAAAAATGCCTTTTTTTTTTTTGGTCTCACAGGGAAATTGAAGGTAAGGTGTATGTGGGGGAGGTGAAGGAGAGAGAAAAGGCCAAGAAACAGTACGAGAAGGCCGTTTCCTCCGGAAAGACTGCTGGACTGGTGAAGTGAGAATACAGATACGCAATATTGCAAATAATACATCCTCAAAACAACATCCTTTTTTCTATGCACCTAATGTAAAGATCCGAAATTGATATGTTTTTTTTTTATCAACAGGGCCTCTGGGAGAACCATGGAGACGTTTTCAGTGTCCGTCAACGTCGCAGCGGAAAGACACGTGACTTTCATCCTGAGCTATGAGGAACTCCTTCAGAGGAAGCTGGGCCAGTACGAGATTGTGACTCGAGTTAAACCCAAACAACCGGTGCAGGAGTTCCAGGTTCTACTCGCTTTCCTTTTTCCCTTTTTCTTCATAATACATTATAATAAGTGAGAAGAAGGTCTCTTTGGTCAGAAGGAGTTATCTGCCTCGGTAACTCCGTGGGCGTGTGTGTGCTTGTGTTTGCGTGCGTATGTGTGTGTTTCTGTCTGGAGACAGATTGTGGCAGACCTCTATGAGCCCCAGGGCATTTCTTTTGTTGAGGCCGGTGCAACTTTCCTCAGCAACGACCTGCTTCCCCTGGTTGAGAAAACTGTCACGGACACAAAGGTATGTTAGAGTTATAAGACGATTTATTATTTCTATTTCTATGTATTCTTTAATCAAAGGGTGTGTCTAACAATATCAACTTGCATGAATCTCTCTTGTGTTCTCAGGCACACATTTCTTTCTCGCCCACACCCGAGCAGCAGAGCAAGTGCGCAGGGTGTGACGGCTCCATCATCGATGGCGACTTCATCATCAATTATGATGTGAAGAGAAAAGACGGCCTCGGGGAAGTTCAGGTCAGCTGCAAATCAAAGCGTTGGCAAAATGTCCATCGGAGCCAAAAAAATGAATGTTAATCAAATTCCTTTCCTGCCCCTCCAGATTGTGAACGGGTATTTCGTGCACTTCTTTGCTCCCCCTGACCTGCGCAGAGTTCCAAAGAATGTGGTGTTTGTGATTGACAGGAGCGGCTCCATGAAGGGGCAAAAGATGAAGCAGGTCAAAGAGCGAGCAAGCTTTGGCAGCGTGTTGCCTGCGTCTGAAACCTATGTTCATATATGTACGTTGAACTGTGACCCTTTGCAGACCAGGGCCGCGCTGGGCGCCATTCTGAAAGAGCTCCACGAGGACGATCGCTTTGCGCTCGTCGTGTTTGATTCTCGCGTCGTCACCTGGAGGGACAATCTTACCCAAGCCACAGAGAAAAACGTGTCCGACGCCATTGCCTACGCCAAAACAATTAAAGAGAAAGGAGGTATAAGAAAACACTTTATTCCCGTAGGTTGTGTTCTGAATGTAGATATTTGCAAATGAATAATATCATTTGACATTGTGGGGACATATTGAAGAATTGTTTCCTCACCATCTCTGCTTTTCAGCAACCGATATCAACGCTGGGGTACTGAAGGCAGTGAGCATGCTGGTCAAAGAACGAAAAGAGAAGAAGATCCAGGAGAGGAGCGTGGATATGATTATTTTACTAACTGATGGGATGCCAAATCACGGTGAGTTCTCTTAATTTGGCAGATTATTACAGGTGATACTCGTATGTCCCTAGATATACTAAAGCACTGAAAGTTTTTGAAAAAGTTGTAAAAAAATAATAATGATGCCAGGTATGTAATGCATTCATGTGATTCACAACATAGGTTCAGCAGGTTGACAGGCGCTTTATATGTTGAGCATTTTCACACGCGTGTGCTTGCGTGTCTGCGTATGTTTCCGTGTCTGCGTGTCTGTGTCTATAGGCGTGTCCAATATTAGCAAGATCCAGGAGAATGTGCGCCATGCCACTGGAGGACACATCTCTCTGTTCTCACTTGGATTTGGAAACAATGTGGAATACTCCTTCCTGGATGTGATGAGCAGAGAGAACAGGGGACTGGCCCGGAGAATTTACGAGGGCTCGGACGCAGTTGTTCAGCTGAAGGTGGAGTTGAAACCAAAAACGTCTGCGGCAAAGGGAAATCGAGGAGAAAGATCCCGCGCGATTGGTGTTGTGTGTCTTTGTTCCAGGGTTTCTACAACGAAGTTGCCAGCCCCCTGCTCTCCAACGTGGACCTGCGGTACCCTGACGTGGACGTCTCCACCCAAAAGCACTTCGGCCAGTTGTTTAACGGCACGGAGATCGTGGTGGCCGGTCGGCTGCGTGACAGCGACACGGATAACTTCCTGGTGGAAGTGTTTGCCCAGGGGGTGAGAATTGACACAATACATGCCCCTAATAATCTTTAACTTTTCGTTGCTAGGTTAAATAACGTATTTGTCCTGTCACTCGTTTTTTCTGGATGTCCATCGATCTCAGCTGAAATCTCATCTTTGAAAAATGTGTCTAATCTCTCCTCTTCCTGTAGCCAGATAAGGATTTCACAGCGCAGGGAAAGCCCAGTGTGCCAGACTGGGATGTGATCTACCCAGAACAGGAGTACATCTTTGGCGATTTCACAGAGCGCCTGTGGGCCTACCTCACCACCCAGCAGCTACTGGAGAACAGGTTGGTTATTCCGGAATTGTACTCTCTCTGATAATTGCCACAATCGCCATCTAACTTTGGCTGTCCTTTCCATCTGGCAGTGACATGGGTTCTGTGGAAGATAAAGCCCTCGCAAAGGAGAAGGCCATGAACATGTCCCTGCGGTACAGCTTCGTCACCCCTCTCAGCTCCATGGTGGTCACCAAGCCGGAGACGGAGGACGGACCAGACAGCCCTCTGATTGCGGACAAGCTCACTGAGAGTGAGGCAAATGTCATTGGCTTTTCATTTTTCATATACCCAGATTTCTCTTTCTTTGCAAATGCACGTCACATTGCTTGAAACCTGTTTTGTGAAACGTGCCACTCACTCTGTGTGTTGCAGGCCAGCGTCAGCAAGCAGAGCGACACCGTGAGTCCAGTCTCTTTGAACATAACGGTGGTATATCGACATCACATTGGCACCACAACGTCGTTGATGTGTGCTTCATTGTTTTTGATAACAGGTCCCGCAGATTCAGCCGCCAGATATCCTTCTGGAAGTTCTCCTATTTCCAGAGTTCGTTCTGGAGGCTCTGGTTCTGGAGGCTCTGGTTCTGGAGGCTCTCGTTCCGGTGGTTCTGGTGCTTATAATATAATACCATACTATCATTTTATCACATTTATTTATCTTATCATTGACGTATATTTTACTTCTTTCTTCTTCTTCTTTCTAAAGTATGTCATTGGTGCTTTATAAAACGTGGGTTTCACTAAAGTACAGCTCTCTGTCTGACATGAAACTGCAATTATGCATGTGCAGTGGACGGAGATCCTCATTTCATGATCGAGCTGCCAGACAGACGGGATGCTCTGTGCTTCAACATCAACGACAAACCGGGAACTATTTTCAATCTGGTCCGAGACCCCAAATCAGGTCAGTCCTAACTTCTTCTTCCTTTTTCTTCTGGTTTTTCTTTCTTTTTTTTTTTTTTTAAGTAAAATGAGAAGCAACAATAAACACGTCTATCATTACGTTCCAGGCTTTGAGGTGAATGGGAAAATAATCGGCAGAAAGAAAGTTGTTCCAGGTGCAAAAGCCAACACCTACTTTGGGCGTTTTGGTATCAGCCATCAGAAGCTGGGTGTGAGGCTGGAGGTCAGCACTCAGGACATCTCTGTCTTCTATTGTGGAAAACACGTCAAGCTGCTGTGGTCCGATACAGCCTCTATCAAAGAAACCGAGTGAGTAGCACTGCTTTAGATAGATTGTTTCCTTATTGTTAATGATAATTATTTACAAATATAGTCTAAACCTTTTGGACAGTAGAATACAGAAAAAAAAAATGCACACTGACAATTAAATGATCAATTTGCTCCACCTCACAAATCAATTCACATTCTTTGTGTCTCCTCCAGTGTGGACCTCAAGATAACAAAGGACAGCAGCCTGACCGTGACACTGAGGCACTTCATTAAATTCATGGTCGTCAAACACACAAAGGTGTGGAAGAGACGCCACGATCAGCAGGACTACCTGGGCTTCTACACTCTGGACAGCCACCACGTGTCTGCTTCAGTACATGGCCTGCTAGGTAATCACATCAGCAGCAGCAGCACATTCCCCATGATATATGATACACCGTTTTGTTTCATGTTGCATCAAAACTAATAAGTTAAACTATTTTGCTCCAGGTCAGTTCTACCACGGGGTTGAGTTTGAGGTGACAGACCTGCGTCCAGACGGAGTCCATGAGAAGTTAGATGCCACCATGTTGGTGAAGGGACAGGCCGTCAACGTGACCAGGTGCAACGTTATTAATATGTTTAAAAACACACACGCACACATACTTGCACACGCACACATGTACACAAATCTCATCCTAATTTTTCTCCCCCTCACAGACACTGGCAGAAGGACTTCAGCGAGGATGTGAAGAACGGGGAGAGTATTCCCTGCTGGTTTGTTGACAACGACGGAACAGGCCTCATTGATGGACAAGCCTCAGACTACGTCGTGCCAGGGCTTTTTAAGACTATCTTTTAAATCTTTAAGCTTCAAAATGTCAAATTTAAAAGTAATGCACTGGGGCCACATTATGGTGACAATGTTGAGTGGTAAGAATCTCACCACACAACATTTATTAACACGTTTTTATTCTTTGGGTTCTGTGATAGGTCTTCAACTTTCATTTTTTGTAACACGTTTATCGATCTGAAATTCGCTGTGCTGTTTTGTGTGTTTGCTTGCTATGCGAAGCACTTTGCAATGTTGTTTTGATAAGTACTATATTAATGAAGATACTATTATTGTGATAATTATATTATGACAGTAGACACAAACATTTAAAAAAAGAACTTGGATGATGAAAATAATAATTATTATAAATAAGAGGATACAAAATATTGTTTTATGAATCCAACTGGAGGCGAATATATATTATATAACTGTAGAGTTATATATCTACATTTAACTTTAAGACTCATAGCTGGATATAAGTTGGCATTGCTTTTATTTCAAATATATCAATAATATAACCCTGATTAGCAATGACAATGTGTGCTATTTTTTAAGCATTCATTGAAGGTAAAGTGTGTTTTTTAGGTTACTAAAATAGATAACACAATGACATAAATACAATATTTGGTAAAGCTTAAGTAGTTCCTCAAATATAACCAAATTAACGTGTTTACATTTTCACTAAAATAAACATTTCATTATAAAAAAATGTTTACCTCCTGTCACTGTGTAACTCATTTAGACCAGGAAATGTTTCTAACTTTATGTATTGAAACTGTTGCTGCAAACCTAGTGGGATGCTTGAGTGTTAGAGCATGCCATCTCCTGTCCGATTTGTGGTCGTACATGCAAACTTTGATTAATTGTTTTCATCCACAGTCACTGCCAAGGCTCTAGCAAACGTTTCTTTTCCTTCACCTCTCAATCCCATAGTGAAGGGCAGCCCCCATGTGAGGATGGAGCATATATTTGCCAGATAAAACGTATATATGAAACAGGTAGTGTTTTAATTAACACAAAAAGCTTTTTTTCTCCATGTGGTTAGTGAAGTTAACGTGCAGGTCTTGTAATCACCAAAGGGGGCAGCAGTGACATCAGCGCGGCTTGTCGCGCTGCTAATATGAGGTAAAGAAGACACAGCACTATAAAAGTGACGTAAACACGTTAAACTTTGCGTACACAAGCCAATTTGGACAGAAAGAAGCTTTTCAGAGTTCTTTCCAAATACTTTATCTATAACGGTTTTTTTTACACCAATGACATGGTGGAGTCAATAGCAAACACTCTTCCCCAAAGTAAGACACAGACACAAGCTAGATGTACACAGACTAGCTAACTATGAAACAGGTGTTAACAAGCTAAGCTGCTTAAACAAGCTACTTTGGGGGATAAATACGTTCAAATAATTTAAAGTTTTTGAGTAAAACAACTATTATGGTGGAGACAAGAGCAACACTTCTCCCCAAAGAAGGAGCATCAAAAGTGCGACACTATTCGGTTAGTTTTACATCACCAAGCGCAAGCTAGCTGTACACAAGCTAGCTGAAGATTTTAACTCTTACCACTACAGACATTATAAACGTTAAATTGTAAAAAATATATATAATCATACGAGTTTTATCGTAGATAGTTGTAGTTAACATTGTGGTGAACTCGCAGTAATGTGCAGTTTAAACAAGCACTGGCTGTTTGTCGACAGGTTGGCGCCCACAGCCCGCGCCCGAGGAGAGAAGCCCCGAGACAGGCTACTTAACGCGGATCTGAGTACCGAGCATGGACCGAGGTATGTCGCGTTTGAAGTGCTGAAGTTATTTATTTTTTTGACACAGGGGTAATTTAAACATGTGATTTAAATGTTTATTTGCCAGAGTGTTGTTCAGATTTATTCACGGTGTGTTTTTTTTATTTGACGCTCCCCTCAAAACGCATTTATGCTTTTAGGATGTGCCATCACATTTGTATTTCATTTTTTCTTTGTGCTCTTTAATGTTTTTTATTTTATTTATTATTATTATTATTATTATTATTATAACACTGCTATTTTCACTGTGAGTGTTGTCAGCGCTGTGATTTACCCCCTCATTTGAATTTATGTGTGCTTGCGTGTACATGGGTGGTTGAGTATGTGCCCAATGTAGTGAACCTAAGATTCAGTGTGCGTGTGTGAAAGCTCGTTGTCCTGGTACCACTCACTACATGGCTTTGGTTTTTGTACTATTAGATCCAGGGCAAGTGTGTTGACCCCAGTCATGTCGGAAGTTCAGAAGTTGAGAGGGATTTTGGTAAGGGGGATCTTTGCAGAAGTGTTTGCCTGTGTGTGTGTCTGCCGCTTTGTATGTGTGTGTTTGTGTAAGCTTTGCTGATTAACACCAGATGTGCGCGGCTCAGGGTGTCTGCAATAGATTGAGAGGGCCCCACTGCACTCCATTCGGCCCTGTTGAAATGAGGAAAATGTTGAAGCGCCTTATTCATACATGACTGACAGTAATATCTTTGGTGTGCATACCCCCAAGAGCCACACATTGTTTTAAAACATCAGCTCCGTCTGAGATAGAGTAAGTTTCATCAGCAGGTTTTGCAGCTGAAGCATGAAGTTGATGTAAGTGCACTGATGTACCACCAGAGGGTGGGGGAGAGCTGTAAAACATCCACAGACAAACTCTGGTCCCACAGCTCCAATGGACTACCTTAAGTTTTATAAAAATAAAAAAGAAATCCAGGGGTCTTTGCAATTTTTCCTGGTTCAAATAAAGTACAGGAACATTTTGTCTTTGTACTGTATTACTGAGCTGAATTGACCTTTTTTTCACTAAAAAGATTCAACAAAAAAGAATGCAACATTTTGTACTAACAATTTGTGCAGCGACTAGTCATTCATTTTTTTTATAGTATTTTGAATATGCTGTGAATTATCTATTTTTTTTTATAAAATGTCAAAACTTAGTCCAAATGTTTGAAAAACGTGAATTATATCTTTGTATTTCTCTAATATTTTTTCAATTATTAAAACTACAGATTTTTTATTTACTATAGCTCAGTTTATCAATTGTTCCTAATCTAGTTGGTATTTTTGGAAATATTAGATTAACGTAAATGTATCTGCACATTTTTCTGATGGAAACTGTTTATTACAAATTATATTTTATGATAATATTTAGACACTTTTTTCTTCAAATGTCATAATTATAATTAATTTTGAAATAGCTGTCCCAGTTATTGATGGATTTTCCTTGCTCCAGTTGCCTGCTCTCACGCATCTGTGCAGTGAGTGATATGTTTGAACAAATTTGTCTAAGTTTGTCAGAAGTTAAAATTGCACATCACTCTTGCCGTTTCAGCCACTCTCTTGAACCCTTCCCCCCCATCCTCACCTTCCAGGTCCCCCCCCCCTTCCACCTCCTCTACCTTCTGTCCCTGTGTGAATATTTCACATTGCTGCTGCCGCTGGTGCGTGATGCGAGGGACTGAGCATGCATTGTGCGTACGCAGTGTGGGTGCTGCGGTATGTGGCTCCTTGGCGCGTGGTGTGTCGTGACAGGCGTGTGGCCGCTGACGCCAGTCGGCCGCCTGCCTGTCTGTCTTTCTGTCTGTACGGTTACACCTGACCAGCGCCGACATCACCGTGCCCACACACAGAGACGCACCCACTCGCATATAGACTGCACCGCTCGACATGGCACCCAAACTCAAATTTAGGGTCACCAAGTCTTGGCCATTGTTGACTGCCCTCTCTTCCATTCTATACAGGAGTTGCATGAAGCTCTGGGGTTGTTTGTGATTTTACGCATATTTGTTGTGAGTTCATAGCTTTGTAAAACATCAAATAAATGTTGGTTTGCAAGTAAGCTGAAAGCAAAAAAAAAAAAAAAAGAATGCAAAAAATGTTCCATGTAATAATTTTTTGCAAATTTATGGACTGGTTTTCATAACAGATGCTCTCATATATTCTGCTGTAGTGTGGCCAACCATATGGCAACAGACCCGTAGTTGTGGAATTGACTTTATATTGAAAGTGCATTATTGAATTTTGTGGTTTTGAAATGTGCTGTGTAGGTCTGTTCTGAGATGCAGCGCAAGGCTCGGCGATATTGCAGCGCACCGTGGCGTAATCCTCGGTATTCAGTGTGTTCTCTCAGGCTGCTGAGGTGAAAAGTTGAACCTGGTGTTGACCTTCTCTTGAGAGAGGGCTTAGCTCTGAAGTCAGGCGCAGGCCAAAGGCAGAGGGAGGATATTCTCAAGTTCCTCATTCCCTCCCTCGCGTAAGGCGCTCCTCTCCGCAGCCACCCTCCCCTCCCACACGGAAACAATTAACATCTGTGATAAGCTGCTGTACATATTTCAGTCATTTCATCTTGTTATTATTTGTTTGTTTGTTATTCCATCATGACGAAAGTCTCGTGTCCTCTTGTCGCGGCGCTGTTAATCGCAATTACATCTCGTCTAGGTGCAAGAAGTCGGAGAGAGAAAGGAGGCGAAAGACTGAGAGGGGCCTAATGTTTACCACAGAGGGGAGTTGAATTTCAGATAGCGAGATAATGAAGAAAACAAGCAAACAATTATGTAAAAATAGACAAACGTGGGGGGAAAAAAAAGAGCAGACTGGCAGACGACGGGAATAATGTTTGGGCATCGGGGCGGAAAGGCCGTTTTAAATCCGGTTTACTTCGGTTACGAAAGAAAAAGCAAAGCTTTGTATTCTAGTAAAAGTAATCACTGTTTACATCACATAACCTCACAAACATAAGAAAATTTCCTTGTCATTGGTTTGCACCTCTTTTTGTGCACAATTCTTTCATTTATTTGGGCCCCTAATCTTAATGTCAATCCTAAAAGGCGGGTGAACTTTGACCTCGCTACTTCATAGAAAAGTGAAATTGTTTAAGGTGTGTAGTTGTGTTGACGCACTCTTGTCACAACTATTTGAAAATGTGTCTTTGCGGTCGTGACCAAAGGCCAATTTGAACAGGCCACACGTGTGTGCTTTATTTGGCATGTTCTGTTGTTTCTGTGTCCCATTCGTTAAGGGACAGAGGGCTTTAACCACTGTGTAAGATTTACACATCTTATCCTGTGTCGTATCGTACGCCTCAGACTCGCTGATCCACACGCTATTTTGTTAAAGCAACATGACCCAGAATTCAAAACCAAAACTATGTCTGACATTCTTCCAGTCCGGTGGAGCAGGAGAATACGTGGACCAAAGATATGCTTGTCCGACGGTGGATGTTGAGTCGCGCTGCGCTCTGTTCTCCATCTGCTTTAGTTTTGGAGCGGTTGTGATAACCTCGGCCTGACCCCTGATTGGTCTAATCTCAGCCTCATCTTCTCTCCTCGGTCAGCTGACGGAATGCCGCGCCGCCATTGGTGTGAGCGAGCGCCGAGGAAGAGGGATTTGTTTAGCATTGTTTTGGGGTAACAGTTAGCCAGCGAGAAGTTTAGTCTACTGTCTACAACCGTGGCAAAGCCTCATAACACAGAAACAGCAGGAATGTTTAGGGTGAGAATACAAAGAGCCAAACATGTCGGCTTTCCCAGGCAGTAATGAATGCGAATAATGTTTTGGCTTTGTGTGCACGAGCATGGCTGCATGTCAGTAAACACAAACACGTGTATTTACTGCAGCTCTTACAGTAACAAGGTCCTGTGCCTTCATCCAGTCTTTAGAAGCCCTTTCCTAACTCTTGACAACAACTCCCAGTGCCTCATTGTATCTGTGTAAATGAGTTTCATTATGTTTTATGGGTTAACTCGCAATGGGGACATCGAGGAAAAATGAAGGAATTGTTGCTGTGGCGCCTCTACGCTTGTGTAAGGGACATGCCGCTGTTCAGTATAGGAGCTGCTCGGAGCGCTCTGTTTGGAGGGGCTTTAGTTCTGGCAGATTAGATCAGAGGACCACTCTGTTTGTTTGTTTTGATTTGGGACGGGTCAGGCTCCTGAGGGATCCCCCCCCCCTCCTCTCTCTCTACTATCCCTCCCCAGGATTCCCCCTCAGGGCACAGTCCTCTGGAGCCCCTGTGACCCCTCTGTCACCCCCTTCACAACCAACGTTAGCCATAAGAGAAAAAAAAAAAAACCAAGGGAGACTCTTCTGTGTCTTAGCGGCCACTGAACCAAATCATAACCAGACCGCTTCATTTCAGGGGGTTAGGCCCTGGTGCCACCCAGGCAGGGAGCCCCTCGTGCCCTGGTCAGCCCCAGAAGAGGTTCATCCCGGAGAGTTGACCTCTCTTTCATCTGCCTGTGGGTCTGAGGTGTTCGCTCACACCCGCTACATTTGAAAGGGCACGGCATAACCTAGGGCAAGAGTTATATGGCTGACAGCTTTTTCTACAACTCATGTTGTTCGTTTTCTGTCTGCGCCCTGAGTATAGAGCCAAATATATCCTGTAAAAGTGGCCAATTAGGCCTGTTATTCATGTGATTTTTTTTTCTGACGCTGTTTGTGTTCTGTTGTGTAGTCTTCTCAGGTCCCATGACTGCAGTACACTTATCTGTCGTTCCACCTATTCCCACGTCTTCCCATTGAGACACTTTCCCCATTTCTCGGCCCTTTCTATCTTTCAGCCAATACAGAATTTACCAATGGCTAACACACACACACACACACACTACACTCAACCCCCACCATCTACTTCATCTCCCACCAGGCCTTGGGGTGAGGCAGCCTGGCACCAGACAGTTATTCAAACCCTGGGGCAGCTTCACAACAGGTCAGAGACAGAAACAGAAGCAGAGAGAGCTGAAGTGAGGGAGTGAGAGAGAGAGAGAGAGGGACAGAGCGAGCGAGCAGCTGATTATTTGCTGATTAACTGGTATCTTCGCTTCAGAGTGAGGGGATGTGGACTGGTCCATTTGAATAGAAAGAACTGAGACTTTGTGAAGTCTTTCTAGGTAATATTCAGTTATTGTTGGAATGCCGTCAAGAAATTCCTCATGAAAACATAAAAAATATTTTTTTAAAGTTTTAGAAACTAATTTGCGTCTTTTGACTTTAATTATTTCCTTTGTAGATCCCCTCCCAGCCGTTAAAACCCATCCCTTTAAAAGAAAAAGCAAGAAATTCAGCCATAAATTATTTTATTTATTTATTATGTTTTATTTAACTTTAATCCCATGAAACGGGAAATAAAAGCGGGCGGGATGCTGTGGTTGGATTAAGCGTTGTCTTTGTAAACATTGTGACCCATGTCTTTGACATGCCGCCTTTCTCCTCTTGAAGAAAGTCTCTCATAACAGGAGCGCCAAGAGATGAAGGCGGGACATGGGATTGGGAGGCAGACTTTGGAGTCTTTGTGAGAAACACGGGCCTGTGTTTTGTGTCCGTTTTTGTTCTTCCAAATCCTCCTTGGTTTGTGTTTGTCTCGGGGCTCTGCCTTGAGCGATTAGGGACGAGGGGTTTGAACGGCTCGGTTAAATGAAGACATCATTTCCGCTTTGAATCGTCCTCCTTTATATCAATAAATGACGCTGGTTTTTGAACATTAGATATGTTTAAGGGTTTATTCCTTCAAGAGGAATTGCCCAAAGTGGTTGTGCAGAATTTATTTTTTATTTTTTTGGACATCGAGGGCCGGTTCGCTCTTTACGGCCTGTGGGTGTTTTGTGTTGGACAAGTGATGTCAGTAAACCATGCCACCAGAGATGAGCCATATCACGAGAGGCATCGCCTCGAAATCGGAGTTGTGCCATTAGACAGAAAGAAAGGCAGTATCTTGAGCAAAAAAGAGTGAGAGAGAGAAAGAGAGAGAAAGGGGGACAGACACAGAACGGATTGTTCCACAACAGACTGACGGACCTTTTAGCCTTATCTTCCTGAGCTACTCTTACAGAAAACCAAGGAGAGAAGGCAAAAGAATGCCCCGCTCTTTCTCCCCCTCCCATTTCCCCATTCTCTCGTTTCTCCTGTCCGTCTCTCCCTTCCTTCTTCATTTCTTCTTCTTCTTTTGTCCATCGGTCTTTTCCCGACGTTTCTTAAAAATCCTCTTAACCCTTGCACCCCTTCCATTGTCCCCCCCCCCCCCCCCCCCCCCCCCCCCCGTCTCTTCAATATCTTACCCTGATGTTTTAATATCTTTTTTCTCTCCTCAACCGCTTCCGTCACATGGTCTTCAGCCCTCGGAGCTCATGGCCCCTGCGCATTGTTAAAGAGGTTGATTTGTGGATTTTGTTGGACGCTTCAGTATTGGCTGTATTTGCCTGTTAAGTGTTCGCTCTCTGCAAAATAGATCATTCTCTCCATCTCGGGCTCACACCGTGTGCCTGACAGCTTTTCGGGGAGGGGGTTGCCGAATAGATGCGGGACCAGTTCGCCTTTGCAGGAACGTGGTATTTGCATTTGTTTACATGTGCCACCCCTCTGCACGTTTGGATTTGCAACATGTCACGATGTTTTGGTGCAGCCCCTCGCCCAGATTCTGGTACATGCACACACGCACACATACACACACACACGCAACAGTATTTGCATGTAATGACACTGTGAGTCGTCCTTCTCCTCCCTCTCTGACAGAATGAAACGGATGGATAATTAGATATCAAAGGGAGGCAGGCAGGGTGTGGTGAGGCGCGCGGGCCTCTGCGATGGTAAAGCACTTATTAATGAGATAGGCCTTATCTGCTCTCCTCCCAGGAATTCTGCCTTTGATCGGCCCGACTCTGGACTTAATACATTTTTGATTGATAGGCCGAGATGACAGAGAGAGAGCGGGGCGTGGATGGGGTAGGTGGGTGAAAGGATGTGTGTATGTGTGCATGGAGCTGACAGCTTTTCGGGGAGGGGGTTGCCGAATAGATGAGGGACCAGTTCGCCTTTGCAGGAACGTGGTATTTGCATTTGTTTACATGTGCCACCCCTCTGCACGTTTGGATTTGCAACATGTCACGATGTTTTGGTGCAGCCCCTCGCCCAGATTCTGGTACATGCACACACGCACACATACACACACACGCAACAGTATTTGCATGTAATGACACTGTGAGTCGTCCTTCTCCTCCCTCTCTGACAGAATGAAACGGATGGATAATTAGATATCAAAGGGAGGCAGGCAGGGTGTGGTGAGGCGCGCGGGCCTCTGCGATGGTAAAGCACTTATTAATGAGATAGGCCTTATCTGCTCTCCTCCCAGGAATTCTGCCTTTGATCGGCCCGACTCTGGACTTAATACATTTTTGATTGATAGGCCGAGATGACAGAGAGAGAGCGGGGCGTGGATGGGGTAGGTGGGTGAAAGGATGTGTGTATGTGTGCATGGAGGAGGAGGAGGAGGAGGAGGAGGAAGGGGTAATACTCGGACGCAACTGTAACGATGCCCTTCACATGATTAAGTAACTTATGACAATAATAGGATACATTAAGATTGGCATACACAACTTAGAAATAGAATAGAGAAATAGACTTTATTGTCTTTGTATGTTACACACACAACGAAACTTGTGTGCATGTTAAATAAATGTCACTTTCACAGACCAACAGAGCAAATAAAAGCACACATACTCACAGTGCAACCTCACATACGACTGCCTGCAAAGACATAGATCCACAAAGACAACGCAAACCGACAGGCGTACTCAGTCCCCTTAACCTCAGCCATAACTCACACTCCGGGGGCACCAGAAAATCTTTTCCCCTAAGACAGAGCAGGCGAGGTTCAGGCCTGCGGAGGCGGATTGAGATAAGGCCCCCCCTCCCCGGCTGGAGATGAGTTATAGCCCACCCAGGAGGAGGTGGCGAGGAACACCCCGCCCGGACACGCCGCTAAGCTTTCTGGGACAGGGAGGGCTGGTGTACTCCTGTTAGCGAGGTTGCGGGCAAACCTCACGGACAGAGATAACGGCCCCACTCTCAATAACACCTTGACCATTGGGGAGGAGGCGTAACATCGAAACAACCAGCCTTGTACACACCTAACACACACAAAGCTAAGAAAATACTCTCACCGCACACCTACTCCCTCTCTCGAGAGGTGACTGAGCGTAACCATTATAGTGCGGTGTCACCTTGTTATGAGTCTCCGTCAGTGTGAGGTGTTGGGTAGATTAAATAAGCCATAACCGCGGCTCCGTCAACAGCCCGTCAGCCCTCATTTATTACAAAGCCGACCCGGCCCCCCATTCAGTGGACAGATCGATCAACGTGACACATTTCAGGTGTATAAAACAATCACACTAACAAGGGCAGGTGAAAGGAGAGGGTTTTTTTTTCTTTTTTTTTTTTTTTTTTTTTTTCAAGCTGTGTGTTTTTAGATGAGTCAGGAGAAAAGGTCTGAGCGTAACCTCTGTTGTCCAGAACCTAAAGACTCTTTATCTCTAAACTTTATCCAACTTCCTGTACAGTAAGTCGGTGCGTGGATATTTTTTCCATGTTTTTTTTTGTTTTTTTATACTATAGTGTCTCTATTATTCTGGTGTTGTTTCGTCAGCTCTAATTGTTCTGGAGTTGTGGCTAAGATATGGTGATAGGTGGAGTTGGATCATTCGTCTCAGAAAGAACGACCACACGCAGATTTATTTATTTATTTATTTATTTATTTATTTATTTATTTATTTATTTATTTAAAACTCTTGCCTCGCGAGTTGAGATTTGAACGCAGAGACCGGGGCGCCAGTGTTTGACACGGCGTGAGAGAGCGGCTGCACGGCATGCGTGATGAAAACCGAGGCAGCGCCGAACAGAGATGGGGCAGGAAGGCGAGACGGCACATGGAGGGGGTGAGATGATAAGAGCGGGGAAGAACTGATAGAGTGGAAGAAAACCGTGTAGAGAAAGAAAATGATTAAAAACAGCAATCATCGTCGGAGAATGATAAACCAACCGCTCGTTAATTGGAAGCGTGCAACTCGTGGGGATATGGTTGGATTAGGTTCACATCTTCCCTTTGCTCTGTGCCTTGCTCTTTCCCCCTGCTCTCTCTTTCTTCTCTTTCCTCCGTGGACTCGAATGCTTCGGAGCCACGTGCAATTATCGACATTTAAAATTGATTATAATACAAAATATATATATATTTTTTTTTTTTCTTCCCCGCAAGGACCAGTGGAAGTAGTGGCTATGTTTGAGCGATGGAGGCTTCTGTAGCATATAGGAGATGGGAGATGGGGTGGTGGTCCATAAACAAAGCGCTGACAGCCCACCCATCAACCCGGCAGGTCTGGCTTGTGCTGCCTAGATAAAGCGGGGCGGCTGCCTCCTGTATCAACATCATCCATCATCCATCTTTGCCTGCCTGCACCGCTCATTCGTCCTCACATCCGCCCTATCGCTCCCTACACCTGCCCCTCTGCCAGCTGTGTGCCCCATTACCATCAGGACCTCTCGGGGGGGAAAAAAAACAAAAAAAACTTTGAAATGCAACAACCGGAACTATCTGCATTTCTGTTTGCCATTGTCCTCCTCTTTATTGGCCTAGTTTGTGAACTTGTTCCAGTAAACTTAATGAACATGTGCTCTTTTGATGCAGCTGTATTTTTTTTTTTTTTGGGGGGCTCTGAACTGTTTTCGGTCTTTTAATGTGACATGGACTCATAAAAAGTAAATGATGCATCTCAAACTCATCTTTGGGAGGAGGAACATTAATCATTGACATGCCCCCCATCCTCTGTGCCATTATCTGGGGCTGCTCATTTTTGGCTTGAAGCTAAGTTAATGGACACTGACAAGCGAAATGAAAGGCGTTGTTTTTTTTTCTGTTCCTCTTTTTATGTTGCGAGGCCTACTTACTTTTTATGTATTTTGCTCATCAAATCAGACAAAACGGCGCTTTGACTTAGCTTTGGCAAAATAGCGTTTTTTACAAAACTGGCCTGACAAAATATTGAACCGTGATTTTGGAAAATTTAGCCCCCTCACAACGACCCTTCAGACCACCATTGTTCCCTCGTCAATTTGGGTTTTGTATGAGCATCTCGTCCCTTTCTTTGTTGCTTGTGGGGAATAGAAAATTATGCAAATGGAGATGGGCACACTGAAGGAAAAGTGTTGACATCTGCCATCCTTTGCTGCCCCCTAAATACACACACATCATACACACACCATTCAGCATGCTCTCTTTTGGCCCACTTTGGTGGTTCTGTCTATTTTGGCTGTCTCTCAAGCATACTTTAACAATTGCAGCCATATTGCCTCCCCCCCCCATCCTTTCTTCTGTCCATTCTGCCCCATATGAGTCAGAGTGGACAGGTGCAAAGACAGGAAGACTGTCAGCCATTACAACAAACAGTATTGCGTATTCTAACTTAGGAAAAAAGAGAACAGAGGAGGGAAAAAGTTGTCTTGGGTTTGAAGAACAACAAGTTTTGACTAGCATGCCTTCGTCAGTGCCACCTCTCCATAAACGTTAAAGCTCAAAATGAAGGAGACATCTTGCTTCCTAGAAACAGACGCGTTAGTGATGGTTTGGTGCGGAGGAAACTTTGGAGATTTTTTATTTTTATTTTTTTATTTCTCATGGCCTCATTCAGTGCCACTAATCGGAGGGGAATTAAAAGATATAGTCCTGGAGCCTGAGCAGAGCAGGACGGCTGGGGAAATGGACCAAATGTAGGATGAATTAAAATGAATAAAAGCCACGAAATGGGAAAATAGGCCATCACTTGTGAAGCATAATGTACAAAGTGCAGATATCACTGTCTTTCTGTGCCGGGGGGCTAGGGGCTCTATGTTCTCACACTAGTGGAAGAAATGAGAGCAAACAGAGCCAGAAAGCATAATGATTGTCCATTAGTCTGTCCCTAAACTCTGCTTCCTGTCGTATAGCTTTAGGGAAGCAGAGTTTCTGAGCAGTGGGAACCGGTCACGTGACCTCGGCCCACCCTACCCTACCCCAGCCGGGCCTAATGGGCCAACACACAACTCCCAGTGCATCCTCTGAGAGTTGAACACCGAGTCGGGGTTCACCGGGAGGTTCAAAGGCTCCCTGCCTGTCTGGAATTAGACTTGAGTGTTTGAAAGAATCCAAAATGTAGCACTTTGATAAACATCACACTTGGACATGGATGTTCCTATAGATTGCCTGTGTAATGCTAATGTGCTATGATGTGGACAAAAATTTAGTATATTTAATGAAAACAAGAGATCGAATAAATACTTTAGCTTTTTAAAATGACGCGGTTCTCAAATTTAAGTAGTGGCTATGAAATGTTGCTTGTTACGCAACAATTTCAAGAAAATGCGAAAAAAGTCAGCAGTTTGTCTTTTCCATTTTTATGACCAATATATTTCTTGTGATATTGACTGTATAATATTTTTGGTAATATAAAGAGGTATTTATTCATAATTCATAATATAATTCATAATAATTTGATAAATATTATCGATTTTTTTCTGTGCTTTGTTTATTTTATCTACACTTCTCTGGTAATTTTCTTGGCAAATATAAATAAGGGCACTCTTTAATATATTTATTTGAGTCTATCCAGTGTTAATTTTTTTTTGATTCTCAATAAATTAACTCTTTATTTTGTGTACATTCCATTACACATTTCAGGAACCCTGCATGCCTTGTCAGACAAACAAAGAAAACTCAAAATATAAAATGTCCTATGACTCAAATCAACTGAGAATTATGATGCTTTTAGAGTGATTAAGTAACTGATTTGATCACATTTGACTTACAAACCGTTTTCCATTAGAAATGACAGAGGATGTCCCTCTCTATATCATGATTTTGAATATTTGTTATGTATTGTCTACACCAAGTGTTTGACAGCAAGCTGTTTCTTCCCATTTTCAAGAAACGTCTTGCAAATTCAAGAACTTGACTCTTGTCTTTGAAAGAAAGCAGCATTCTCTACGGAATGCTGACCACAGCCTGATGTGTTACTCAACCTGCCACTTTCTTAGAGCAAATTACTTATTTCATCTTCATGGACTTGACAAACGAGCGCCAATCTGTTCATGATGAGCTCATAGCCGCATACCCCCAACCCTAATGATCATGATGTTCAGTCACGCGTGGCCAAAGAAAGAGCGCCGCAGTTGAGACCCCTGCACTCGCCATCGTCTCCATTAACCCCAATGACTCAGCTGTTGACACTAACCCTGCCCCAGTGTAATGTTCACACATCAAACAGCTGTGAGTGACACGCTCAGTGTATGTGGCAGGGCAGACATGGTCTGATGTGACATAAGAAGACTGAGTGGGCAAGTGTGGTGTCTGAGTCTGTGTGTGTGTGTGTGTGTGTGTGTGTGTGTGTGTGAGGAAGAGAAGGGAAAGGAAAAGGGCTTCATGATAGTAGTACTGAGGAATGTGATGTGTTGGAGGTCATGTGAACTACCGCTGGCACTCTGCGTAACCTTCAGGAAAGCTATCACGACATGACCCGGAAGTAGCCAGGTCACGTGTCAGGGCAAAAGGCCCGTCTCTGTTGACAGCACCCATTCCGGTCTACACACAGCTCTCACTCCCCAACCTCCTGGGAACCGCACTCCCTGGCTGCTTGGTTAAAAATCACACAGGAAGAGACATGTTGACGTGACTGACCAAAGCATAGAGAGCCATTGTTGGTGGTTTGGAATATCAAGGAGGTTCTCCTAAGAGTGCGCGCTGAGAGGAAAACTTGCCTCAGGAAGTAATGTGGTGGATAAATCGAAACCACACCTTGATATATCTCGCTGATCGAACCCCTCCCTTTGGGTTTAGGCTTTTAATCCCAGACGGGGATCGGTGTCCCTGGCTTGAACCACGCGCACCACATTGATCAATGTTCGGAGGTCTAAGAATAGAGAGGGATGGAGAAGGGGAGGCAACGGGTAGAATGAAGGGTTGACATAAGAGTCGCAGAGTTCAAGTTGCATGTTAAACAAACAGCGGGGCCTTTTGAGTGGCTGGAGCCTGAGGTTGGTGCAAGTTAAGTAAATTAGTGTAAATTTTCAGAAGTAACCCAATTTTCAGAGAAAACAAATGGCGGAATTTTAATTGCGCACAATAATGGTCAGCTCGCTCGGCAGAATGAGGAAAATGAAGCGAGACGGATGGAAAGACTAATGGTTTGTGTAGGCTGCCGCCTCGCAAATTAGCATGGCTCTTTTACTTTGTTAGACAGCGAGCATTAAACTTCATAAAATGGTTTTGTGAAGTAAGGAGTATGTGGCACCGCAATGTGGCTTCCGGCATGTTTCTTAAAATAATGTTTGGTAGTTTATTTATTTAAGTGTATATGCAAGTATTATACAAATCTGATTAATGACACAGGGTTGTCCTTTGCCTCCAGAGCAGATTGAGGTCTTGTTTAGAATAAAGACCCTAATGATATAGAAAAAAAAATCACTAATATTTGATTGTTGGCCATCTTGGTATTTATGACGTTACAATCCAGTTTGGATACTGGCATTTGCAGCTACTCTCTCATTGTGTATTATGATACTTTAAACAATGAAACACACACACTAGGCTGACCTAAGCAGGATCCATTGTAATTGTAAAAAACATTTTAACATAATCATAATCATCATAATTGCATTATGTGAAAATAAAATATAGGATTATGTAATTTTATTCTCTATAAAATAAATTAACCAATCAATAACGGAAAACCATGAAAATATGATGAAAGCTAAATCAATTATGCAATAATGTGTACGTCATGTTATTACACCAGTGAGAAGTGTGTGTGTGTGCGCGCTTGCATGTATGCGTCTGTGTGGTATGGTCTTTTTGTGTTTCCTTGACGATATTAAAGGAGAGGCCTTGTGTTTTCAAAAATCGGCCACACGTCAGTCGCTAAGCTTTTCGGTAAGGTCAGAGAAGCTCATATTGTCAATCTGCGCACATCTGTGTGCAGCATGTGTATGCATGCGCATGCACTCACGTGTGCCTTTTAATGTTTTAACATATGCAACCCCTTATAAACAGCGTTTTATGCAAACAGTGGCGGCGCTCCCATCAGATAAGTCCTCAGAATGGGAGAGGGAGACTGTCTTGTGAGGCAGAGAGAGAGAGAGCGAGGGACGGAGGAGAGACGGAGTGAGTGAGGGGTGAAAGCCGAGGCAATGTGAGAAATGAGAACAAAATATCCTGGCCGGAATTGCGTCTCCAAATAAATAGCCACACATTTGTGTGCGGGTCTTTTCAGCACCCTTGTTCCGTTATTTTTCGCCAAGACTGATAGAAATGTGTTGACTGCACAGAAGGCGTGTGTAGCTGCAGACCTTCACACTGGTTTTTATGTTTCGGTTTAAAAAAAACAAAAAAAAAAACACATTTTTCCCAGCGTGCCGAGCTGTGGCGGTGATATCAGCCGTCCACTGCAGTCCAGAGTGTATCTGGGTTTCATGGTTGCGTGTTTTTTTTTTTTTTTTTTGGCGTAATCTGCCGTGTTGTGTCGCGTATATCTGATGGCGGGACACGGCATGGCATTGGTCACTTTATCATCTCTAATGTAATCTCTCGCTCCCCTTTACTTCCTCTACCAACACAACATAAAAGACCGCTGCCCGATAGAAAAATAAAAATATAACACAACATCTTGGCCTAGTCTCTCGAACCCCCGTATCCCCCTATCTTCTATCTCTCTATCTTTCTTTAACTCACTCTCATTTACTTCTTGGCCGAGGAAAGAGAAATATTTCCAGTCTCTGCCCAGTTTTGACGGGTCTGTATTTGAGCTTTATTCATGATTTTTTTCTTTTTCAGCGTTTCCCCTTCCTGTATTACGATTTTTTTTTTCCCTCTGTTTTTGACGATTTGAGGAAGCGCTGCGGTGTTGACTGAACTACTACGCTGCCCTAGATCAGCTAAATCTCTCATTTCGAACACCCCCCCGCCAATTTCTGTCACTCCGGGAGACAAATGTGCATCGCCGAGTTCATTCCCCCCTTTGCCTGTGCCCACTGGCTCCCTGCAACTCAGTTCCTAGTCGCCTTTGAAGTGCTGCGTGCAGAATGGAGATTCTTTGCATGGTAAATTCGCCCATGCTTGCCCGCAGCGTATCCATTACACAAGTTTAAAGAATGCTGCGGAGTCGTTTTGGGAAGGGCCATTTTTTTTCTCACTTCACAACCAATTTCTCTGTGTTTTTGAACTTCGCTAGTCATGAGCCATGTAATCTGTAAATTGGACCCTTTCTTCCCGGCTAGCGCTCCGCCATCGAGCGGGCGTTTGATGTGCAATTATTTTGCTCATTACAAGTTAATTTTATTGTTATAGTTTGCAAATGTTTCTCGGGGTCATGATGTTAAAAGTTTCCGAAAGAAGTGTGGAATTGGGCGAAGGCGAGCGCGTGTCGCGCCGGCGCGGCCATGAGCCCGGCTAGCTTCTGTGCTCACTTTTCAAGCCTTTAAGAAACAACCTGCTGGGTGGTTTGAAAGGCTAAGGAGAAGATGATCTGGGATTTAGTGCAGGGGGGGGGAAAAAGGGGATCCGAGGCCCTTTATCTGCTGTAAAAGGTTTGAGGAAAATGGAGATTTGTCGTGTTTGTTAGAACGGAGCCATAATCTCTTCCACTGAGGAATCTTCACAGTATGGGAATCATACCGTCGCCGTTTATTTAGCCTTTTGTCACCATTCTCTCTATACACACACACACACACACACACACACACACACACACACACACACACACACACACACACACACACACACACACACACACACACACACACGTCAACGTCAACCTGGTACGTTTCGTCGTGGCACTGTTATGAGAAGGGAGGAATGGTGAAGAAGAAAATCTGTCCCTTTTTTTTTTTCCAGAAATACCGGATTTGAGTGGCTTGATAATTTCATATAGAAGAGGATCAACACGTTAATTACGTCTGGCTCGTGAACAAAGCAATTTTTGGGGAGCCGCTAAATGTCATTGTTAGAGCTTGGCAGTACAAGTCTGAACATCCTATAAGCACGCCGCTTAGCATTAAATTCATGTTACTGAATTATGCTGTCATGCATTTTCCATTTTATTTCAATAGCTGCAAAATCAATTGATGGAAATAAGATTGAATTTTACACTGACATTTTACGTACTTGAATTATTTCATTGTACAATAATAATTGTATAATTTGGTGAAATACTCTTAATCTTTTTTTTCTTTATTTTTTTCCATTTCTTGCCTTAAACAAAGGCAGCTGCTTTCCATTTATTGTTTTTTTTTGTATGTTTGATCCAGCCTACCTAACTCAAATAAATGTGTAATTAGCCTTCAGCTGTGGGACAGAATAACACACACACACACGCCCAGAGTGTTTGTAGAGCGCTTTTCATCCGAGAAAGAGATAGTGCTCTTTCTTTCGCTTCTCTTTCATTCCCTCCCCATCTCGCGGCAAAGACGAATTCTGTCCGAGTGTGTTCTTTAATGCCATCAACGCTAAATAAACTTTGTTGACAACAATAGCTGCTGGCAAAGCGCCTGCACAAACAAAGGAGAGCCAACAGGTTCAAAGGCAATGCATCACTCTGCTTCTGACTCTTCATTATTCATCCCTCTGTCTTTACCTCTCATCCCCCATTCTCCTCTGCGCTCGTCTGCCTGTATGTGTGTGTGTGTGTGTGTTTTTTTTCTTTGTGGCTCTTTGTCTGTTAAACTGCTACATGGTCTGGATACTGAGGCTTATTAGCTGTTGAGTTTAATTAAAAAAGGCCATTCATATGAAAATGGGACTCTGATAGCAATTGCTGTCCCCAGCAGCTTCCTCCTGTTACTTTTAATTAGACACCCACTTGATTGACATCAAGCCGACTGGCTGGCTGCAGCAGAGTCTGTGTTGTATTAAAGTGTGTGTGTGTGTGTGTGTGTGTGTGCGTGCGTGCGTGTAAGAGAGAGAGAGAGGGTTCATTCACGAGTGTCCGTGTAGGTGTGCAGGCATTTACTACACAAACATGTACACAGATGTGCACAAATACCAGCTCTGAGGTCATCCAAGCGTTACGGCGGGAGACTGTACATCAAAGTTCACTTTGTCGTCATGAGCTAATTATCTGCACGGCAGCACGGAGGCCGGGGCGGCCCACCTTGTCACTCATGTGCGCCAGGTCACTTTGAACAATGAACAGTAACCTTGTGATTATGAACAAGGTCTGCAGTGTTACTGCGCTCGGTCGCACCACCACGCTGATGGAAAAGGTGATGAGCTACTTTTCGCTTTCTATTTGTGCTCCCTTCTCTCTCTCTCTCTCTCCCTCTCTCGCCCTCTCCCTGGAGAGAGGTGTCTCTCTCTCTCTTCATCTGTTTTCAGTGCACGCTCTGGCCCTCGCTACCTTATTATTATACTGTCAGTGGCACGTGCCTGGCTGATAGATGTTCCTCTCAACTGTTTACTACAAGCAGATGATTTAACTAAGGCTTTCTGTTCAACTTGACCTCTCCTTTCTTTTTCTTCTTCTTCTTCTTCTCCAACGAGATGACTTCATTTGTTGTTTACAACGACTCCATTTTATGGGAGCAGGCAGGGGAATACGACCTAGGTGTTTTGGGTTTGTGTATGCGTGCATTGTTTCCCCTCACGTCTCTGTTTGCGTGCAGTGCAGACTCCTTTTGTGCTTTAAAAAAAAAAAAAAATCCAATACACAACCGCTCATGTGTGTTGGAGTAACAGTGCACCAATACCTTATGCTGGCTCGCGCAGAATGTAGCCCAGAGTGGCAGCCTGTTTCACGTTAAGGGGGCTAAGTTAAGGCCCACCTCCGTGCAGACTGGAGTCTCCAGCAGGAATGGCCCATCAGAAGTCACTGCTCTGTAAAGTTGTGTTCCTTTCCCCGTGTTTTGTTTTGATTTGCCGGACGTTTGGGAATGATTTGGGAGAAGGGCCTGATGGCGGCAGGGATATCAGAGCGAGACGTGCACAGCGGACCTGAAAATGTTGTTCCAATTACCGCCTTCATTATGGGTTTGTCATCCGCTGTTTAGGCGCACAGCAGCCTGCATTTCATGCTGTGGCAGGAGAGGCCGCTTGTTGTGTTTTTCATGTAGTCTGATATCCGCCGGAGGCCAGAGCAGCTCAGTATAGAAAACGTTCAGCAATAGTGGGACTCTCCAGGTAAAAATACATGAATTTGAAATCAAGAGGAACAAAATGAAAGGGTTTTGATATTTACGTTGGGTTGGACGTTGCTTTTGTTCCGTTCACGGCGCTTTGATTAACTTCATTTTTCCGACGAAAAAATAATAATTTGCATCACATTAGCCTTTTATTTCATGCGTCTTTTAAAAGGAAAACATACAACAAATGACTAAGTTGTTTCACTTTGCTTCAGACCTTAAAGGCCCACGAGCCTCTATTCTGTTACACTGTTACACAGTGTTCTCCCCTTCCTCTCAGACAGATTAAATCACTTGTGTTACTCGGAAATGCTCCGAGCAATAAGGCAGGATGGAGCACTTACAAAAGAGCCTAACGTGGTTTGGAGGAGTGAGACGGAGGCGAGTGTGTTGATGTAACCTATCATTGTGGTGGCTCTCCTGAGTTAACACCATTAGTCCAGCTGTCTCCCTGAGCCGCCGAGGTGAGTTACCTGGACTGACTTACCTGGACTCCCGTCGCCCCCCCCAGGATACAGTGTTTCAGCCAGGCCCCGTGTCCTCCCCTCTCCACAGCACTTAGCAGTGATTAACCCCGGATTCGGCCGGCCCACCTGCCATCTGACTACCATTACAGCGCCGCTTATCTGCCTCTCCATCTCCCCACAATAGGGCCGGGGCCTGGGCTAGGCCGGGGGATTGGGGCTGGGGAGGGCTGCCTGCTCTGTTTAATAATAAATCATTAGCTAAATACTTTTGTCAATTTGTGTCATGTTACATGTACTTCAATTTTCTGCTCTGTCTCTGTCCATCACCCCCACCCCTCCTCCTCCTCCCTCCTTTCCCTTCTCATCGCCACCGTCCGCTGCCACCGCTCATCCACAGTCCCTGCCAGTGTCTGTCCACAAGAACTCTTATTGTTTTGTTTTTTCTCTCTTTTCCCATTCACATCTTACTCATTCATATTCAGAAGTGGCCACATTATCTTATTCATCCTAATTCTTTGACCCGGTGAGAAAAAAAAACAAAAAAATCTTCTCTCTCCCTCTATCTAAATCTATTTTTGAGAAAAAAATCGAAATCAATTTTCAGCCGAGTTTGATCATTCGATCATTTTAAATTATAATTAACATATAATAGACACGCCGCTTCATGTTTTTGAGTCTGCTTCTCAGAGTGGCTGCTTTCTGAATGGCACCATCTGAATTGGCCCGTCTTGGTTGCTACCATGTCAAACCCACTCATTCAGACATATCACTGACATTTATGCTCCACTGTACACTTTTTGGCGGTTGGGGGGGGGGAGGAAGCGGACACCACAGAGGTACAAGGGCTGCCGGGGATTTGTGTCGGCGAGACGCTTGACACCAGCGACATAGGCAATCTGGACAGCGAGAAGGAGATAAGTCTTTTTGTTCATCTAACTTGTATAAAGTGATTATGGACATACCGAGCCCTCCATATTTAGACTTCTTGACGCCCCCCCCCCCCCACCCTCCGCCTCAGTCACCCCCCTGGTCCGACCGTAGTAATCTAATTTTCCGCTCACAGAGGCCATGGAGATCCTTGGGTCACGGTGCGAGTCCCACCCCCCCTTCGTCCCACCCTATGTCCTCACGCTGCAACTAAGAAGTCGCCATGCAGCAGACAGCACACATTAGATCTGTCTACCTCTACGCCAGCTAACCAAATCCGTCCATAACCCCGCACTGCCTCACTAATCAGAGAGAGAGAAAGACACAGAGAGAGATTAGAGAAGCAGGCGGCAGTAAGGGATTGCATTTATCCTTGTATGCGCTTTTTTGTTGTTCCTATCATCGCTCAGCACCTTACAGTTCCTGTCGGGGTTTCAGAGTGAAAGATGAACTGTGTATTGCATATCATTTTTTTTTAACCTGTCAAGAGATCATTTAGCAGGATAAAAAAAAAAGTGCCGTAAAGAAAGTGTGAACAAGGGGGGGGGGCTGCTGTGTTGGAGTGGAGGGCCACACCTGGAGGGGTCGCGGTCCTGACCTCTGTGTGTCACCGACCTGACTCCGCTTCAGTTTCGCTATGCATCACTCCGCCTGTCAACACTTGCATACGGCCTCAGCTGCTACCGTTATCTGCGCGACGTCTAATGCCAGAGGGATAGTTTTGTGAATGGAGAGCAGTTGGGCTCTTTAACTTGATTCAGCCGTTGAGGGATTTATCCCGAACGGTTGACTGTTGCAGTCAAAAAAAAAAACGCTGATGTCAATATCTGGCACACGCAACTCACAGGAAATGTTTATTTCCTGTGAGTTGTCTTAACCTGATGTGGTCTCTTCAGCATTTCAGGCTAGAGTGGATTTTTTTTTTTTGTTGCGTGCGTATCTGTCTTTAGTGAGCATTTCGTTGTTTTCTCAGATTTTTTTTGTTGTTGATGAAGGTTCTATTTTCATTCAGCATCTTTTATACTAGTCTCTCGCTCTCTCTCTCGCTCTCTCTCTCTCTCTCTCTCTCTCTCTCTCTCCCTCTCTCCCTCTCTCCCTCTCCCTCCTCCAGGCCATAGCATAGCCAGTAGCTGATAGGCATCTCCTCTGGAGTCTGCTGTAGTCTGCCCCGGCTTCAGACAAAGTGCCTCCATCAGACCACTGAGGCTCCCTGGGAACCTAGCAGCAGCAGACCCCCTGGCCCCATCACCACTGTGTGTGTGTGTGTGTGTGTGTGTGTGTGTGTGTGTGTGTTTGTGTGTACATACATACATGCATATGTACATTTCTCTATTGTGTTTGTGGATGGGTGGCGAGGGCTCAGAGTAGAACCTTTGTGTTCTTGTGTTGTAAATGGGTTTTGTAAACTGGGCAGTTTGGCAATGTGGAGTGCCCCGCATGAATGCCTGGTTTATTCTCTGAATTTGAAGGCAGTGCACAATATTGTTACTAACTATTATACATATATGTTTCACTTCTAACGGTGGTGTTTTGGTCCATTTTAGTAAAATACTGTATATGAATGCTTACTTTGTCTCGAACCCTGAGACACACTTGTACAGCGCACACGTACATGTAACACGCAGTCAGGCTCCCACTTCAAATCTGCATTTGGCATCAGGGAGCACTTGGGAACGCTTGGCTTATGACTTTCATCAGAACTAGAAAGAGAGGGACCAAATGGACAAAAACAAAAGCCAAGGGAGGAAATTTGGAAAAAGTGCTTTTATCAGGGGCCCAGTGTTCAGGGCCCAGAAACACTCGCACAGACACGCACACACACATACTCACATCTGACCCTTAAGTGACCCCGGAACTTTTCAACATTTAAAAATACAGTCAAGGAGCCTATTCTCCCTCTGGAGATTGTCCGTGCATGAGTTTAACTATATTCGTGAGGTCTGAAAACCGGTAGCGCACTAATGTGGTCCAACAACTTTGTGCAGACCAAAAGGCTGTTTGTTTAAATAGCTGTTGGAGAATTAAGACTTAGGGTTTTGGGGTTGGGGCTTGGCATTTAGTTGTGATGGTTAAGGTTAGGGTAAGTGGCTGGGGAATGTATTATTTAAAATGGGTCCCAAGGAATATAGTAAGATAAGGATTTGGGTGTGTGTGTGCGCGGGCATTCTTCTTGCGCTATCACCACCATCACTTGACAAGAATTATATAATTGCAGCCTGTGATCTCATTTTCCTCAAAGAGCATTTTGAAGTTTCCTTTCCTCTTTTGCTCTTTTTCTTTCCTCTGTGTCCCACTTGTTTTAATGTTAAAATGACTCACATTAAACCACTCGGGTCTCCCCCATTCCGGAATGCCATTCTGCAACACATTATCTCTCTGCTCACTGTTTGTGGAAACTTTTATAGGTGAAGAGAGTATGCTTGAATCACAGTATTTTGCTGCGTAGATCCACTTATGCTCGTATAAAGTAATGAAAAAAGAAAATGCTCAGGGACCTTGGTGCATCAGTCAAGAACCTTTCCTGGAAAATTTAAATTCCCCTTTAATACAAGAAACAAAGATGCAGTTGTTTATTTTTTATTTCAGTCCTATATTATTTCCTTAGATTCTGAGTCATCAGATTTTTGTACTACCTTGTACTTTCTAAAATTGCACTTTTCAAAACAGAAATTGGCAGAAAAATAAACGTTTAGTTATATTTAGTTAATTATTATAATTATATATATATATATATATATATTTTTTTAATATATTTTCATTTCTGTGTAGGTTCGTAGTTGTATTCATTTGTTAGAAAATTATAATGGGGTAACGTTATGAAATGCCTAGTTTAGCGTTAGAATTAATTGCTGTTATTCAAATCTTATGACTCCCACTAGCAATTGCCCGTTGCCAACTAAGCATCTGTTTGTACTCTGTATTTTGACTTTTTGTGAAAACTATTAATACAGCTGTGGTTAATGGAAAGTTAATATCTCCATGTTGTGACTCCATAGTTTTGCAGCTGCTGTGCCACTCGTAGTCAATAGAGGGCAGAAGTGATCCACAGAGCCTTGTCTGTGTATGAACCGAGACAGAGACATACAGATACAGTGTGTGTGAGTGTGTTAGTGAGTCAGTGTGAATTTGTTCTCATCTGCCTGTAATTTTTGATGTTTGCTTGTTTATGCATTTGATGAATGTCTGTTTATAACTGGTCCAGCTGTTTGCACTGGACAGTAACATTTGACCATCTGTTAATACAAACAATACAAACCCAGAATAATGTGAAAAGTATTAAAGGGAGATTTAGCCACCACAAAGCCCATACGAACTAATTATGAAATACTGACAAAGGCCTACTGTAGGGATCTGGCCTTATTTTTCTTGTCGGAATATTACAGTGATTTTAATTAAAGTGTTTGATATTACTATTCCTGAATTACCTGCACAGTTTTTTTCCCTTTCAGCAGCTAAACAGCTTTATGTAATATGTTATAGGTAATACTGACCTCGCCGTGTCTTTATTCTCTTTAGCAGATGAATGGAAAAAGAAAATTGCTGTTTTTCTTTCTCTTCCCATAAATCAAATAGATTTAAATGTATGGGAGAGTTAAAGACCAGCGCTTCCCCCCCTGTGGTTTGGTGGCTTTATTATTGTCACACAGGCCTTATCTCCGATTGACACCTCTGGAAACGTCCCAGGAGAGGGACAGATTTGCTGCTGGATTAAACTAATTTACCAGATGATTGAATGTGAGTCCAAAGCCACTCTTTTGGAGAAAATGCAAAAGGGGCTCATGGCCACCCCCTCCAGTATACATGATACATAAATGACTTGGCAGCCCTGCTCACTGTGTGTACTTGTGTGTGTGTGTGTGTTGTATGCAAATCGGCAGTATGTCTTCCCCGTAAGATTGAAGGTGATTTCTGTGCAGGCTCAACTCGCGGTGCATTCCGGCTAGTTTTAGTTCTGCGGCGTGGTACATGTGTTTTTAATAGTGCTTTGAAATGGCTATTGCAGTGTTAAGATTTTTGGGCATGTTGGTTTTTAAGCAGGCAGCCTGACACCCAGCCACCATCTCTAGATTTGCAGCATTAGCAGCAGACATGAATCATCGTCAGGATATATGGAGCAGATGGAGATGCGGAGAGATGGCTTTGGGAATGACAGTATGCAAGAAGGGGGCCACTCTGGAAGACTGTAAGACTCCACAGAAACCAAACATTGTCTCGTAGGGCACGTAAACTCTGTATTGTGCTCACGTTCTTCCTGTTCTCCCAAATATGTGAAAAAAGGGAAACATTTTCTGTGTCTCCAAACCAATTTGTGCCTTAGGGAGGTTTCTTAATTGGAACACATTCAAGAGAACACTTACACGCTCCCGAGTGGTGTACAAAATATTACATTCATTAACATGCAAAACAGTCCTGCTCGGCGCACACACACACACACACACACACACGCACACACTGCACACAATGCAGACAATCCAAAAAAGATCGCTGCAACAGCACAAAACAGACATAGGCCACGAGGAAAAGAATAGAAAGGAAATTTGCTTGAAAATTTAGCTGTAAGCCCGCCGAAGATCTTATTACATAGGCTGAAGATAGAGATCTCGGCTGGAATAATACTTAGCACATGCTGCCCTTTTAATTAAGCAGTAATATCTGCAGAGAGGGGTGGAGAGCAAAATCTCCCCGTTTCTGTCTTCATCTGCCTCGCTCGCTCTCGCCCATATCTGGGATCCCCATCTTTACTCTCTGCTTCTCTCTCTCTCTCGCTCACTCTCTATATCTCTGTCGCTCTCTCTTTCTCTCTCCCTCCCAATAATCTCCAATGAAAGGGATGGGCCGAGGTGTGGGACGGGGGGAAGGGTGCAGGGGACACACTCCTCTGTGAAGTTAGTGTCTTCTTTAAGGCCTTACACATGTTTCTGTGTTTCTGCCTCACCGGGGCTGTCTGAGCGCCCCGCCGATGGCCCTGGGGCACTTACTTTGAGGTGCCTTGATTGTCTGTGTGTTTGTGTGGAGGAGCCTGCATCCACTGCTTTAGCACACAAATCCTGCTCCTGGGTGGAGGTGGTCAGGACGGTGGGTGGTACACGGGCACCTCTCCACCGGGCCGCATTCTGCCCCTGGGGCCGTGGGACCGTCCTCGTGCGGCTGCGGTGCCTCATGCGGGTGTAGGATGAGAACCAGTTGTCCAAACAGGGTCGTCCAGTCTGCCGCGGTCTGAGTATCAGGATCTCTCACCACGGGGCAGCAGTCAGGGGCAGACCCTCGGCGTCACAACACCCCGGATCTCATTAAGTGGAGTTGCCTAACTGTTTTGATGTGAAACTCGACGATATTAAAGTTCTTTGTTCTTTGTTTAACTTAGCGCTTTCACAATAGCTGCCCCCCCCCCCCTTAATATATATATATATATTTTTTTTGTGTCAAGTAAATACATCATAGTCTTTCGCTGCTTTTGAGTGATTCAAAGTCAAATGAGCGATATGATCTGTGTTGGTAAATACACTAGGTGAGCTGAAGGTCTTGTTGTTGCACTGCAGTATTTTCCTAAGGTGTAAATCCTCCCGAGTGTGCTCTTTAACTAGGAGGCTGAGTGATTCCTCTGTGCCTCTCCCGTCGTACGACATGTTGCACATAAAGCCTTTATTCAGATGCGTTAACCATCGCGCCGCGCTCCATACAAGTGCAAATCGAGTTAGCCTGTGTCTACACACCCTGCGTCTGTGTCATTACTCTGCTCGTGCTGGCATCGGAGCTCTTTCTGTACACACACACACGCACACGCGCGCACACACACACACACACACACACACACACACACAGGAGCTCCAAAAGGCCACATGTTAATCAGCTGTGAGTTAAACTCACAGCACAGAAAAAAAGACAACAGTTCAGCTCAATTAACACAAAAAAGAAACTGCTCGCTACACACACACACACGGCCTCAGCCATTGCACCTGCAGCTGAAGGGCATTGTTCCAACAGCCTCTCCCTGTGTGTGTGTGTGTGTGTGTGTTTCTCTCTGGAGGAAAGCTGTTTTGTGGCTGCTCTTTTCTCTCCTCTCCGGGCCTTGGCCTTTCGTCAGAGCGCCCCTCCTTTCTCCCATTTCGCCGGGTCGCTACTCTCTTTCGGAGTCGCAGGGCGCCCCTCGCCTGCCTCTCTGCAAACACAGCTGACAGAGGGCTGCTCACGTGCCGCTCCGCAGGGCCCCCAAAATCCCTTTTGAGGGTGCGAGTGTGCTGGGGAGAAAGTGGGGGGGTGTGTGTGTGTGTGTGTAGGATCCGTGCTATTCATCCCATTCCTCTTGATGCTGCGGATGTCTGTTCATTTTCAATTGTCTGCGTGGATTGTTTGCTTAAGCCAAAACATATCCTGTAATCTAATCTTATCTTAGCAAGAGGCGATATATTAAGTAGCACAAGTTAAAGTGGGTCCTTTCTGTTGAAGCTTATATTCTAGTTTGAGAACTTTCATCAAGTTTATCATCAATTCAGCCAAGGAGGAGCACTTGTGCCACTGAGTGGATTTGGTGTTCACCTCATAGATGACGGTGACACATTTTAAAATGGAAGAAATAGCTAAATGACTGATATCAGGAGGTTATTATTAACCTGTTCCTTCAAAGAAATTATTCTTGTATTGAAAATGATTCTGTCCTTGGCTCTGTTGCCGTTTTGCATCGCTCTCCTCTTTGGCTCTCTGTCCCATTTGTCACCGCGGCCTGTGATGCTCATTCCCACTGATCATCCTATCACTGTGCTATTTTTCATATTTCTCATATCCGCTCGCCTTATCTCTCCCCGCAGCGTCTGGGCCAGACACGCAAAGCTAATACAGGCTCCCAGTACGTGCGCTGAATTCCGGGACCAAAGATCACAGCGGTGTGAAATACATATAGATTTCATACGTTATTCTGTGTTTGCGTGTAATGGAATCGGGCCTTATCCCCGATTCCAATAACTCAGGAGATAACATGAAAGTACACATCGGCGTTGATCAATGCGAAGGTGCCATTCCCGACGGGCCCTCAGACAGGAATTTACTCCACACACACAAATTAGGACAGTGGTGAAAATGGCCACTGTTGGTAATTATTTGCGGTATCACTTCACTCACTGGGCACTCGACAGTCAATTTCTGCTTTCTACTGTGTGTGTTTGTGTGTGTGTGTGTGTGTGTGTGTGTGCGTGTGTGCGTGTGTGCGTGCGTGCGTGCGTGCGTGCGTGCGTGCGTGCGTGCGTGCGTGCGTGCGTGCGCGCGCGCGCGCGCGCGCGCGTATGTGTCTGTGTGTGTGTGTGTGTGTGTGTCTGTGTGTGTGTGTCTGTGTGTTTGTGTGTTGGATGAGCTGCTGTAACTGTCGCTTGAGTGGTGTAGCTGGTATTCTAACCATTCTGCCTGTGTGTTTTACTGCCCCGTGGGCTGCCCTTTCATAAAGACCCTGCCTGGCCGCATGGTTCTCCCCGGGTTAAAACAAACACACAAACGACCAACGCCGCCACCACTCAGCCTCCCCGTCCCAGCCTGCTGGACCTGCCCTCCTCCCTTCCCCTGGCTCCAACGGCCCTGTCCAGGGGGCAATAAACTCGTTATCTCCCCCTCTCAGATCCTAATCTGACGGCCCGCCGCCCTGCGTGCTGCCAGGTGACCTGGGGTGGGGTTAGGGTGGAGGGAGGCGTAGAAGCTCCCTCTCCGGCTCTTGCGGCTCCAACTTGCGCTCGCCTTTTTAAATCCCTGCAGCTTTCCCTGCCTGTCAGCACCATCTTAACCCCCGCCTTCTGAAACCCTCCCCTGCCTGGGGCTGTGACGACCTCCTCCTTCTCCTTGACCCCCCCCCCCCCCGCCCTTTCAGTAATTAATCCAGCTATTGATCACAGTGAAACTCTAAAGGCTGGCAGGCAGACTGGTTAAGATCTATTCAGACTGGTTTTCTGCACAGGGCCACACTGATGGAGCCAGAGCATCATGCTGTAGTTCACTTTTTCTGTTTATTTCTATTCTTATTTATTTAAAGTTCTGCCTTAAATCTCTTACTTTACCCAAAATGTCTTTCAAAGTAGAAAACTTTGATTTTTCTACATGTAAAATGGACAGTGAAACATTGTTTTTTACCGCTGTGTGTGTAAAATCTGTGTTTGCGGTTTTGTAGAGCATTAGGTGTATAGATGCGTGGGGTTGCGGGGCTTCCAACAGGGTCAAAGATTTTGGCAGGATTCCAGTCCCTCTTCACCTCTTTTTGAGGAATGTTGTGAGATACTGCTTCACACTTTGCTTTTTGTCCTTTGCATGCAGGGTCAGGAGAGGCCCCCCCCGGCGTTTTACAGTAAACTAGAACCAGACAGGTACTTGCGGACACGCTGTAGATATGCTGTGACACTCCTTTGGCGTGCTCCACTCTGTGATACATTCATGTTGTTGACATAACCCGAGCACAGTTGGTGTAGCTCAGACATCGTCCGGGGACTAGTTCATAAGCCGGACCACCACCTGTGATGGCTGCTCCGGAGCAATGCTAATTTATGGAGGCTCTGTGTGAGTGCCCAAGGTCTAGCAAATGGAAAATTCCCCCACGATTCACACACTTCCTTAATGACTCATTGTGGAGGTCCCAGGCTTAGCAGACCGTCTTTATGAAACAACAGTGTGGGTTTGTGTGTTTGTGTCTTCTGAGCCGTCCTTCCATGTATGCAAGTGATGGTTGGGTTCTTTGAATCTCCCCAATCTCAGTCACTGTGTCACGGGACGCGATCGTGACCGTCTTGGGGGACTTTCCACGGTGATCGCATCTGCGTTGGTGAGCCACTGTTCTCCTCCCTGGCTGGTGACACAGTCGCCCTCTGTGCCGAGGCTGCCGCCCGGGTCCGCGGCTTTGATGTGCCGGGGTGAGGGCGAGATGTTTGGGTGTTTGGGCAGGAGCCGGGACAGATGGGGGCAGAGTGTGATGGAGTGATTGCTCTCCTCGCCGCTCTCCTGTCTGCCCTGGCATGAATGCCCCTCTTCATCCACCCTAAAAGGCACATTATTGGCCCGAGGAGAGTGGGATATCCTGGCCACTGACCCCAGAGTATGGGGTCAAGGGGAACAGGGGGGCAGATGAAAGGAAGCGTAATTATGGGGGAGAGACAAAAAGAAACCCTGTCTCCAAATAACTATTTTGGTGGGAAGGGGGGGGAGAAGGTCAGGTTGAAGGGGGGCACAATTGAGATCAAGACGTTTTCCCCGGCAAGTTATGTCCTTATCGCGTTCCCCTGCGCCTTCATGTGAAGCCGAGGACCAGCTCTGATTGGTCCAGCCGTGGCTCTTATCTGATGATGATTGGCTGAGGCCCGCGGGCACAGGAAGTGACAGCATGGTTCCCACAGTCCCACCCCTGTGAGAAAAAGACTGTGATCAACTGGGGGAGCGATGAAGTGTGTGTGTGTGTGTGTGTGCGTGCGTGCGTGCGTGCGTGCGTGCGTGCGTGCGTGCGTGCGTGCGTGCGTGCGCGCGCGTGTGTTACATATCCATTTCCTCACATATTTATAACAGAAATCATTACTCAACTGCCCTGTTGTTAACACACTGCGTTTTTACTATATGTGGGAGGGTTGTTTCCTGCACACCACTGAGACTCTCAGGCTTCGGCCTCTGACATCGTGGCCGCCTGAGGGTCTGTGTTTGTCTGACCTGACATGGTCTAACCGGACAAATAACCATCTGACGTTTTTTAAATACTCCGGGAGCCATTACATTTTACTGCAAGGATCCTGTAGTTGGTTTAAGGGGTTTTAGAGGACTGCTGTCCATGTAATAGTTTGGATTTCTACCAGAAAAGTGTCATTTTGTCCATCTCTGAATTCCAGAATTAAATTGAAATGTTATTTTTCTGGACAGTGAGAGAAGTGGTTAGAGGAAACATCTCTCCTGACATCTGTTACACCCTCGCATGCTTATGTGGCACGTCTGCTGGTAGAATTTCCTTTCCTGACCTCACATAGTTATTTTCATTGATAAGATCTAAACTTAGCACTCATCTCGATGTGTCACAGTTGTTGTTGAGGACTTCTTTTAGCGCCTGTGAATTTGGGAAGTTCCCAGTTTTTGATGTGCCCGTGTGCATGTTGTCATTTGGAATGTTGTCTGATTCTATGGTAAAGTCATTCATGGTGATGTGGGTTTGTCATATTATATATATTGTAATATGTGCATTTTAATGAAAGCCCATTTAGGGGCAACTATTGCAAGCTTTGTGGAAATATTGGGGCGTGTGGCACTGGTTCGTATTGTGTACGCTCCATTAAATATAATCCATAAAATGATGGAATTCGTTTAGCTTGTCACAATTTGGAGATTCCAGTTGAAATTGTTCCAGGTTTTCTGTGTCGTCAAGAAACCCTGTATTCTCTCTATCAAAGCCTGTGGGTTTCTGGAGTAATGTATATCAGGAAATGTGATTATAGATAGAAAATGATTCACTTGCCATTTTTATTTGTCACCTGGTATTTGTCAGTGTTGAAATACAAATATCAACAAAAGGCAATTCCACACTTTCCTATTCTTTTAAACTAAACATTTTATGTGTGCATCATAAATTAAGATTTAGGTTATTTGAATTTATTATAGGTATTTTAAAAGATGATTATGTTACAATAGGCCCATTTAATCTGTTCCTCTTCATGGTCAACCTTGCTGCTGCAGCCTTCTACCGTAACCTGACGAAATTCAATTTGAGACTTTTGAAAGGGATTCACTTTCTAAGTGTGACTTAGTGACACTGCTGTCCTACCTTTTACATAAAAGTGACCAGAGTGAATATTCAGGTTCACCTGACATGTCAATTTGGCATCAGATAAATGGAAAGAGGGTGTCTGAGAAAGGCTACGGGAATTGCACGTAAAGTATTACCTCTCAGACTGCATCCACTAAGCTGGCTCAAGCTGAAAACACTTTTTAAATTGAGTTTTCTTTTTTTTTTTTTAGATGTTACTTTGTCAGCTGGCATCGCAGCTGGTGAGTGCAGGTGCTGAATTGTAGCAGGTAGAACTTTCTGTCTGTCTCGTCCTGCGCCGTTCTCAGATATGAACAACGCCAATAATGTTGTTAAATTGAGTTTGGGAATTCTTCTTAAATACAGTCAGGGAACTTCAGGAAAATGTGTGGACTTCAGTACATGTGTTAAAGCAGCTTTTAACCACATATAGGTGTGTTTTGGTAAAACTGAATTTGCATTTGTTATTCAGGAGCAAACTAATTCCTGTTCTAATGATCATAGAGCTGGTGTTAGGCAAAAAGAAAGTTGCTCCTTTCTATAGCACTGAACCAGACATACACGCGTATTTCAAAAGAAAAATGGGAGAAATGTTTATTTATTTTTCTATTGTGAACCAATAAAAACACGTCTGCATGACTCAGGTTAAGAATCTGCACCTTCTGTGACACATACCTGGGTTTTTCCTTCTTTATGATAATTCACCTGCCACTCTTGACACCGTCTTCAGGTTTTTCCTGACTTAATGGCCAACTGGCCTTTTTTAACTGCTGTGAGTGAGCATAGCAGAGAAGGGGATTTGTAAGTGATAAGTGGGGAGTTGAATAGATGACCACTTGACAGTATTATCTTGCAGGTGACTGATCAGATAGCCGTGGGCTACGTTATTGCATGTTTTGACACCTGTAGGCCTCGAAGAAGTGCTGTTTGATGGGTCAGTCGTGTCTTGGTGTGCCTGTGTGTGTGCCTTTGTGTGTGCGCCTTTGTGTGTGCGTGTGCGTGCGTGTGCGTGCGCACTGGTGCTGCTGGATACTGGCAGATGGATTTAGGGTCCAGTCAGTGAGCATAGCCAGGTACTCCCCCCTGGCTGATGGATGGAGGTCAGGGAGGTGCGTGCGTGTGCGTGCGCGTGCGTGCGTGCGTGTGTGTGCGTGC